>OX387248.1:6511200-6673700 GCA_947562095.1 Branchellion lobata
ATCTGTGATTTATTGAGCACCCGAACAAGGAACCCCCCTAACAAGCTTCCAATTTAATAAGGAATAAAAACGCTCGAATGAGCGTGAAGAAAAAAATGTGTTTTGGACTAGAATTGTGAAATAGAAAAAAATCTAATTGGAATAAGTAGCCAATAATCTAATTTTTTCCCAATTCATCAAAACCTTTTTTTCTAATCTTTCACTTTTCAATTCCTCCAATCCTGAGGCCATTCTAATCTTGTTTAGCCTCTTAAGCACACATACAAACACATACATACACAATCGCACATATAAAAACCCATACATCTATAAGCACACCTTTCTATATCCACTTACCTTTGAAATGGTTTAATAAAAATTTAAAATAAAATAATTTCTTCAAAACAGATTTTCAAGAAGACTCAGTGTTGGTAGGCGTTTTGAAAAAGTACCCCATGAGCCTCTCTTCTTTGTAATGTCGGAGCTAAAAATCGGAATTAACGGGTTTGGACGGATAGGAAGACTTGTTACAAGGTTTTTTGTGTGACTCAATGTTAGGCTTAATGTATGGTTTGTTGTATGGTTATGTCTGGTTTATTGTATGACTCAATTTGTGACTTGTGTTTTAATGTGGTTCTTTTGTTATGTGGTTTGCGGTGTCATTTCTAGTGTAGTTTGTTGTTTAACAAGTTGCATATTTTCTACTTTCAAAACAATACGTGACATTGTGCGTTGAGCGTATAACAATTAAAAACTGCAAAATATAGAATTTTTGAATGAATGATAGTGAACTAAACTATAAAAAAATAATTTTTTTAAAACAAAATTGGATTGAAAACAAGGTAAATTACCTTTATTTAGAACTAAAAAGCACCTTCAAGTCAAGGTGTTTTAAGAAGTGTCAAAGTTATTGAACGTTAATGGAATGTTCCTGATTTTCGAAAAAAACGTGCCCAAAGCTTTCGAACTTTTTTTTTAATTTACTCAAATAAACCCTAACTTTACATAGTTTAACAAATTTCAAAAACGTTAACGTGTTTCAGTGGACTAGTATGTATTTTTTGTTTTTTTTTTACTTTTTTTACATAATTCATTGTCATTTTTTCATAAATCATTGTCATTTTTTCATAACTCATTTTCATTTTTTCATTTCTCTTCTAAAATTTATTTGTAACTGTTTTGTTGATTTCATTTTATTTCATTTCAGTCTACCAGCTTGTTTCTTACATATTTTTTCTTCACAAATGTTTCATTTTTTCTTTTTCACATCCCACCTGCAGGATAGCGTTGAGAAGGGGTCTTGATGTCAACGCCATCAACGATCCATTCATCGATCCTGACTACATGGTGAGCTATGTGATACTCCTTCATCCTCCAACTCTTCCATCCAAAACATTTTTCATTTCATTATTCATTTCTCCACTGCCTGTTCATTCACTCTACCATTGACCATATCCCAGCTATATCACTCGTTCTTCAGTCTTTTGTTCATCTTTTCACAATTTCTATTTTTACTTCTACATCCCACTTTTTTTCAACAAAACACGCTCCCAGTCATTCGTCAAAATCTCTTTTAAATCCACCAACATCTTGCACCCATCAATCTTCTCACACCTTCTAACGTTCTTCTCCTTTCTCCTTCTCCCATTTACATTCGCTTTTTCATTATCATACTTTTTCCTCTCTTTCTTCTAGTCCTTGATCATTTTTTCCTTCAACACCAGTATCATCTATTTTTTTTTCTTTTTTTATTTTTTTTTTCACATCATCATCTTCTCTTCTCTTTTCCACCCTTCTTTTCTTCTTCTTTTTTCTTCTTTTTTCTTCTATTTTTTTCTTCTTTTTCTTCTCTTTTTTCCTTCATTCTTGTATCTTTTTTTTTATCTTTTTTCTCTTTATCTTCATCCTCCTCCTCTTTCTCTTCTTCCTCCTCCATAGGTGTACATGTTCAAGTACGACAGTGTGCACGGCAGGTGGCCTGGCATTGTGCAGCGCAAGGAGAACAGGCTGATCATTGATGGCAAAGTGGGTGAGGGTGGTGGAGTCGGTGGTGAGTTTAAACCGGTGTTGCTAAAATTGATGGTAGGGAAAGTAGTGGTGATGTGTAGTGAATGTACTATTGAACGCTTTTGAACAGTGTGTAATCAGCTCCATACAAACGATTTGCTTTGATTGAATTAGATTACTGACAGTGGAGATTTGAAGATTATGTGTGGTTGATACTGGTGAATATAGTGGTTGTGAAGTTTTTTGGGGCAAATTTGAAAAAAGTTTAAAATTGGATGAAGTGCGAATTTGGAATGAAAATTCAAGTTGGAATGAAGTGTGAAGTAAGTGGAAGGAAGGGAAGAGAAGGAAAAGCGAAGGCGGTGAAATTGGTTGAACAAGTAATAAATTATAAAACTCGATTTAAGACGGGTTGCTCATGTACTGAACAGGTCGGTAAACGAGTAACAATCATGTGAGAAGGGTGTTGACGGGCCAAATTGTTCTTATGGCCTCTTTCGGAGTATAAAAATAAATAAACATTATAAGGGTTAACTAAGTAACATGAAGTAAAAAAAAGAATAAGCTGAATTATTTTCGTTTTTCTACAGAGCCATTGTTCTTGTTCTTGGAACGTTCACCCGATAAATAAATGAACAAATAAAACTGTAAATGAAAGAGTGTGAATGTTCTCAAACTATAGTCAAAGTATAAAAGTGCTGAAACATCTAAATTGTAAAGCAATAAAGAACAAAGCAAATTATGGGCATAATGCCAGTGTGTAAAGAGTTGTAAAGGTTGTGGAGTGTGGAAGCGGGCGTAAGCTATGGGAGTGTGACCAGGATGCCTGAGGATAGATTATTGGATCAAAACCTTTCAAATATTCACACAGCCTTTTTCTATAAATGGATAACATTTTTATTTATATTTTCACCGTTAAAAAAAAGCTAGAAAACATTAATATGAACTTTCATTCGCCAACTAAGAAAAAAACTTGACAGGCTTGAAAAATACCGAAACGTGACAAACAACAATAAAAAAACAACACATTGAAAATAAACTCACAACAACAAAAAATCAACTAATAAGGTGAAAAAAAAAGTATAAACAAAATAAAATACAAAAAACAACATAAAAACTGAAAACAGGAAACAACGAAAACAACAACGACAACAACAACAACAACACAGATCATTGAAACAAGCAAAGAGAAGGACCCCTCCAAACTCACCTGGTCCAACATGAACGTTGATATCGTGATCGATGCAACAGGTGGTTGCTGGTGTTGTTGGTGTTGTTGGTGATGTTGGTGTTGTTAGTGATGTTAGTGTTGTTGGTGATGTTGGTGTCGTTGGTGATGTTGGCGTTGTTGGTGATGTTGGTGTTGTTAGTGATGTTGTTGTTGTTGGTGATGTTGGTGTTGTTGGTGATGTTGGTGTTGTTGTTGTTTGTATTGTTGGTTGTGCTGTTTGAGGTGCTGTTGTTCTTCATTTTGCTGTTTTTCACGTTGTTGGTGTTGTTGGTGGTTTTGTTGTTGGTGGTTTTTTTGTTGGTGTTGATTTTGTTGTATGTGTTTTTGTTGTTGTTATTGTTGTTGTTTTTGTTGTTATTGTCATTGTTGTTATTGTTGGTGTTGTTGTTGTTGTTGTTGTTGTTTTTGTTGTTGTCTTCGTCGTTTGTGTTTTTATGTTATCTTGTTTCATTTTTGGTAATTGTGGTTGTGGTGGTGTTATTGAGAATATTTGTAAAGAGAGTGATGATGGAATTTCTATGCTATCATTTTTAATGTTGATATCAGACACGAATATATATCAATAACTCAACACGGCTCAATGAAACACCTTGTTTTTGCTCTACCTAAACTTCATTCGAAAGCATTTTTATGTAGCATTAAACAAAATTACTTTTTCATAACCCTAGATAATGATCCTTTTGGATTTGATTTCAAAGTGATACCCCATTTAATGTTTATTATGAGTTGATAAAAACAAATATCAATATTAATTTTTTTCCATATAGATTCCCAAACCCAACAGGCGTCAACACAACCTTCGAAAAGGCCTCGATGCACATCATATCGGGAGCTAAAAAGGTTTTTCAAAACGATCTTTGATTAATGCTTTGTGTAGTATGGTTGATTGGAAGGAATTTTGAGAGCACCCTTAAAAAGTCCCTAAAAGTTCCATGAAAATTACTTGGTGAGATATAGTCGGATAACCGAGTTAGATTTAACAGCGGAGATGGCTGGGCGATTAAAGAAGAACCATTTGAGAATAAATTGGAAAGAAGGTTTTTTTGGAACCAACACGTTTTAAGGATGGAAAAAGAATTCTTGAAATTCGTTCGCCAAGTTGAAGCACCCATTTAATTTTCTTACACATTCATCTTCTTATCCAAGCAATCAACCACTTCATCACCATGATTTCTATTGAAATGCTGTCTCACTCAAATATGTTTTTATGTTCTTTTTTTTGACCGTGTGAATGTGTGCTTTACCTTGTTTGGGCGGATGTGTCATTGTTTCTTCTTTTGTTTGTGCCATTACACGCTTTCAACTTTTTTTTGGGAGTTTTTTTGTCTAAATACTCGTATAAATCAATGAAGCGTTGATTGGGAGTTTCATTCTTTTTTTTTTGTTTTTTTGATTTCTGTTGCGACTTCATCCATCTAGTCAACGAGTGCGCTTATTATACAATTAACACCCACGATAATTATTCGTTAACATGAAAACAATTTTAGAAAACAAAGTTTTAACCACTACAAAAACTTTCAAACAATATTTATTCATTTAGCTATTAACACTTCATCATAGTGATAGCAAAACCCGACAACAGATACCACAATCACCACACATAAAAACACCACACCTACTCCATAGCACCCCATAACAACACCCACAACTACCACATAGCAACCCCCACCACACAGACACACCCATGACACACACATCCCAGGTCATCATCACAGCACCTTCTCCGGACGCTCCAATGTTCGTCATAGGCGTCAATCATTTGTCATACGACCCTTCCATGAACGTCATCTCCAATGCTTCTTGCACCACCAACTGCGCAGCTCCAGTCCTCAAGGTCTCAATCCCCTTCTCCGAAATGTTTTCCAAATTTATTTTTTTTAATTATTTAACCGCGTTTTTTACGGATTAATTTTTTTCATGATTTGTTAAAACAGACGTTAATTAATTTCTTTTCCATTGGAAAGTTTTTACTTTGAAATTTTTTTAAAATTAAATTAAACTGAACTCCTGGGTTGAAAAATGATGACGCATTTCAAGTTCTTACAACCACACACACTCGAACATACCTATTTTCTCACACAAGCACCATGATCTCAGATTTTAGAGGAAACATTTGGGATTGAAGAGGGGTCACTCACCACCATCCACTCCTACACGGCCTCTCAAAAGATCGTGGACGGGCCCAGTGCAAAGGACTGGAGAGGAGGTGGGTGGCAAGAAATATCACGAGAAACTTTAAAGTGTCGAGCAAAGTGGAGTATAAATCAATTGAATCAACGAAAACCCACTTCTCTGCGTCATTGCTTCTTTATAAGCCTTCTCACATTTTCTTCTACATTTTCACCATTTCCATATCCTTTATCTTTTTTTTTATTTTCGCATCTCTTTTTTCTAGAACAATTTCATTTGCTTTTTTCTTTATCCCTTCTCCTCTTCTTCCTTCTTCAGGCAGAGGAGCATGCTTGAACATAATTCCTTCCAGCACGGGAGCAGCAAAGGCCATCGCGAAGGTCCTGCCATCGGTGAGTGGCAAGATCAACGGCATGGCCTTTAGAGTCCCTTGCGCTGACGTGTCTGCCATCGACTTAAACGTCAAGGTGTCTAGAGAAGTCACTTTTGAAGAACTCAAAGATTGCTTCAAAAAGGTTTGGCTGAGGTGGTTCGGTGTGGCTTTGCTTGCGGGAAAGTTAAATAATTCCTAGATAGGAAACTTGGAGAGGTTTGAAAAAAAATTAAATTTCCTTTCGAAGAATGCAAAAAGTTTGAAAAAAGGTTTAAAAGTTTGAAAAAAATTTGGGAAGGTTTGAGGGGTATGAATAGAGATTTATATGAATGAGAATTTGAACTCAAAATACTTCGTTTGATTACCAGAATGAATGAAGCGATTGAATAAATCTTGTTAATATAAAATCAAAATGATCAAATTTCAATAAGTTATCATTCTATTTGTGCGTTCAGGCATCCCAGTCCCCTGAACTCAAAGGGATTATAGGTCAGTCACTGTTTTCTAATGTATGCAAGTATTGAACGTAAATGAATATGAATTTAAAACTATATAAAATTTATTTTATTAACAACTGTTACCTTTCAACACTAAATAACTAGCGAACGATCTTTTCCGTTCACCACCGCCATGCCAACAACCAGTAGTAAACTCTCACAACCATTAACACCACCACTACTAGTATTAAACCCACCAAAAACCAGCCCACCATCACAAAAACCATTCCTACAACAACTAATACTATCATTCCAATCACTACCATTTTTCAGAACCACCCACCATACCCCCCCACCTTTACAGGCTACACAGAGGATGACGTGGTGTCGAGTGACTTCATCACCACCACCCTCAGTTGCGTCTTCGACGCCAAAGCCTCTATGCTCATTAACAAGACCTTTCTGAAGGTAGCAAAAGGAAGGAATAGTGGTGAATGTCTTCAAATATTAACTCAGCTTCCCATAGCTTAAGATTCAATGAGAGGTTTTTAACCATCATCAAGAATACAAATTAAACATAAGACAAACATTTGGGAGTCTATAGTACATTTTATTTGATAAAAACTACTGTGTCCACTCTACATCGCTTGTCATCCTTCTTGCATTCATTTTCTCATATAACTTCAACTTTTGCTTCATTGATTTTATTTCTTTTAATTTCTGCAAGCCTGTTCATTTCTTCTATTTTCAAAATTACTAGTTATAGAACTTTCCCTGCTATCCGTTCTTTGTTTAAAATTTTGTTCAGTGAGTTTCACAGAGCTCAATCTCGGTTTCAGACTCCTCCACTTCTTCATAAGAAGCTCACGAACTCCCACATACCCCGTTCTTTCTTCAGCCTCCTTACATTTCTAGCACTTGAAGTCACACTTTTTAAAAGAATTGTTTTATTGTCGAGTGACCCTTCAAAATATTGTTTAATTCTGAACTTTTAAACTCCCATGTCACTGAAGTTCCCAAAATTTCATTCTTAAAATGTCTTCAGAAAATTATAATATGCCTTTTCATAATTATTCACAATTCTATAAAATTTAAATCAGCTTTTCAACCCAAATAATATATTCATTAATTACATTCTTATAGCGCCTTTTTAATTAGCGTTTAAAGACGCTCCCAGAAGAAAGGTATCGGTCGTTACTGAGCTACCAGGTGACCAAGCCACTCTAGCATATGCTGTTCAATTTGTTCCCAACTGTTTTTCTCTATTTCAATCTTTGTAATCTTTCAGCTTCTATGCCAACTTCTTCCTTACGCTCATTTTTTTGTTTTTCTTCTTGCTACCTTCTTGCACTTTACAATTCAAATAATCTTTTGTGAGAAAACCACCAAACATTTCAGAAATCAAAAATTCCAAAAAAATTCTCATTTATAACTTGCTTCAAATTTTCACTTGCACTTCCTCGTGTGTGGGAATACATGCTTATTTCACCGCCGCAGGTGGTGGCCTGGTATGATAATGAGTACGCCTATAGTTACAGAGTGGTTGACCTAGCACTGATGCTGCACGAGAAGGCTAACTGAATGTGGAAAAAAATAGCTGAGAGTTGGAGGTTTTGATCTTTAATTTAAAATTTTAGCTCAAACCTTTCGAAATAAAATTTAAAATATTAAACGACGTCGAGGTCTTTCGTTTTTTGATTGTTACTTCTTCAGAATAACCTATTTTACATTTTTATTTTTGCTTTTATGACAAAAAAATTGAAGCAGTTTGGAAATTTATTGATTCAAAAACTACTTAAAAAGTGACCAACTTGATTCAGATAATGAACTAAATGATAGTTTAGCTGATCAAACTGAATTTTAGATATCTGTCAAATCTTTCATCGATTATTTCAACTATTTTTTGGTCACGCGACATTTTCACTGTTTTTCTTTGTTCTTTTCGGCTAAACCCACCTTCTTTTCTTTCTTTTCTTTTTGTTCTTTCTTTTGTTCTTTCTTTTCTTTTTTCTCCTTCTTTATTTCTTTTTTTTCTTCTTTTTTTTCTTCTTTATCTTTCTTTTTCTCTTTCCTTTCTTCTTTTTTTTCTTCTTTCTTTTCTTTTTTATTTTTCTTTTCCTCTTTCTTTTCTTCTTCTTTTTCTTTTTTCTTTTCTTCTTTCTCATTGTTTTTCTTTCCATGGGCCTCTTTGTCTTTCTTGTGTTTTTTCCCCTTTTTCTTTGCCAAAACAATGGTAGCAGAGGCTGTAGTGTGTTCATCATCAGCAGTTTTGATGTGTTTATCATCAGCAGCTGTGGTGTGTTTTTCATCAGCAGCTGTGGTTTGTTTATCTTCAGCAGCTGTGGTGTGTTTATCATCAGCAGCTGTGGTTTGTTTATCATCAGCAGCTGTGGTGTGTTTATCATTAGCGGCTGTGGTGTGTTTATCATCAGCAGCTGTGGTTTGTTTATCATCAGCACCTGTGGTGTGTTTATCATCAGCAGCTGTGGTGTGTTTATCATCAGCAGCTGTGGTGTGTTTATCATTAGCGGCTTTGGGGGTAGTTTTCCCATCTTCAGTAGTTGTTGATGCAACTTTTTCGGTAGTAGGAGTCACTTTTGAAGCTGCATCGGTGGTGGCTGTCGTTGAAGTTGCATTTGCGGTGGCTGTCTTTGGAGCTGCAGTGGTCTTCACAGCTTCAGTAGTATTGAGTGTTTCAGTGGTTTTTGAGGCTGTGGAACTTTCAGTGTTTCGGGGAGGAGCACTGGTGGGTAGTGCAGCAGAAAAGCCGTTTTGACTGGCTACAACGCAAAAGACGACGATCAGAGCTGAGATTTTCATTTTTGTGCGACGAAGCCTCTCATCTCGCTTCTTTTATAACCAAATTCGCTCTTATCCCGCCATATAAATGTTGGTTGAAATCATTCGAACCTACATAAGTTTATTGGCATTTTTAGTTTTTCACTTAGTCAGTTGTACGAGTTTAACAGCAAATCGATCCGTTTCACTGAGATCATTGTAAGTCGGAGAAAAAAAAATAATCTATTTGTGCCTCAATCAGTCCGAAACCCTTGAGTTGGTGGCGGTAAAATAACATCCTTTATACATTTTCTGACTGTTAGTAAAAAAGTATTGATTGCAAAGTGGATGGGCGAAATGATCCAACTTGCAATTCGAGGTAGGTTTATTTCTTTTTTTAGATGGTTCGAATAGAATTATTTCAAAGTTCGACAAACACCGTAAGAAATACTCATCAATTTAATGAGTTTTCGCCCTATTTATTCGTCCAAAGCGAAATTTTGATATCCCCACTTTATCAATTCATCACCACCAACTCGCTATATCATTTCCATGATATCTTTTTACCATGATACAATACAATACAATACAAATACGAGTATTATCATAGTGGCATTAACCCCGTAGAGTTTCCAGAACAAATTTCTGACTGCATAAGTCGTCTGCAGCGTCGTGGATGGTGAGCTAGGCTCTAACACGCAAAGATCAGAGTTTGATTCTTGACTAAACTATAAGTCCATGATAATCAATGAGTGGTGATGAACAGCCCTCCAAAGTGAAGTTCCTCTATCAATGTGAATTTGTTTTTGCCAAATTTCAGTAAAAAGTGATCAGTTGATCAATACTTCAAAAATTTACATTTATCAAACCGTTAACTAAAATGGTGTTTTTCTGAGCTAGCAAAATTATAGTTCATCAGTAGATGACATAGAAAGAAAAATTGGAGTACTATTGGTTTTGCGAGATACATCGTAGGTGTTATACCACAGAAAAATTATTTTTATAAAGTTTAAAATATTTCAATATAGTTGATAAATTTTCCAGAAATAATTCTTATAAAACTACCATGTCGTGTGAAGTCCCAAATTGGAAATCACAAATACCTTTTCGATTATTAATCCGATCTCTAGCTTTGATTAATTTGAAGAAGAAAATAAAAGTTTCATAAGGACACACCTCTTAAAAGCCCCGCATAGAGCTTGCAACACGCAAAAAGTAAAACTGTAAAAAGACGTTTATCTTCTGCTTTTATAAAGTAGTGAAAATTTGATTTTAAGAAACTACCAAAGTATAGCATCGTTGTAACATTATCAATTTTTTTCTAAAAACACTACAAAACAGCCACAAAGTTAATAAAATAAAGCTAAATTTTTTTAAAAGCTGAAGCTTTGTGTTTTTTTTGTGTACTCAATGAAAGTTCCAGCTCGGCGGGACATCGCCAGGCTCTCGTGGAGTTTCCAAAGAGGCTTCGATGTGACCTCAATGCAGAGATCTTTTCACCTTTACAGCATCCACCATGGAATGCCGTCTCAACAAGTAGGTCAAAAGGGTCTTGCAAATGTTTCGACGTCCTTCGATTTAAACTTTACTTTTCTTTACTTGCATCGTATTGTTTTTATTTGAATTTATTTTATCGTTTGTTTATCATTTTTATTTAATTTTTTGGTTTTCTTTTATTTTTTTCAATGTTTTTGTTATTTTTATTCAATGTTTTTGTTTTTGTTTTTGTTGTTTTTATTTAATTATTTGGTTTTCTGTTATTTTTAATTAAGCTTTCGTTTTATAGTTCTTCTCAAGATTTCGTACTACATATGATTATATAAAAGCATTACCAAATTCCTAGTTTTTCATTTAACTGCATGTCGTTATAACAAATTTTTCTCTCTCTTTTAATGTATATAACCATGTTGTGCTCTTTCAGTCATAATGTATCGAATGATATGGAAGCTCTTTTCAATATTCTAATGTAAGGTACTTTATAAAAGAGTTGTTTTTTTTTAATAAATACACAAAGAAACACCGATACAGTATTCGTTTTAACTAAAATTGAGTGGACTATAAGCTGTTTCAGTGATGAATAACAAAAGATTCTCCACTTTTAATTCTGCATTTTCTCAAATTATTCCGAAAAATAAAAGTTTAACACGTCCACTCATTAAACTCAAGTGACTATTGTAAAAATAATAGTTTTGGTTTTTTTTTTCATACTCTTAATTAGATCGTCTAGACATACGCTAGAAATGTTACGAAAACACGGCGAACAATCGAACTAAAAAAGAAAACATTAAAATATACGAGAACAGAATGTTATCAGTCATAAAAATCAGCATTGAACTTACAACAAACGGCAAAAAAATGTTAAGAATAAAGGTTCAAATTGAAAATGATGAACAATGAATATTATGAGCTTATTGAGTATTGAGAAGTAGAGGAAGGAATTTTATTTCTTGATAGGAGGAGTAAATTGTTTGGTGTAATTGTGCGTTCGTCTTCGCATATCATGGGATGTAGACTTGACAGGTAGAAATAACTGATGGAGTACATGGTGCGGGTTAATGGTAACTCTTGAGAACAAGCATTCATCAAGAGATGGAAATATTGCTTTTGTTTTAGGATAGTTGGAAGGAAAAAAGTTAAGCCTTATAAATTTATTAAGTAAAGATTGGAGTTGTTTTATGTGTTCGCTATTGGAAAATATACACCATGAAGGTGCTGCATATTTTATGCGAGATATAATTAGAGATTCTGTTATATCATATAATTTAGGACCAAAAAGTCCATGAGCCCTAATTATTTTAGGCGCATAAAACGTTTAGTAGCATTTAGTAATAATATTGTCAATAGGAGGTGTGATGTTGAAAGTTTCAGTGTATGAGACTCCTAAGATAGTGAGGGAAGAAGTTCATTGGAAAGATGGATGAAGGCTAGGGCTGTTATTTTAGTATAATTAGTATGTATAATTAATTCATAAGATTTTTTGAGGTTAAGAGAAAGATTACTTAATTTAGCCCATTCAGATAAAGAGTCCAATTCTAATTGCAAGGAATTACTATTGAGTGATGGAATGACAAGATAAGTGTCATCAGCAAACTTGATCATTTTATTGAAGGGATGTACAGGTTTAAGAGAAGATGCATTAATAATGAAAGATGATGGACCCAATACCGAACCTCGAACCACGCTAGAATTAATAGGTAAGGCACTAGAAGTTTTGTTGAGAAATTTTGTAAAATGTGTTCTAGTTTAAAAAAATGAAATGAGTAAATTATGGATACTATCATCAAGTTGTAATGAAGTCATGTTAGTGATGAGAGTAGAATGATTGAAAGTGTCGAATGCCTTAAAAAATCCAAAGCAATAAGACGTACAAATTTGTTAGAAGTTAAAAGAGAGGTTATGACAGAAGTGAGAAAAATTATGGCTGAAGTGGGTGAGCCAGTTGGTCTGAAGGCAAATTGGTCATCAAAACTAGACATGATGAGGAGGTTAGTTAAACAAGGGAATATATGGTCTTTTACTATGGATTTTTATAGGATTCGAGAAGGAATAGGGACAGTGAAAACGAGGCGATATCGATTGGGTTTGGTTAAACTATTTATTTTTCAATAAGGTTAACAATACTATTTTTCCACTGAGCTGGAAAAAATGCCTGTTTGATGCAGTATTTCGATATGTAACTTGTTTCCTAAGCTTTTATTGATTAAAAAGATACTCCCATTTTTGTTATTCAAATTATCACTAATCAAAAAGTTCATTATAACTTTCCAGAAATCTGAAATGATGTACTATGGTGGTCAGGTGGTTATTGGAAAATCTGAAGGAAGGAAAGAAAGAGTCCTTGTCACGGGAGCTTGTGGTTTTGTAGGTTAATCGAAAGACAACTGAGCCTTGCATGGCTTAAATTGATTATCTTATTTTTGAAATTATCAACATTAAAACTGATTTGTTAGTAAATGAAATTGAAAACAAGCTGGTAATACTTTAATGTGCTTTTTAGACCGCTTTAGCATTCAATTCACTTATTCCACACTCTTGCAGGAACTTTTAATTAACCACTGAAATTGAATGTGTTCTAAAGTCAGACCCAATGTCACTCGTCAGGACAACACGTGGTGAAGCTGTTACAAAAATTTTGCAGCAACATTCAAGAGGTGGTTTTGCTGGATGTGAGACCTTTTTCACAGAAGCTTGGTAAGTTCTGAAATTCTCACGCCAGAAACTTTAACAACTTTTTCCAACTCTTTGAGTTTACGCAAAAAATTTACAGTCTCACTCAAATCCTTTTCAGATTACGACGTCAAAATTCCTATGCGCTACATAAAGTGTGACGTCACGAAGATGGAAGAGTTGGAGAGAGTGATGGAAGGAGTGACTGCTGTCATCCACGTGGCTGCGGTGGTGGCCTACAGCTCTAATCCTGACGTCACCAAGCTCACCAACGTCAACGTGAAAGGTTGCTCAGTGGCTTGCTTTGGCGCTTCATAATTGAAACCTTTTTCTTTTTTGTTTTTTTAATTTATTTTTTGTTTCCAGTAACTCAATAGATTCTAGCTACAAACTATAGTATAAAGCTGCCAGAAAGCCTTTTCTAAATGCAAGCACAGTCGATTTGTAGAATTTATTTTTTCAAAATGTCATTCCCTTCCCTTTGTTTTATGGGGCGCCAATTCTCAATTTTTGGTTTCGAAAGAATTAATCTTTGCACCAAACACTGCAACAGGAACAGCAAACGTGCTTGAGGCCTGTCTGCGGGCTAAAGTGGATAAGCTAGTGCACACGAGCTCCATCGATGCGGTGGTTGGCGAAGAGGTGCGTGAGTGATTGGTTGGTTGAAAACTATGAATCTTCCAGTGGTCTTGTACTTTTGTGACTAGCATTAGTAGTAAGAAGGTTTTGTTCTAGTGATATAACAGCCGCGCGTGAACTGCTTAACCAGGAGTTGTTCGACGTGGACGAAAAACAGGCGTACCCACGAAAGCACCTCTTCGCAGGCTACCCCAAGTCCAAGGTGGAGAAAATTTTAAAATAACTGCCTTAAAACACCACAACATTAATTATAGCGACACCCACAATTCGCTCGTATGAATCAATAGCACCATCAATAAATGAATATAAGGCTAGAGTTGTGTAGTTGTTCGTAATTATTTTTTGTTATTATCTACATTTATTATTTTTATTATTACTTATTAAATATTATTTTGTATTTTTTTTTTCATTTTTAGTTGTTTTGTTGTTATTCATTTGTTTTTTTCAGTTATTTATACTTGTGGTTTTTCATCAATTTTGAGGTTGAAGCAGAAAAGCTCGTAGTTCAAGCCAACGGCAAGCGAGGAAAGGGTTATAGTCATTGAAAAAAGCCACTGAAAATATTTATACAATTTCTTTGAATATAAAAAGATTAATTCGAATAACTTATTTTAAATAATTTTTTGAAGAGTGTGTTTTGAAGACGGTGTGCATTCGACCAAACGTGATGTATGGTGAGGGAGACCCTCACTACGTGACTTACGCTCTGCAAGAAGCTTTCAGGGTTCCTGGGAAGGAATGGGTACAAAGGAAAGTTAAAGAGTGGCTTTGGAAAAGTGGCAAAGTCGGAAAGGAAAAAGAAAACGATGGAGTAGAAAGAAGTGGAAGACGATTACCTTTCGGGAACAATGTTTTTGGGGTTGAGGGTAGAGGCATGAAAGTAGTAAGAGTAGGAAATAGAAACAAGAAAGTTCAAGCGACTTATGCAGGTAGACGTGTGAACTTGAAAATATTAATTAACTCAAAGTATTAACATTTCTGTAGTCAAAAGAGCATGGATGGTTTGTTATTATCTCGATTCAATCGATATTGTGCCAAAGTGCTTAATGCACGCGTTCGAAAAAGCAAGTTATGATGAAATTCAACCTCGAAGGCAATGTAGCCTGGGCTCACATCCTTGCGTTGAAGGCGCTTGCAGACAGCAAAGAAAAGGTCGACGGAAAAGTTTTTTTCGTTTCTGATGACACCCCCATGACGAACATGTTCGAGTTCTGCCATCAGTTTTTGAGGCTTCGTGAGTGAGTGCTATGCGTGTTGTTTTTGGCGTTACTTTAAAGCTTTTTGTAATTTCATTTTCAGTTTTCATGAGTTTCAATCAGTTTCGTTTAGTTTCGCATTATTTATTTATCTGGATCTTTGCCTATTGTTTTTGTATACACATTCACTCGCCTTCCGCGTCTGGCTCGTTTTCATGACGTGCACCTTTACACCAGCATGAGTCTCACCAAGTGGCATGTTCCCTACCCCGTGGCCCACGCCATACTGGCCTCATGCGAGATGACTTTGAAAGTACTTAAACCCTTCCTTGACCTCGACTTCAAACACAGCTCCTCCTCGCTCAAGTACATCAACAGCACCTACAGCGTCGACAGAAAAGCCAGTGCAAAACACCTTGCTTACAAACCCATCTACACGCACCAAGAAGCCATCAGGCTTTCTGCGAAGTACTATGGAAAAGTAGGCAAGGATGCATTGGCTGGATGAGCACTGAAAAACGATTATACTCGAAACACAATTTTTTCAATGTTTTGTAGTTCTTGAAAGTAAACGTGAAGTTGATAATCAGTTTGCTTCACTTGTGTGAAAAGGAATGAAATGGGCAACCAGGATGGGCGGTCTGCAAGGCACAACACTCGGAATTCATTTGAAAAACATTTATAATGATCGAAGATTGATATAATGTTGCTCGAAACATTTTGAATGTTTGAAAAGTATATTAAAGTTATTCAAAATATTTAAAATTGAAACATTTGCAGTGATCATAAATGCAAGTGAATGAAGAATACGATTTTAAAATGACGCTGCATGTCACGTTCTTTGCTCTCTCATGAATAAGCAATGTCGTCTAAAACCAAATAAGATACGAAAAATGAAATGATGAAACTAAATTTATAAATCTCATAAAAACGGAAAATTTCTTAAAAAATGGCGTGAGAGGAATGAATAACATCAGATCGAATAGGTGCGGTTAGCCATTGGATGAAGACTTAAATAAGAACTTAGTCCTAAAACACCTAGGTTTCAAAAATTCCAAGTGGATCATCAAAAATTATGAAAGAAAATGGGTAGAGTGACTGAAAGGTGGGCTGAGTCAGAAGTCGTAATAGCCACTCCTGTTGAGCCTCCTAGCTTCGAGAATGAAGAAGGAGATGATGCCTGTGAAGAGGAGGACTGCCAAGATCAGGAGCTGCACCTGGTGGTGGAAAAAGAAAAGAAGATGACAATGCTGATGATGAGGGTAGAGTGAACGATGAAGATGATGGCGATAATGACGACGATGACAATGACGATGATAGATTAAACAAACCTGCATGAGGACGTAGCGACTGTAGGCGAAACAGACGGCAGAGGCGAGACTCTGAGAAAGGGGAAGACCATCGGATTATTGAATACTCTTATTTTTCAAATGTTTTACACTAAATGCGTGTCGAAATGAGTGTTTGTGATAATTTAACTTTTTTAAATTAGCCATCGACAAGGCTATGAAGGCCGTAATGAGTTTATTAGATTGCGAAGTTTTTAGTTTGCAATAACGTATTGTGGTGTACTTAAAATTTTGTTGTAGTTCATTTTGGTGAATTACAGTGCCGTGTATAATCACCGTGTACAATAATTGAACTAAAGCAATCAAACTGGTCGAGGTGATTGCACTTTTTGGAAACTCAATTATTTTAATAGACAGCTTAACGATTTTTAGCTTCATGAGTGGTGACTAGAGCGGACCGCAGTTATCGATTTATTCAAGTGTATGATATCAAATACTTCAAGTACAATTAAACGAGTATCACTATCAAAACATCCTCATCGTCGTCCTCCTCCTTCTCACCTGAAGGAACTTGAAGATGGAACATGCGGTGGCCATGTCGCTGAAATAAAGTTCCCGCAGGGTTGGGTAAATCTGTTGTTGTATTCAATCAGTTTTTTACGTAAAGTTCACCATTTTTGTCTTTTTAAAGGTATTTTTTCATTATAACTATTAAGTATAAAAAAAATTCAAATTTATTCTATTATCTTCGAATGTTAAGCTACAACTGTAGCTGAGCTCAATTGATATAGACGATCATCATCATCATCACCATCATCATCATCAACATCACCATCATCATCATCATCATCATCATCATCATCATCATCATCATCATCATCCTCATCATCATCATCATCATCATCATCATCATCATCATCATCATCATCATCATCATCATCATCATCATCATCAACAACATCAACATCATCATCATCATCATCATCACTTGTGTGTTTATGCAACTGTCTCCAAAGCCGAGTAGGAAGGAGCTCAGAAAAACGAGAGCTTTGCTGGTGAAGAAGTTAGTGTGGCAAGGTTGGAGGGAAGGTTGGAATAAGCGACTTCATATTTCAACATTGAATTTATATTTTAATTTTGAAAAAAAAATGTTAATAAGAAAAATTTTATATTATTTAACAATCCAACACACACGCGCGCACACACACACACACACACACACACACACACACACACACACACACACACACACACACACACACACACACACACACACACACACACGCACACACACACACAAACTCACACACACTCAATAAGACATACCTGGGTTCAAAGAAGGCTAGGCTTGAGGTTTCCCTGATGGGGGACTCAGATGGGAAGGTCATGAAGACGATGAAGAAGCAGATGACGTGGGTCAGGAAGCCAACCAATAAAGGGATACGCTTGTCGAGACGTCGTAGGCCGGTGAAAAGAGCGAACAACAAACTGGCTAATGGATGGATGGAAAAGTGGATGAATGAATGAATGCATAAATGAATTGATAGCAGATAGATGGGTATATGAATGAATGGATGGGTGGATGAATGGATGGTTGGTTGGTTATACAAGTGATTGAACGGTTGGATGTATGAGTGGTTGATTAAAATATTGCTTCAAGTTTAAGTTAAGGTTCGAAATTTTCAAAGTATTGACTTTTAAATTTTTAAATTGAAATTATGTCACTTTTATTTATGAGGACAAACAAAACTGTTCATCGAGCAAGACGGCGCAAGCGATCAATCGGCAAGGTACTTGACAAGCACAAAACCAATGAGTTCAAACGCTCACAAGAAATTTGTCCCAGTCCAATAAACAGTCCGCACATCCCTGCCAGTTCTTTGGAGTCCTTTTTAAAAAATGCCATGTGACCCACTGAGGTCACCAGAGCCGACCAATAGGAAAGCTCGATGCCTTTGGTGATGATTGGGTGTTGAATTGCTGTTATTCTGTGGCATTCCATCGTGATAGGGTATTTTGAAAATAATAATAATAATTATTATTATTATTATTATTATTATTATTATTATTATTATTATTATTATTATTATTATTATTATTATTAGAAACTCTGGCACATTGTTAAATATAAAATATGTTATATCTTTTTTAAAATCACAAAAAAAGTGATAGCAACAAAAACAATAATAATAATAATAATAATAATAATAACAATGATACTAGCAGCAATAATAAAAATTACAATAGCAACATAAGCAACAATATAAAAAAATAATAACAGAAGCGAAACCTGTGTAGAAAATGATAAGATAGAGCAGAAGCATTTCCTTTGAGAACATGATCCGCAGTGACTTCTCTGGCGGGTGTGTTGGCGATGAGTGAGTATCAGAACCCTAACCCTAACCCTAGGTTGTATGATCCCGAAATTAAAAATATTAATAATAAAATTATTATTATTATTATTATTATTGGTAATAATAATAATAATAATAATAATAATAATAATAATAATAATAACAATCATCGTCATCATCATCATCATCATCATCATCATCATCATCATCATCATCATCATCATCATCATCATCATCATCATCATCATCATCATCATCATCATCATCATCATCCAATGCAAGCAATCGAGTGACTCACTGAAGGATTGGAGTGGCTTGAGAACACTGGAATTTAAAAAACTTGATCTTTTATTTATTTTTTTTAATTAAAAAACAAAATTTTTTGAAAATAAAAAATAATACTTACTTCTGAGAGATTAAAATACCATATATTCGGAAATAGTTTTCTAGAAAAGCGTTTGATTTTGTAAACTTGAAATGAAAATTCCAAAACGAAACTTCCGCAAGTAGCATAATCAAGTAATTTATCATTTTAAAATTTCGTTTCATTCAAGTAAATCTAAAACCACACTTAAACACATTCAAAAACGTTTGATTAAAAAAATTCAAAAAAAAATGAAAAAAATTATTTTTATTTTTAAATGAGTAAATCAAGAAAAAACTGAAAAAAAATAACAATAAAAAATTAATAAGTCACAGACTCGTCTGCATTGAGGTCCACTTCGCTTGCTTGCACAGGCGCCTGCACTGGAAGCTTTCTGTTCCTGAGGAAGAGGATGCCGAAGATTCCAACACAGGACACGGCGGTGAGGATGATGAAGATAGAAGTTCGAGTTTGGGTAAGTATGACGCTGAGACTGGAGAACTCCAGGATGATAATCAGGTTTCCCCAAATGAGGCTGTGAGGGAAGAGGATAGCAGGAATGGTGGAGTAAGAAAGTTAGTGTTAGGGTGGTGTTGTTTTGTAGTGGTTTTGATGGTGTTGTTTGATGAATGTAGTAGTTGAGGTGGTGGTTATGGTAATAGTAAGAAGAGATTATGAGGATAGTGAATATAATGAAAAACAACCAGAATTTGCTTGAAGGGATAATGAAATGAACAACGCTCATCACTGATTATTCACTACTGCAACCATTTGATCAACCAACAGCCAACCAACCCCTGAACTAACAACCAATCAAATCAATAATCCACCAGTTGAACAAATAGTCCACCACGTGATCAAGCAACCTTGATTGGAACAGGCCCCAAAAGATGTTGGTGTTTCGGTTCATTGTGGTCTCAGAGGAGTTGATTGACAAAAACTTGCCCTGACTTGCCCACAACACTGTAAACAAACATTATTTGTTTCGGCTGCCGTTTGTATAAATGTTTAAATTGGTTTCTAATTTTTTATGCTTTATTATCAATATTATAATTTATTATTAACAACATAAAGAACTTATTTTGGTGTTGGTAATAAAAAGATTTTAGGATTAAAACGAAATTGTGTTAATAATTAGCAAAAAAAATTATTTATTTCAACCAGCGGCTCCAAAGCCTAGAAGAGCTGAAGAAAAGTAGAGGAGAATGTGGTTGGGCTTCAGGAACAAAGCAAGGAAGAGGCTGGTGGTGAGGTTGGCTGTATTGATGTACCTCTAACCATTCCACCAAATCCTTTGCCCATCCATACACTCACTCATCCCCCCACCCACGCATTCTCTCACCCATTTCCTCACAGGCCTCTCCCCCATTCACCCATCCACCCACCCACCAGTAAGTGGATGCACCAATCAGCATGGCCCATTTTGAGGTCAACATCTCCACGATGTAGGCAGACAACCAATTGGAAATGGCAAAGGAGGTATAAACTATAGACAAACTGTGGTGTGCAATGGTGGAAGGAACTTGCAATGTGGGAAGAATGATTAAACAATCAGAAGAGAAAAGTGATTTGATGAAAACTGCAATGTTCAAGTAGATAGTTCTACATTTTAACAAATTAAAGTAAAGTTGAGTAATAGTTAAACCAAGTAAGAATTCACAAAGGTGACACACTACCTTGTGTATCCATTGCCAGCCGTATCGTTGTTTTCCAGGTTGGCTCCTTCCAAAACTAAGACCTAAATGAGGTTCACTAGGTTTTAAAATATATTCAATACTTTTGTTATTTGCACTTTACAAAAATCAAGTTTTATGAGCGTATAATGCATTTTAGTTAGTCGACTTTTTAATTAATAAGAACACTTCATTAATATGAAATCAAAAGATCACTTACTTGCACCATAGCGCACGTCTGGTAAGCAGTGAAAATTAACATGAACACTCCACCCAGCAGAAGGATGTTGTACAGTTTCCATTTTGGAGACAGTTCATTGTCACTGACATCCGTTGTGGATGGTTCATCGTTGCCGATGTTGCTGGTCGTTGCAAAATTATTGTCATTATTGCTAATTGTTGAGTTATTTCGTGAATGATTCGAGTTGTCATCACTGTTTGGAAGACTTTCTTGATCAACAATTATGTTATCCCTGCTATTGTTAATATTCACCTTAGAAATATTCATTTTCTGTTTTACTGTTATTAAAATTTAAGAGTACCAATCATATTTATCATATATCATTTGAATATTTTAGCAGATCAAAACCGGTCATACATTTTATATATTAATGAAATCATCTTATGATCTGGCGCAAGTATTCTAATTATAACTTTGAAGGTTTTTTCATTTACTATTGTTTTATTTTTATTTTTATAAGTGAACTACCACATTTCATCATAAATACAATTTCAATAAAATCATAATTAAATTATTATACTTTTTAAGATTTTTAAAAATATTCAATAAATTAACAAACTTTCAAAATTCAAATTTATTTTAATCGAAAATAATTTTATCATGATTTTATTATTTTTTATTATTATTTATTGAAGGTTTTTAAGTTTTTTCATACCTATGTTGTTACTTTAATACTCTCAGAATAAAAACGTACCCTAGTTGGAAACAAAAATTGAGATGGGCTGCATTTTTTTATAGAATAATTATACATTTTGCTTTATGAAGTTTTGAAAGAAAAAATTATCATTAAAGGAATGAGTATGGTGAAAATTTCATGAAAAGATTTTTTTGGCAATCAAAGTATAAAATAGACATTTTCTCAAAATAGTCGCTCATCTTGATGTTAATAATTTAAGAAATGTGAATCGATAACTATTTGAAATATAATTTCAACATTTCGCAAAACGTAAACACGAACATTTTCTTAAAGTTATAACATTGATTTTATCTCAGAATTGATTTTCGATCGCAAAATAGTAGTCAGTGAATCACCGGAGTTTCTGATAAATTTCTTCTTTACCAGGATCACTTTTACTCAATAGATATTTTAAAGTTACTATTATTATTTTGCTACGATACAAGTTCAACTTCAACACACTCACCGGCAATGAACAACTCTGAATGTCACGTAAACGACAAAGCAGGCGATGCGGACCTGATGCGACTAGGTAAAGTTTTAAGCGAGAGAAACGAAAAGGCCAAGTCAATGCCTTACAATTTCTCGCCTGCCAAGTATGCCTTCTTTTACTGTGACCCACCAAGACCCTCATTAGACCATTTCAATCGAAACTCCCGGAATGATCGTGCTAATTTCACTCGCACCGATGTTCTTCTTTCTCCAAAGTACAAGGGAAAAATGAATCTCTTCACGTCTAATTTTGATGAATACGAAACGCAACTAGCGAAGATTGATTCAGTTCTCATAAAGTCGGATGAGAGTCTGGAAGAAGAACCCAAAAACCCATCTCAAAAAACTGTTTCCAGCCTTGATGCTATGAAATTTTATGAAGCTTCAAGTGATGAGTCAAATCAGTCAATCCTCACACTCATATCGCCATCCCATCAGAGACCTCATGTCAAGTTGGACAGAAACAGTGTCATCAGTGTCAGCAGTGACTCAAAGCTCGAGTTGTCCAAACATTCAAAACAAAACTCTGGAGCTCTATCACGCTCTTATGAAGACATGAGGTGTGAGAGAAGAAGAGATTTTGATGAAGATCTAAAGTTTGACACCATTCCTGTCAGTAACCTCACCCACAAACCCACATTGTCATTTTCAAAAAAATTGAATTTAGTTTCCCAGTGTGACAAAAAAGAAAAATTCACTACTGATGATATTTCAAATAACATCAAACTGAACAACAAGCCACACAAGCACAAACAACGAATCAAAAATGCTGAAAGCAACATCAAGAATGATCACATTGATAGCAGTTTTGATGACTACAATGATGTGGATGAAAAAGAACTGTCAAACTTTGTTCAGGAAATCAATGAACAAAATTTGGGAGAAATAAAGCATAATAGTTTAATTGGATCGGATGACGATGATGACAATGATGATGGAGATGATGATTATGAATTCAAAAACAACCATCTTGACCATGACTTTTTCAATCGGTTATCATCACTTCCAAACAGTGTATATTCTGATCAGAACAAACACTTTTCAGAACTTGCTTTCGCTGAAGTCAGGATAAATGATAGTTCTCACCACCATCATTATCACCAACCCACGCCTCTTTTCCAAAACCCCCACCACCTTTCCAACCAACACCATCGACCTCCCAACCACTACCATCTATCCAACCAACACCACCCACTTAACACCAATTATCAACTCGAGCATCAAATTTCCACGGACCCAACTGCATCACCAAAAAGTCCCACTGAATCACAAGGCACCATTGACACTTTTCCCCAAGAGCCTCTGGCTAGTGACTCTCTGCTTGAACAACTCAAACGCTCCGTCATGCAGAGGTGTGTCAAGGAAACAGATCGACCATCAGCAGCGAGACTCGCCAAGAGATTGTACTTCCTGCAGGGCTTCAAAAAGTCAGATGTTCCAAGACATCTGAGTAAAAGGTTCGTGGGTGTTTGTGAGTTGATGGGTGTTTGTGATTTGGTGAGTGTTTGGGGATGAATGGGTGAGGTTTTTCAACTAGGTGGATGAGTGTCCAAAGAGTGGTGTTCTGATGATACTTGTGGCTGCCTTTTGTTCATTAACAATTTTTCTGCAGTTTATTGAAAGTTTAAAATACTTTTTCATTTGCTTATTGAAAACATGTGACAGGCATTATAGACAAAGCAATAAAATTAACTGAAGAACTTTTCATAAGTAGCCTCAGCCTTTGAGAGCTTCAAGACCACACCACATAGGGCTGTTGTGATGGCGTGATTTTTTCTTTGAAATTCATTTCAATGTACTCTCATATCATATCTTTTTTTGCTCTTGTTTAAACTTGTTTTTGTTTGAATTGAAAGTTAATTTCTCTGATTATTGTATAAATAAACTTTTTTTCTTTCTAAAAATCTTTTCTCATAAACTTCACTGCGATAAAGGGCTGTTTGCCTTGCTGACAAATCGCCATTGATTATTTTTAACTCCAATGCGATATTCAGTTATCTGTCTAAGTTTTCACTTCTTCATTCACCACCATACACACATTTTCATCAACCATCCACCAATCCATTTACGCGTTTCTCAATCTTTTCATTCATTCTCACATCCTCCATCCATCACCAATCGAGTTTTCTATCAAAACATCCACCACCATACATCTATCATTTCACCTCTACCAACCCATTAATCCACTACCTTCAATCCATCAATCAACCACCTCCATCCATCAATCCATCACTTACAGGAACAGTTTTGCTCAGTTGGTAGGTGAAGAGTACCTGAAGCACTTTGACTTCAGCAGCCTTGCCTTCCTCCCTGCCCTTCGACACTACCTCTCTTTTGCTGTTCCTGCCAGTCCAGAAGTTATGTGTGATAAGGTGGGTTGTGTGATAAAGGGAGTGTTCATAAGAGACATACACATACGCATACACCCGTTTTCACTACATCCACCTGACTCCTTGATACTATCAATTTTGTTGTGCATATTTTAGGAGTGTTGAGGAGGTTATTATTAATATAATAATATTAATTATTATTATTATTATTATTATAGCAAATTTTACATCCATTTATTAGTAAACGTTCCACTCTCAGGACCAACTTTTATGGCATTTTGCTCACCGCTTTGTTCAATGTCACCCAAATTCTGATGTCAAAAATGAAGGTAGTTGCCATGACATGTGGTTTATGTTATTTTTGTGGTCCGTGTGGTCCTTGTGATGCTTGTGACAACAACTAAAATGGACATTTCATTTTATTTCTTGAAATTAATTCATGGTTGTTTTATTAGATCA
The DNA here is from genome assembly GCA_947562095.1 of Branchellion lobata. Classification (NCBI taxonomy): domain Eukaryota; kingdom Metazoa; phylum Annelida; class Clitellata; order Hirudinida; family Piscicolidae; genus Branchellion; species Branchellion lobata. Next base: position 6,536,016 of record OX387248.1, read on the forward strand.
TTCCTAATTCAACATATCCAACCACCTCAACATCCACACAGTCAACTGTCATGCACTGGCTTACACCTTAGTAATGCTGGATCATGATCTTCACTTTCAGGTTCTCTGTCACATCAATGTATCACTAACTCAAGTACAAACTCTAATGAGACATCCATCTTTATACCATCATTAACCATTTTTCAAATCTCCATGATCTCATCACCTTCAATCATCCCACTACAACCACCTCAACCCAGCCACTCCATTTCACCCAAACTACCTCAACCCAACCCCACTTCCACCGCCAGTCAAACCTGCATAAGTCTTCCTTCCAAGACTTTTTGAGTAACCTCACTGACAAGGTGCCTGAGCACAACCTGCCGCTGTCTCTGCTGGAGGAGTCCTTCAAGTCCGTGCAGCTGCAAGCCCTCGAAGGATCAACGTAGGAGGGTGGCTGGCTTATTGTTGGTGGTTGTGGCTGGGTTATTTTGGTTGTTTCTAAGTCATTGTGGATGGTTATGGGTTATTGTGAGTGATTATAGCTGATTTTTGGTAATTGTGAGTAGTTTTTATTGGTTGTAGGTTTTGTTGAGTTGTGTGTTAGCTGTGTGTTGTTGTGGATGTGCACTGGTTGGTCTTGAGTTGGTCGCGGGTGTGGAATCTAGGTGGTCTTTATTGGCGCTTAAGAGCGTGATTGGTGATTATTTGTGGGAGTTTCAAAAGCAGGTGGATGAGTGGGCTTCATAGGATAGATTTATGTTACAAGAGCTGCTGGCAGTGTCAGCGAATCTTGCAATTTGAAATTCGGAGCAGATCAAATTGAAATTGGTCGTCCTGTTTTCATGACGCGTTTCAAACGCCAATACTTATTTTTTTGTTTTTGTGGTTGTTTTTAGGGGCTTCATATCCGTGTGTCTGACGTAATGTTTCACTAGAGATTTTGGACTCACTGTTACACTTTCAAGACCACTCCTCCAATCAGCTTGTTTTCCCAACCACAAAATCTTATTATTTTTTGCAAGCCTCTTTATTGATGCTTTGTGATGGAAAAAGTAAAGTAGTTGCAAAAGAAACGCAAAAAATCGTATAATGTAAAATAATATATAGTTTGGCCTACTTTTCTGCGCTGGTATGCAAACTGAATACTGATTCTTGTTTCAGGCATAACTTTTTTTCCAGTCTTCCTTTGAGTACAAATCAATACAATACGTTTCTTACATTCCAATTTCATCCTTCAAGGCTCATTTTACCGCAATACAATGCCCAACAAAATTCATCTCATAGTTACATTGGAAGCTTTCAAAAGCTCCAAGACCCCACTGCTCATCAACTCTTAAGCAATCATCAAAGCCCTTCTAGCTTTCACCCTTTTTTTGTCGTCACCTCACAGAGACACTGTATAATTTTTCCATAAGGCTGCCATTGTAATGCATGCTTGAGCGTCAGAATATCACATGACGTCAACGATTATAAGAAAAATAATAATAAAAATAATAATAATAAGAAGAAGAATAATAATGATAAGGATAATTAATAATAATAATAATATGACGGAAAAGTATAAAGAATGAATAAAGTAACTATAAGGACGATTTGAATGTAGTGGATTTTGAAACAACCACGTCACCCACTCATAGTGACGAGGTAAGCGAAACATATCAAAAATCGACTGCTCAACGCCTCTCTTCGTCCTCTGTGGTTGACGGCTGTCCCAACGCGCCCTTCTCTGTCCCCTCCTGCAAGGGCGCCAACCGATTCCTTCTCCTCTACAACGACTACTTGGTGGGTGTTTGCTTGTGGTGATTGATGGTGTATCATGGTGTGTTTGATGGTGCTTAGGGTTTCAGGTGAATGTTTCATGACTGTTCTAAGAATATTTATGTATATGTTTTTGGATGGAGAGATGAATGAATGGTGGATGAAAAGATAGTTAGATCATGGTAAGTGGATGGATGAATTTAGTTTTTGACTGAAAGATTGACCCCATTGGTTTGCACTTACCCAGCACCAGTTGGAGCGCGTTCCGGAATACAAGAAGGGCTACATTATGGAGAAGTGCTGCCTCGATTCGCAAGGCAAAAAGAGTGAGTCACCTCGCTATCAATGCAACTTTTTCAAGGATTTACCACTCTTATTCCATTTGCTTGTTTCAACGTTTTATAATTTAAAAAAAATATTTTTTTTAAGATTCAATGCATTTTCACCACCACCACACAGCGGGTCTAGGCAGGCGAGGTTGGAAAATGTACTACTGCATTATCTGCGCTCAGTCCCTTCTCTTCTTCCCCAACGAGAAGACCAGCAAGGTGCAGTCGAGTGGCCACAAGAACAAGGGCATCAAGGCCAAGCTGGCAGGCATCATCGGCTCCAAGAACGGAGATGTAGACGAGGGAGGCGCTGAGGGCGGCAAGAGTGCAGGTTTTTCACCTTACGCCTCTTCCTCCTTTTCCTCTTCCTCCTCACGCAGCTTCACACTGGGCAGCAAGAAAAACACAGTGAAAAACCTGATGGGCTTTTCGAACTCAGGTTCTGAAGACGACGACGACGACGATAGCAAAAATCTTTCAGGAGATTTCCTCGAAGCCAAGAATGATGAGCTTCGTGGCGGTCAGGGCGTTTCCAACGAACACAATGTCCTTGACGATCAGAAGGGAGGCAACGAAGCCACCAATCACCAAGCCATTCACCACTTCCATCCACTCTTCCTTGCATTGGCCGAGAAGGCTTTTGACTACACAAAGAGGTCTCATGTGTTTAGATTCTGCACTGCGGATCTGTCGCAATACCTCATACAGACCAGGTCTGTGTTGTGTGATAGTGTGGTGTGGTGTGGTGTGGTGTGATGTGGTGTGGTGTGGTGTGGTGTGGTGTGGTGTGGTGTGGTGTGGTGTGGTTTGGTGTGGTTTGGCGTGCTGTGGTGTGGTGTGATGTGGTGTGCTGTAGTGTGCTGAGATGGTTTGAAATTGGTGCTGGTAAGCTTCTGATTAGTGGGTTCAAGCAATAATTAATTAGGAACTCGTCCAGGTATCATAAAGCTTTAGATATGCAATCAGTCGTGCCTTTTTATTTTTTTATTTTTATTCATTGTTCCAAACGTCACCAACCACCTCAACGCTACATCAACACCAAACCCCATCATAACTAAAACCACATCAAACTCACCCCACCATATCCACCAGCCCACGTTGTAACCAACACCACAACAACACCAACCGCCACTAACCACCACCACCATGCAGTGACATGAAAGAGTGTCATGACTGGATAGACCTCTTGAACACCTTGGCGGCTCTTCACTCTTCCGAGCAGGCCCTCAATGACTACCACACCATCACTTCCAACCTGGCTTCTAACATCAAGGCTTCTACAGGAACTAGCGCTTGCCAAGGCTCTTCTGACACCGCAGTCACTAGTGCAGATAAGGTGCACTCTGTCAGCAATGATGCCAATCTTCATCAGACCTCTTTGCAAACCTTCGAAGACTCCTCCGTCAAAATAACTTCCCATGTTGCCAGCAACACCGATTCCACTCCAACGAACAACAACCAACATCAACCATCCACCTCAAACGCAAGCAAAGGCAAAGCGGATTTGAAGACGTCTCATGAGGAGCAAAGTTTGGACAATGATGCTAGCAAGAAGTCAAAAGGGGCAAAGGCTGTTGGCGGGTACGAGCAGGATAATGGGGCAAGTGGGTGTACCGATGGCGGTGGAGAAGGAGGAGCGAGGAAGAAATTTGAAAAGCTTCACAAGACGGGACATTTGAAGCAGCCACTGGCCATTGTGAGTCTCTTTCATTCTTTTATCTCACTTTCTATACATCTTTATTCATTCATTCATCTCCATGTTCGTCCGTCTATCTCCATCATCACTCCATTTTATTATCATCCAACCATCCTTGCATTTCTTCCTTCACCTTCTTTAACCTTTAATCTTTATATTATTCATCCACTCATTCAATTTTCAGAGGGCCTTGGTGGAACGTTATGACTGCCTCACAAGTGCCTTCGAACAGGTCACTAGCAGTCTCTTCTCTCTTTCAGTCCATCCATCCATCTAACAACTTATCCATCCATTCTTTACTCCAGCCTTATCTCTCATCCTTTCCTTCTACGTACTACCCATCCATCCTTTACCATTTTCCGCGATCTATCCGCCTCATCCACCTTCCAACCTTTATCACTTCACCACATCCCCACCATTCGCCATCATCACTTTTCCCACCACCATGTCCATCAGGTGTTACTGACTCACAGAAAGGACGTGCCAGAGAAGGGTTCCAAGTCGAAAACCATACAAGCCTACTGCAACACCGAGGCCTTGTATCTCTTTTATGTGCGTGGTGGCCACTTTGTCTTGGTATATGATGGATGAATTGACTCGAAGCTAGAGAAGAGGGAGAGAGGGAGGAGAAAAGGAATGGGGAAGAGGGAAAGGAAGAGATGACGAAAGATAAGAGTTGTAGAGTGGTTCTTGTTGGTGGTTTGTTTACGTGAGTTTTTTTTTTATTCGCACATTTAAATTTTTTCCAATTCAGATTAAGCGCTTCAAGACTTACTCAAAAACGCTGCAATCTCATTGGATGACACTCAACCAATTGGAGCCTTCTCTTGTTGAGACGATAATAGGTGAAGTTGACGAGCCCAGTCCTTCTCCCAAACGCCTCACTGGATTTTCTGCCTTCACCGGAGGAGGAGGGGGAAGTGGCTGTGGCAGTGGCGGTGGCGGTGGCGGTGGCGGTGGCGGTGGCGGTGGTGGTGGTGGTGGTGGTGGTGGTGGTGGTGGTGGTGGTGGTGGCGGTGGTGGTGGCGATGGTGGAGGAAGTGGTGGTGGTGCAAGGGCTGGAAATGGTGATGGTGGGGGTGGTGGTGATAGTGTCAGTGGTAGTGTTAGTGGTAGTGTTAGTGGTAGTGGTAGTGGCAGTGGTAGTGGTGGTGGTAGTGGTAATGGTAGTGGTAGTGGTGGTGGTGGTAATATTCCACTAAGAAACTGTACCACTGCAGCTGACAGCAACATCCTATCCACACAAGCTTCTCCTGCCACCTCTCTCCCAACCCTTGATTCTCACTCTTCAAACAACAACAACGTCAAAGCAACAACAACTACTGCAACAAAACAAACAGCGACTACCACTGCAACATCTTTTTCCCAACAACCTCTCTTCAACCACAACACTATAACAAGCAAAAATGACAGCAACATTGTTGAATCGAATCCTCCGACAACTTCAACAATGCCTTTACAATATTCTTCAACATCTACCAACGCTGCTTCAGACAACTACAACCATCACCACAAGAGTAGTGATGGTGGTCAATGCAATCATATTTATGATAATAGTGATAACCATAATGATGATATTAACATTAAAACTCTGGTTACAGACAGCACGACTATTATCACTCCTCTTACAAATGCTCAATCATAATTTTTTAAATTCAAAAGTCATTAAATCATCATTAAAATTTTTCAATGTCAAATTCCTTCAAGCACCCGAATGAATTCAAGGTGGTAGTTAGGGGTGTCATGGTGGTAGTGATAACACTAAGCAACGTCCCAAGCCACACGAGCGAGTATTGCAACTTTGTTACTCGTTGCAACGGTGTTACTCCACGTGTTTGCAACCTCCACTGACAACTGTACATTGTGTGGTTCTCACTCGTATGCAAGCTGGCACCTTCGATGCACTTGTGTAAATATTGTGTGTGTACATATCAGCGTTGGGTAGTTTAATGACGTATGCAATAACTTCAATCACTGCGCATGAGGCTGTCTCACTACGTGTCCTCTTTTGTCGTTTAAATAATCCTTTTTTTTTCTTTTTTTAACTTCCTCTCTTGGTTTATCAATAACTAATTATTTTCATTATTAAATATTATTTATTCATTATTTGTTTCATTAATTCATTGCAAAATCAATAAATTAGAAATTTCACGTTTTTAATGCATCTCTTATGCAAATTGTGATCAAGCACCAAGTAACTTCGTCTCTTCCTAGCCATTCAAAACTCCACAACAACCAACTCCACTTTTCCTCTTTTGTACGGGTGAGGCTTCAACGTCAAGGCACCCTTGTGTCTAATCTCTTCTCGCCTTTTCTCGCCTTCTCTCGCCTCCTCTTTCTTCCCTCCATTCCTCCTTCTCCTTCCGCTCTCCTTTCTCTTTCGCTCCCGATATTACTTGTGATAGTAACTTAAGGCGTTGTTAATACCATTTTGATATTCTCTTCCATTTTATTATCTCTGTTACTCTTTTATTATCAATAGAAATTATTATTATTGTTACTTTTTACTAACAATAATAATTATTAGTATTGTCACTTTTTACTAACAATAATAATAATTATTATTGTTAATCTTTTATTAGTAGCAGTAATTATTCTTTTTTTGCTCATTTACGTATTTCGTTTTTTTTTTTGTTTTTGTATTTTTTATATATTTTTTTTGTTATTTATACGTTTATTAATTATTCGTATTGATTCACGTGTTTATTATTTATATTGATCTGTTTTCTATTTATTTAATTATTTTCCTTCCATACTCTAGTCTTGGAAATGTGTATTAAATCTGAGTGCATCGTCTTTTGTTGCCTTTGCAGCGCCATTCACATTCTCTCCTCTCTCTTTCATTTCGGTTGCTTATTTAAGTATTACCAATTCGAGCTTTATTACGTTAAAAATTTCCTTTAACTTCATCTTTTATCCCATTGTATTTTTATCGAGTCTAATTCTTTTATTTTTCATTTCATTATAGTTTTATCTTTGATTGTTTTGTATTTCGAGATTATTATTATACTTGAAAGTAATGGTTCTGACAATGTTTTTATCATCAGACCCCGACACCTCTCTAGCCCCTCACCTCCGCCTACCACTACCGTTACTACTGCTGCTGCTGCTACTACAAATACATTCATTTCAACTTATAAACAAATTTATAATTCTCCTGATTGGTTTTTTTATTATTCAATTCAATTTTTTATCATTTACCTTATCCACCTTACTCAACCTGTTGAAAGATGTTGCTATTCGAACAGTTAGGCGCTATAAAAATTCGAGTTTCTAATCATCGATTGAATTCAAATTATTCACCAGCTTTAATATAGGATTTTCACTTTCAATGTTATTTTCATTTTTGTAACTGTTGTCACTTAATCTTCTCACAAACGAACAATCTCCATTTGTGGATATTTATATGCTTTAAATTTTCAATTCTTTCAAAAATTTTAAATGTCCAAACTACCAAATTTCTTTTCCACTTGCACACATTACTGAGAAAGCTCTGAACTTTGGGCAGAGAAGTATTAAATTAAGCGCTTCAGCCACCACCAAATTTTGCATCTTTGGTATTAAGTCTCGCACTTCTTAGTTCAACATTTCCATTACTGTTTCTCACCTTTTTAATTTTCGTAACCTAGCCGTCTAGTTACTCGTTGGTATTGTCATTATTTGTCATCGTCGTAATTACGTCTCAGTTTCGTCGCCTTAGCATAGTCGGTAGCGTGCTTAGTTATTTTTAAAATATTTGCCGCTTGCAAGGTTCAATCTTCGACTCTTCAGGTCCAAGGAAAAAGTTCGCGTACTCGCTAGGTTAGAAAATGGTCATTGGTTCAAGTCCCGGCAGTGGCATGGTTGCCCGTCTTAGCAGGCTTAAAGGATTTTCTCGTTTGGTCACAGCACTTTATATCCTACCTAATAAGCACAATGTAAATGCTTGGATCAGTCTTGGCTGCATGGACACTTTCACCTTTCATTCAATCATGCCTCTCCATTTCAAACACTTCGGTTTCTTTGAGTAAGCTTTGATTTACTCTCTGAAAAGTCATTGAATTATTGTTACATCAATCAAAAATTTGCAAAGATGTCACTCAATTTTATCACTTCTCTTCCTCCTTCTCCGCCTCTTCCTCCTTTTTCTCCTTTTCTCCTCCTCCTTCTCCTCCTCCATGACAACCCTCTCAGTCCTTTTCATTCCTTTCGAACTGCCACACGAACCTTCCAAGGCATGCGTCTCCAGAAAGCTGCAGGGTGGCGTGGATCGTTTCAACTCGCGAGATTCAAGTACACTCCAGTCTGACATTTCTTGCCTCTGGATTGTTCCATTCGTTACCACCTTAAAGCTACTTTTTTTTATTTCAATATTCTTTTACTTATTTTATATTGAATTTTCTAGGAATAACTATGTTATTATTATTTTTTTTTAATTATTATCATTATTATTATTATTATTATTATTATTATCCAAATTTATAGTATTATTGCCACTTTTTCTTTTTTGAAATAATTCTTTTTGTTGTGTGAAGTTTTCATTATACTTGTTCTTTCTTCATCTCTCATTGATGATTATTATCGATTTTTTAAATTATTATATATTTTCAGGTTTTTATATGCGAACATTATTTTATGTCAACTAACAAATTTCGATTCTCATTAATTGTTTTTAAAGTTTGTATCACTTTTGTATTGAAGATTGCCTTTCTTGCAATTGTATGTATCATCGATAATGTATACAATTTCATTTTCAGTTCGCTACCAATTAGTTAGGCTATTCTTTGAAAGCTATATTCTTGGAACGCATAATACACACACATGTATAATGGATTATTTATATTTTGCTACCAACTATCTTCTGTATTTTGGCAATACGCTGTTTCAAGAATAAATAAAAAGCTTTTGATTTTCATGGAAGTATGTCCTCAGAACTACAAATTTGTCGAGTAGATTAGCTTTCTATTGCCTTGACCAAAAACATGGTTTCAAAATTTGATACACTTAAATACAGGTTGTCTGCCATCACCCGTTTGGATTCTCTAAAATTGGAAAGAAAGAATGTATCACACTTGTGAGTCCTCATCAATTGTTTTTTCAGACTACTGTTGCATAAAGATGCGTACGTTTTTGGAGAAGGTCAACGAGGTTGTTGTGAACAAGTTCTCCGTTTCTATTATAGTATATTATATGTTCTATTACAATTAATTTGGAAAACAATGTTATCTTACTAAAATTAAGTCAAAAGGAGATATATTAAAAATTATCTGCATACATTTTTGGAAAATTAAAAACGATTAGAAAATAAGTGAGTGAGTTAATATAAACTATGAAACTTACATTCTATAAGTTGTTGTGATATGGAAAAAATCTTTTCACTGCTCCACAAAACTCTCAGTGCACTCAAAATGAATTTTTCAATTAGAAATAGTGAGTTAAAACAACAGAATATTTTTTTGGAACGAGATGAAGTTATTCTGTTCAGTTTGTTTCAGTTTCTCTTATTTGCCACTTCTTTTAGGGACCTTTGTAGCATGAAGACATTAATTGTAACATAATTACCTTTCAAAGCACCGCCCATCGCTGTTTTATGACGCCATGTGCAAACGAAACTTTTTTATGCTTGCACTAATTATAAACTAAAATTTAATATACTTTGTAATATCTTTCGATTCTTAATTTTTGTTCCAATCGATCCGTCAACTTTTGTTGAAAGACGCTGCTTGAAACTGTTGATAGAATAATTTTTGAAAAAAAACATTTTATTTCAATGTTATTAATATAAATTTCTCTTTTAATAAATATCATTCGGAATAAAGACTAGTAACTAATTCAAACTTATTTTCACAATTTGTTCAAAGTTTTTAAAGCAATGTAATTTAAAGTGTAAAACTAATAAACTCCAAAATTCTGAGATAAAAAATTATAACAAACCTGAAAAACTAGATTCTAAAGACATTATTCATATCAGCATATGTACTAGCAAGTACATATAAAAACTTATAGATTCAAGTATCAAGCGATGTATGTGGAATAGATGAGTGGGCGGGTTGAAGGAGGAGGGCATATGGAGTGAGCGATGCGTCTGAACACCGCCCAAGCAATCATCCGGCTTCTTTATAAGTGGGTGTGCTGCTTTCTTGGTCGGTGAAGTGTCTATGGCTTTTGAGAGTGAGTTGGTGTGGCTAGGGCGACTTTTATTGCAACTTTTGTTGTTGGTTTAGAAGTGAAATTACAAAATGTTCTCCAATGTAAATATTTTTTTAATTATGAGATTTATTTAAAAACTTAGTGTCTTAAACTGGTCAAAAAAACTTATTGTATTGATTATATAGTTTCATTATTTTTTCCGATTTAAAGGCTTTATTCTTAATTTATCTATGATTTGTCAAAAAGCCATAAAAATAGCAAGAGTGGCAAAAAAAATTATTTTTCAAATATCCAAAGTTTTAGAAAGTTGCAAGAGAGCCTCAATGCAACAAAGCTTCTGCACAGAAGCCAGGCTGGTCGACATGGACCGATTTGCAGAACGGAACAAACCCCGCTCATTGGTTCCGTACGATCAAATGACGATGCATGCTGGGGGTGTTGGGTCGACCTTCGAAGTTTTGAGTCACAAAGACGCTCAAACACTAGGCGATAGCATCAACAACCCAATCAAGTCTTCACTCTCGATTGTCTCAGCAACATCCAAGAACGACCTACTCTACGATCACTCAACTCCCACGAGTCTCCACCGACTATCCTCTATGAAAAAACTCGAAAGTTTTGCCTCACGAAGCCAGACAAGCGACAACCTAACACTGACGCGGGAAGAGCGCAGAAAGAGCAGGCGAGCAACCGAGAAATACAGAAGTGCCCACGCCTCAAGGGAACGAATCAGAGTCGAAGCGTTCAACTTGGCGTTCAACCGCTTAAGGAAACTTCTGCCCACACTTCCTCCCGACAAGAAACTCTCTAAGATCGAGATATTGAGACTGGCAATATGTTATATCTCCTACTTGAACCACGTACTGCAGATTTCGTAAGGGTTCGTTGATGAAGGGGTCGTGCTTTTGGTAGAACCGAAAGTTTAAGGGGTGAATATGTTTAAATTGTTGTTGTTGTTTTTTTCGTTTTGTTTTAAAGCATTCAAGTGAAAAAATAGTGAATAAAAAGTCAAAAAGTTACCAGCAGTCGTTATCGTTTTCAACTCATTCATTTTGTGGAATTTTGTTTAAATCAGAAGGAACAGGAAGCAATCGTCAACTGTATCCATATCATTTCGAAATCGCTTCAAATTTGAACTAATCGAAACCACTAATCATAGTGATGGTTATAGTTTTTTCGAAAGGCACTAAGATTGTGAACTGTTACAAATCACCCCTTCAAAATAAACCTGTAATTTTTTAATATTGAATAATTCAGAAAATAGTTTTTAGCCTAATTTTTAATCTTTACTTGTTTTCCATGTTCTGATTCAATGATTGGCATTCTGGAGACGTTGCTACTTTTAATTTCACCTCATATTGTCACCAATTGTGGATTATCACATTAATCCATCAATGTGTGTGTGTCTGTGTTTTTATAATGCGCTCGTGCGTGTGTTTGTGTTTGTGTGTGTGTGTGTGTGTGTGTGTGTGTGTGTGTGTGTGTGTGTGTGTGTGTGTGTGTGTGTGTGTGTGTGTGTGTGTGTGTGTGTGTGTGTGTGTGTGTGTGTGTGTGTGTGTGTGTGTGTGTGTGTGTGTGTGTGTGTGTGTGTGTGTGTGTTTGTGTGTAGGTGTGTGTGCGTATGTGAACATGTAATCAGCACTGCAAACACTTCCACAAAGACCATTCATACTTGTGGGCGTCTTTTCAAACGTGTGTTTGTTCATTAAGGGCATAAGTATATCTCAGCTCTAGATTTGTCGAATCTGTTAATATTTTATTATTTATAAAATTATTTTCAATCTTTTTTAGTATAAACAATAAAAATCATTCGATTTTTATAAAAATAATTTTAAAAAAATGTAAACACTCGTTTGAAAGTATTTCAAAATTTATCAGCATGTTTGTTAATCAAAATTGCATGGTAACATGAAAAAAAAAGAAAACATATGAATAAAACTAATAAAAGAAAATAAGAAGATATTATTGAAAGAGCACAATAATATAGATATTATCATGAACCATTCCACCTATATCCAGTTTGCTGACAACTTCTCAATACTTTCGCATGGCTTAATCAAATTTCGTTTCTGTTTTCAAATAAAACGTCTCCGGGACTACTGAACACTTTAGCTTCCATTACACGGATGTTTCGCTGCCTGAACACTTTTAAGAAATAATTCAATCAGGGTTTTAAATTACCGACAAACATCGCTCGGGTTTTTTAAGTTCAATGAAAGTTTAATGGTAAATATATCTGAGTAGAAAAATGAAGAAGTGAAATAGCTTGAATGAGAAAAATCGAAGTAAATTTGAAAGCGATAAAATGAATTTGAAGAAACCAAATTGAATTTGGAAGGGAATAGAATAATGACAAGTGAAATGAACATTGAAACAAATTGTAGTTTAATGGCAATGAAGATACATTAGTTGAGTGGTGCCGAAAGGTGACGTAATCCTGTTCAAGGTCACGCAGGAGTGGGGTCAAGGTCGAGCGAAACGTGTCAGAGAAATATACTTGATGACAAAGTTGAGATTTTCATGGAAGCATTTTCGGTATTTTATGTAGATTTCTGTCTCGTGAGAACAGCTGCGTGTGGCGTTTGTGTGTGTAATTGTGAATATTAAAATTCTTCAGCAGTTGCATAACCTCGTAAGAGCACCATCGGCTTTCGAGTGAAAGATTGATTATAAATAAGGCATCCCCTTTCCCCTATGCATTTCACGGACCACGTGACACGCAACAAAAACAACAACAAAAATAATAACAGCCACTAACAGAAAACATATAAAAACGATTTTGTGATACAAAGTAAACGACAAAAAAAATAAAAAATCTGAAGAAAGGTTACTGAGAAGAAAGACACAAGGAAATTTAGTGGTTGGAAATAATAATATAAAAAATCACAAATCCAAATTTTATTTGTCATATAATAAAAGTGGAACTGAATTGAAATTTTATGAAGATTTCGAAATGTTGTTTGAATAGTAGAAAAAAGAAGAAAGCGAGTTCGTTAAGTCACTGGAGAGGTGGCGTTAATTCAATTGACCATGTCATTGTGAAGAAGATGACGACGCCGAGGAAGATGGAGGAGTTGTAATGATGATGCTGGTGGTGCAGATGCTGTTGGTGGCGCTGTAAATGGAGGGTCCGGAGGTTTTGGTTATGATGGAAGATACTATGATGTTGAATGGCGTTGGAGGGGGTGTTGACTATGAGTATGAGGGTTATCAATTGAAAGAACTCTAATTTTTATTATGATATAATGAAGAAACTATCCGAATAAGTAACATACAAATATAGCTATAGAATGATTAACGTTGCCGATAAGGATTATAGAGATAATAAACTTGAAATACAACCCAATTGAAAATAGGTTTGGATGATACTTTAGAGGCGTGAAGGATGATGGAACCAGGACGATGAGGGGATGATGATGATGATGCCGACACAACACGCTACCGGACGTTGAATCTCGATCATCGAATTAGTCTTAAAATTCACGCACGCACACACCTTCACAACCACACAAGTCACACTCACCAAAATGCGTAAATCTCTATATTTAGTATCTTAATCTCTATATCACTGCATTCAGAATTTTTTGAGTTTTTTTTATCGGATTCAAATTCAGTTTATATAACCCTTTATCACTAAGGTAGACAATTAAAATTGATATCATGGGCATTTTAACGTCCCTAAATGAACTTTTTCAGCGTACAAATTGTTTTTTCATTTGAAGATGAAATGACTTCAAACGTAGAATAAAGAATTACGAAAGTTAACGTTCTTTTAGAAAATTGAACATCAAATTTATTTTATTTTAGAGTCTTTTGCTGAGAAATCGTCGAAAGTTTTAAGAGAAACTTTTTGATAAAACCACACAATACCTCGCTTATTTAAAAAAAGTTAATTCAAACGCAGAAATAAAAATTGAAAAAGAGAAATGAATAAGGAATGGGATATTAAGGAAGATACGTAGAATGGATGGTTCACACATTGTGGAAACAAGTGGAACAACAGTGGTTGAACATCAAGCAATCACTTCAAGATTGATTAAATGTTCGAGTTTCGTTCGGTCGTCTGGTGAACCTGAGAATCCTGATGTCTTCGGAGTTGAAGATGGCATGGTGCTTGTCCTGCGGAACCTCTTCAACCACAAACAGCCGTTCTATGGACTGCGTGATTTGCAAGATTGGTCTTGAAACTTGTTTTGAGTTAATGTCAATGTAAATAGTTGTATTTTTATTGTATTATTATGAAGTTTAGTATACTTTATAGTATTAGTTACAAGGCATTGAAACGATCTTTGGAAGTCATATTAATACTGATAAAACCAGTTCCATATGAACCAGAAAAGTACACGATGAAAGACCAAAAATAAAAACCTATTTTTTTACCCCGTACAAGTAAAAACTTCTCATACATAAAAATGTAGTACAAAACGAATGTACGATGCTTATAGACTCAAGGCGCGTAGAACCTCAAAGAATTTAGTTTCAAGTTTTTTCTTCTCACTGGACTTTCGGACTTCGTAGCAGAAAAACACCTGAGTGCTTCCAAAGGCCAATTGACCTGTGGCAGAAGTTGTGGTAGGAAGATGAAGTAAGGAGAGGAATAGGAAGAAGTGGTAGGAAGGTGTGTAGGAAATGAATGGTGGGGATGTGGCAAAAGGTGTGATGAGGTTGGTGCAATAAGAAATAAATATGCTTCTTTCTCATTTCCACTACACTGTATGGTGTGTAATGTGATAAAAATGATGATATAATAACAATGAAGAAACTGTTACTCCAACCTAATGTAACACACAGTGGATTGACACCCTGGATATAATGTTATACAAGATTATATTCTATATTAATAGTTTCTTTTACTTTATAATTACTTCATATCCTTGGTTTTTATATTCGTATGTTTTAAAATATTCTACTTTCTATTCCTTATTATATGCCTTGAATGCCTTTCGAAAAATCTGTGAAATTAACGAAAGAAATCTACTTAATTCATCTCTTTTCCATCAACACATACTTCCTCATAGTAAAGGCAGTCTGATAGGAAGATGAACTGTAGCATGGGTAGATTGGCTGGTGCCGGATCACCCCACTTGAAGGGCATAGCTTGAATACTGCCCTCTGAAAGTTTGAAAGTATAAGAATGAAATATGGAAACATGTCTAAGGATGGAACAGAATGTAAACTGATTGAAACTTTGAACAAAACACAATATAATGTATGAAATTAAGTTTGAATTAAATTAGATTATAATTAACTGCTTATGAGGTGTTTGTTGTTTTGGATGTTCAATTGCATCAGAGGCACAAACTCATTGAGATCTGTGATGGTCACCTCTGCTCTGTTGATTTGATAGTCATTTATTTGATACTGTAAGTCAAAAAGTATTGTTAAAAACCTTTGAACACTTCTCATATTAATTTGTTCAGATTCAGTTCATATTATTAAGTTCGTTCTAATAGTAATTTATATTTGACATACTCATAATTTCAGAAGCTAGATAGGATACCCATTGATGGCAGCTTGCAGACCAACTAGGCCTGTTCCAGCTCCTAACTCTAGCACTTTTGAGCCTTTTAGAGAAACTTCGGTGTATTTGCATTGTTAAATTTATCAAAAAATCATCTACTGAAATTTCAAATTTTATTGTTTAGCAAATTTTACATCGTGTGGTCTGTTAATTTTGAGTTGAAAGTTAATAACGCAGCTTAAAACAAACCTCCTGCAAACTCTTCAAAATTTTGGGAGTCGATGAAGTAGCTGAGCACCAGAGCAGCGTCCCACACCACGCATCCAACGTCACCCTCAAGCAACTGACTTATCTGCAAAACACGTCCATCGCTTCTTTCAACTTCTCTTTCAAAAATTCCACCGCTATTTAAATCACAAATCATTTAAGCCTTAATCACTCCTGCTCCACTTAATACTGTCGGAAGTTTACAAAGAAAGTAAGGTGCGGCTGTGTATGAATTTGGAAAACCTTCGACATAAAGAAATATCCCAAGATATTAAAAGCTGAACTTTTAATAATTAAAATGAAAAAAAAATTATGAAAAAAGTTCACTCAAAAAAATGTTGCAATGAAAAATTTTTCACTAGAAAAAATATTTCCTCATGAAAATAATTATAACTATTGAATAATTTTACCATAATAATGTTCACTATGAAAAAGTTTCACTAGGAAAATTTTCTCCCAATTTTCACTAAAAGTTTTTTCACTATAAATAAATTCATGAGCATGAGCAAAGTTTTTTTTCAATCAATAGGTGTAAATTCAAAAGAGGTTTTTGATGGAATAATAAAAAATCATTCGAGTGAAAAACCTCTTCAATGAAGTGAACGATCACTGAAGTATGCTAGTGTTACAAAGTGTTACATCATGCCCTTCTGAACACTATTTATCACCGATAGACCATTGTTTTGATTAGATTAGCTTGGGGTTTAAATAAGACTTTCATTGTTTTTAGAAACAGCATAAGTACGGCAGATTTGTTAATGGTTTTAGTTTTTGGCTTTCAAAAAAGTAACGATGAGTATTTTTTTAATTCAGTTTTCTCGTGGAACATAATTTGACACAGATACATTGTATTGGTCTTTGGAACTTTTATCCAACAAAGAAGTACAATCATTTAACTATAAAAAAAACTTTGAATACGTTTCTGCAAATGTGTTTTTAATAAGAAAACAATTTTTCTATGCAAGTTAACTATCAGAAATATGACGACAATTAACATCAGAATTACTTTTTTGAAGTAGCTATTTTAATGGAAAGTTAAAAGCAGAAAAAATAACTAAAATATGATGATAATTACATAACCAGGGAGTCTCTTGAAACTTCAATACAAAGATTATTACATCTACTAAATCAAAATAGTTTCAAAAAACTTCAAAACTACTGATTTTATCCGGGATTGTGTTCAGCATATAAAGAATGCTATAAAGTCAACACGCAGTGTAGAAGTTTCAGTGCAAAAAACACTTCAATAAAAATGTTCGAAGCCAACAACTTTACGTTTTATTAACCACCAAAAATAAGATGAGATGTTATTTGGTTCGGATAAAATTAGTTCATTCAAAAACTTTGGAATTCAAGGTGAAAACTTCGCTAAGAAATCGAATGGTGCAAACTTGCTGTTAAGAAATTGAGTGTTGCTACAAAAACGTTTACAGGCTTTAAACCTGCAAGCAAGACCTATGTTTGAGAGAGAAAACAATTCAAGCACAAAAAGAGAATGGCTAATCATATTATTATATGAAAATAATCATAAAAAGAGAAGGCTAAAGGCAGAAAAAACACAAAAATCGCTCCAACGGTCAACGTTCTTTGAAACAATGATAAAAGCACCTTGCGCCTTGTAACACAAAGCAAAATAAAAAGATTCCTTCCAAAATAAAACAATAAAACAAGTACAACGCAATGGAAACATTATAAATGCAACTTTAGATAAGTCAAAGAACAAAATTTACAATTCCATCAATTATCCAGAAAAGAGACCAAAACAGCCAGATGGACTCTCACTGAGGTTGTAAGTCCGCAATAGGAGAATAAATTTGGTCATTTAAAAACTTCGATCAAAGTTATTTTGAAAAAAATTAGTTGCAAAATGTAATAAACAGAGTCTGAACTAGAAAAAAAATTTTCTAAAACATCCGGTCTTTTGAATGTCTTGAATGCGGCAGTCTGTCTCCAAGACAACGAAAAGAAAAGCATTAAAAAAACCATCTATTTAAGTGGGTGTGGTAAAATTAAGAAAAAACCATCTAGGTGCTGATGATGATTATGATGAAAAGAGGATAGTGAAACAAAATCTTTAGTCAATTCTTGCAGTATTAAGTTAAAGCAAAATGATCATGAGCTAATCCAATCTTATCGGGAAAGTTGTAGCTTTTTAACATCATAATTTCAACTACAACCTAATTTCTGAGCAAGAAAGCATTCTTGGATTTTAATTAGAGTGCTTATGTGGGTTGGAGTGCTGTGGAATGGAAAGATCAGGTTAAGGCAAGGGTGTATAATGACAGCCTGTCAGGCCAAAAGGCGTTGGTGAGTTCACGTGGCTACTCTTGCCTCCTCCGGTGTCGTATCCTGTGCAGTTTCCAATTCGAAAGGAAATAATTTTGGAAAGTCCATTAAGACTCAAATTGAAGTGAAATTATTTGAAGTTTTGCGTCTTTCAGGAATGCATGTAAATGTAGGAATGCTTTTAACTTTTTGCCACTGATTTTTTAACAAGACATAATTGAGTGTATTGCTCCTTTTTCAAAGTTTGTATTTTAATAAAAAAATATTGAATTGAAAAAAAAAGATTAAATTCGGAGCTGAAACGTTATTGGAAGTTCGTTGGCCAGCTGTTACAGACTAAGTAGCTTCAATTGAATGGCCTTTTGGAAAAGAAATTAACTTTGTTAGAATGTTTTGTGTATTTGCATTCGGAGCATTGGAAACTCTTCTACAATTAAAAAAACAAATTGAAATATTTTTTTATTATAAAGCTTTTTCAACTTCAAATTGATAAACGTGACCTATTGCTACAAACATCAGCCTCTCTCCACATAATCACTCCTTCCCATTTATTCCCTCCAGACTCAACCTTCACCAGACAACTATTGTCCTTTAATGATCGCTAGATACATTGCAAATGCGACGTTTTGATCATTATCATCATCAGCAGCATCTTCATCGTCATCGTCATCATCATCGTCAGCATCGTCATCATTATCGCCATCATCGTCGTCATCATCATCATCATCATCATCATCATCATCATCATCATCATCATCATCATCATCATCATCATCATCATCATCATCATCATCATCATCATCATCGTCATCATCATCATCATCATCATCATCATCATCATCATCATCATCATCATCATCATCATCATCATCATCATCATCATCATCATCATCATCATCATCATCATCATCATCATCATCATCATCATCATCATCATCATCATCATCATCATCATCATCATCATCATCATCATCATCATCATCATCATCGTCATCAATCTTTTTATCAGCATCTCGTATCATTACCTTTATCTATTTTTTCATCATCACATTAGCGACCATCATCAACGGCATAAAATTCATCCCCTTCAAAACACTTCCCATATCACCACAATTTCATCGCTTCTTCCCACTCTCACCACCTTCTTTCAACTTCAGCAGCTGCACTCTTGTCCCTTTTACACCTTCAATATGAACAATATCCGGAAATTTATTTTTATTCACCGGTTTCCAAGGTACCGAGACTGCAACAGTTACCAGACGACCACCGCAACAAACAGATAACCACCATCTTGTCTCCATCGCCCTCAAAAGCACACAACCATCTCACCACCACGCCACTTTTACAACCAAATCACTACCTCTACTTATTCACTATCATCATAACAGCAACGCCACATCTTCACTTCATAACCGGTACTTCATCACCACCATGGTCACCACCATGGTCACTACCATGGTCTCCACCATGTCACCTTATTCTCTCCACCACCATCACGACCTCATCACCACGTATGGCAAGTTGTCTCAAGGGACACACATAAAGGATGCATGAGTGGTCGGCCTTCAATGGACTCACACCTACCAGACGTTATTAATTAAGGTGTCTGCAACCAGGCGGAAGAGAGGCAGAAGTGATGCTGTGGTCCCAAGGACTGTCTTTTCCTTGAACATCTTTCAGTGCAAGTACTATCCTTGATTGTATGAGTATCTCTCAAAAATCCTTTTGATATTTTTAAGGTTCAAACGTCTTAATAAAAAGGTTATGAGGCCTCGAAACATTACGGGGTTGATGCCACTATAATAATAATATTCGTATTTGTATTGAATTGTTTTTTTATGTTGTATTAGTTTTCTGTTGTCACATTGGTATGCTTATTCCTCTTTTTGAATTTCAGTGGGTAATTTCTTGAAATAAAAATGAATACACCATCACGAATAGTTTGGATGTAACAGTTTATGAATAATATTAAAACTTCAGCCTAATATTTCGGTTGAAAGATTTTTCACGGAATAAACATTTTTTAAAAACAAAAAAAAGACGAAAAAAGCGGAAAACGTCACAGATGTCACAAACATCAGCAGCAGCACCGACGGAAATGCGGTCGTTAAGACTGTCACACAAACCGCATTCAACCTGAGCTCCGTCTTGGGACGACTATATCGCTTGTGCACTCTCTCTCTCTCATCTTCCTCTTCTCTTTCTACTTTCTCTTCTCTTTCCACTTTCTCTCATCTTCCCCTTCTCTTTCCAATTTCTCTTTCTAATCATCTTCTTCTCTTTCCACTTTTTTTCCCTCATCATCTTCCCCTTCTCTCTCTCCCTCATCTTCTTCTTTTTCCACTCTCTCTCTCTTTCATCTTCTTCACTTTCCACTCTCTCTTTCATCCTCCTCTGCTCTTTTCACCTTCCTCTTCATTCTCTTCTTTTTACACTCTTCCTTTTATCCTTTTTTTCTCCCTTTAACATCATGTTCTACCACATTTTTTTCTGCTTTTTCACTCTCTCCCCTCTTCTCCATCTTCCAACTGCTGCCAAATTTTTTGACACTTCAGCTGCTTGCTTTGGCGTTTTAAAAATTATATTTTTTATTATTTTCAATATCATTCGTTTCACTGTTATTTTACTTTCCCTTCTTCGCTCCACTTTTTATATTTTTCTAAACTTTTTTTTTGCACTTTTTTATTCATTCTCACTTCCTACATGTCTCCTTCCTTATTTTTCTCACTCTATTTTACTTTCACTTTTTCCATTTTTTTTGCTTTTTCCTCTTTTTCATTTTTTTTGCTAGTTTCTCAGTTGCTCAACCGTTTTTTCATTTCTTTTATTTGGATGTTTGCGAAGACGTTTTTTCTTTGTTTTTCTAACTTCCTGTTCTTCTCAAGGCATAATGCATTCTACATTTTTGAGTATATCTCTTGAACATGCAAGCAATTATAACTAGCACGCAAACCAAACCACCAAACATGAACAAATTAACACATAAAACAAAGACAAACATCCGAACACAAACATGAATTGCCCACACAGACATCAAGCAACACCAACATTCATCCAGAAATACACGTACGCAAACATACCCAGATACAGTCAAATAGCTCGTATAAACTTCTCGCCACAATGAATTAAAGTAGATTACTGCTGCAGTGGAGTTTGTGATTAACTTAATTTTGACGTAGGAATGGCTTATAGAGATGTAGTGTGGGTGGCTGAATGGAGGCGTCTGCATGCACGTCAATAAATTGAATAAGCCGACACACAACAACCAATTCAACCAGGTGCTTGAAAGTATTTTTAAAGTGCAAAAATTATGTTAAATGTTGTTTTTTTATAAATATAAATGTTTATTTTTAATTAATTTTTTTTTTCAGAAATTTTATAGCATTTTATTTATAAAGAAGAAAAAACAACTACTTATAATTTACATATAAAAAGTAAATTTGAAAATAAATTTTGAAAGTTAATTAAGTGAAAAAATGAAAAACGAAAAAAAAAACAAAAGAAATTTTTTTATAAAAAAGAAGCGAAAAGAAAAAAAAACGGAAGAGTGAGGAAGAAAAGGAAGAGTGGAGGGAATGAGGGGGAGTGACTGAGGAGTGAAGAGGAGTGAAAGAAGAGTGGTGGAGAATGAGAAAAAATTAGAAAAAATGATGGAGGGGTGAAGAAGATTGAAGGAAGAAGAAAGGAGAGAAGTAGGCACGATCCACATATGACAGCAGCATTCATAGTGCAGCAGCTCCAACGTGCGGCAATTGAATCATTTCCTGATTGCTGTTCCATCTTAAGCATCATCCCAGCAGCCAGCATCTCTGTGGAAGGTCAGTCTAAGGTCAATTGGAACAAATTTGTGACCTCTGGGTGATTTGCTCTTTGAAATTTGTATGATTTGTGTGCATTGCGAGTCTATTGTGGTTACGTGTTAGAGAAGGAGGGGGTGGGAAAACAAAAATGAAAGTGTGTGTGTCGATCAGTATGTGTTGAGACTACTCGATTGTTCATGTAGTTAGTTATTCGGTGTGAAACTCTTCGGGATGGTGCCTTTACACTAATGGGCCCTCAGTGAAGTTCCTATGGAACTACCACTCCAAACGTTTCCTATGTCACTTATGACAAACCACGCCCTGCTAAATGAACCCACAGTGACCCTTCCACTAATGAATGTCTCTTATAGCGCTTCACCCATAAAAGACATTCACCTTCAAGTTTCATTAAAAGCTTTTGAAACTGATTTCGAATACCTCGTTGAAGGTAGGTCTTCATGTGAAATAATTTCTGAAACTCAACCATTTCAAAATTTTTAAAATCAAAATACTAAAAGTGTTTTTTCAATCCTACGCCTCTGCTTTACGCACTCGAGATAAGTTTGATCACGAAGAGGATTTAATTGTTCGAGCGGCAAAAAGATAATTTTTAAGTCGCTTCAGAAGATTCTATTATTGTTTATATTTTTTGTCAAGGCGTGTAATTAATCAATAGAAGACTTGAAAGGACTCGTTTCTAGAACTTTCTCGTGTAGTACAGACACGAACATCAAAGTTTCTTCGGTGGCGCTTTCATTCTTCAATTTATTCACTAAATAGGCTTTGATTGAGTGGAATCGAGTAGAATGAAATTGAATTAAAGTGGTCATTTAATTATTCAATTTTAAAATTTAAATATTTATTCTGAAAAATTTATAAAAGTCATTTTAGATTTTTAATTTAATTTTAATTTTTGTTTTCAAAAGTCGAAAAATGGTTCGAGGACTTTTTCAATAAATATTTCAAATTAGAGACGCGTTCAGTTTGAGTGTTCAACGCAACAATGAAAAAAATATAAACGAAACAACAAATAAATAAATGTTCAAACGGATGCGACCACGCGAGTGGAGCAGGAATGCCTGGGATGTTGCTGGAGCTGCGATCAAAGTCAACTAGGATTCGTTCCATTGTTATATAAACTCAAATACTCTCTAAATTAAAAATATATATTCAATTTGGGTAAAGAGATTCAGAGAAAATAAGAAAATCATCAGGTTCAACAAGAGAGCGATCATGAGTATAAACACAAACGATGAATTGATCGGGCGTGAATTGCAGTAGTTTTGTGAGCAAATATATATAAATGACACTGAAAGAGTAAGAAGATGTAAAAGAAAATATAAATAATTTGATTGTGAGTTACTCAAAACAACAACTGACAATGACTACGACACTCGATTGACTTTGAGACGACTGCTCAGAAGTGGCTGAGAGGGGGAATTGGCGAGGTGAGGGATTGATAAAACTCAGGATTGTGCAAAGACGAAAATCGATGGTTGTAGTGTTGGTAAAAGGAGCGGTCGAAGCAGCCCATTTCAGAGGTGGAAGACTGGCCAGGTAGGTACATGCTGATCATGTCGACCAGGTCTGAGCCAGGCATCACGGAACCTGCCTCCTTCTGGTACACCCTCGAGGTGGGAAAGAAAGGACTAAATGCGTTGGTTGGATGGCCCAAGAACTCCTGCTTGACAAGGCTCTTGTTCTTCTCAGAGCCGCTTTGACTTGATGTTTCACTGTTCACAGCGTTGTTGGTGGTATTGTTGCTGCTGTTGCTGCTGCTGTTGTTAATGTTGTTACTGCTGTTGTTGGTAGGAGTTGAATTGTTTTTTGACTGGGATATTGGTAGGATTTCATTGGCACCTCGAGTGAAGAAGTTGTTCATGTTGTGGTAGGTGGGAAAACTCTCCATGCTCGACTGACTGCCGTACACGGAAGTGGAGACTGGAAGGAAGGGGTTGGTGGGGTATGCATACTGACTGTCCACCGAGGATATGCCTGTTTGAGGGTAGTAGGAAGACATTTGTCTGAAGGGGTGTGAGTTGGAGCCAAAGAAATAGCCGCTGTTGTTGGAGTGGTTGTTGAAGTTGCCGTAGGAGCTGTCCGGACGGTGCATGAAGGAGTGGTTGAGGTCTCCATTGGAGACGGACAGGCAGCTGGAGTATAGAGACTGGTGTTGGTGGGGCTGGTGAGAGGTGACTGAAGCCCCCAGCATGAACTTGGTGTCTTTCCTGAAGGCTGGCTTGGTCTTACGACGGGGTCGGTACTTGTAGTCAGGGTGCTCCTTGAGGTGGATGGCTCTCAGGCGCTTGGCTTCGTCAATGAAGGGACGCTTCTCGCGGTCGTTCAACATCTTCCACTCCGTTCCTAAGCGCTTTGAAATCTCCGAGTTGTGCATCTTAGGGTTTTCTTGAGCCATCTTTCTGCGCTGGCCTCTGGACCAAACCATGAAGGCGTTCATTGGCCTCTTGACGCGGTCACTTTTCTTCTTGCTGGATGTCTCATTGTGGTGGCTGCTACTGTTGAGGTGGGCGTTAGTGTTGTGGTGGCCTGTGTTGGCGTGATGGCCAGTGGCAGAAGAGTGTTGTCTTTTGGGGTTGTTGGCGTTGTTGGTGTTGTGCGCGTTGGAAGTGGATGAGGTGCTGGTACGACAGTCGGCAGGGGAGTTGTGGTGGGGAGCAGTTTGTGCCTGAGGAGGAGATGATGAATCGACCGGGTGTCGAATGTTGCGGTGTTGAGGATGGTTGTTGCTGTTGTTTCTGTTGCTGTTGTTTTTGTGAGGAGTGATAGTGTGGGTGGTGTTGTTGGAACTGTAATTGTTGTTACTGTTATTGTTGTTGCTGGAGGTGGAAGAGGAGGTAGTGAGATTGTTTGAGTTGTGGTTTCTGCTGTACGAAGCGACGCTGATTGGAGGAAGTTCTCTGAGGTTGAGCTGGCTGGAAGGGTAGGGCTGGTGGCTGCTTGGGAAAATCATGGAAGTGTAGTGTTTGGAAGCAAGAGGAATAGGATTGAGATGGGTGGATGATGATGATGACGACGATGGCTTGAAAAGGGCTGAATCAAGACGGTTGCTATCCTTTGAGTACAATGACGACCACATCTCATTGAATTTGAAGTTTCTAACTTTCTATTCTTCCAGCCTGTCTGACGAAATGATTTCAATGGCTTTTCAATTATTTGTGACTTGTGGTAACCATTCACAAAGATCCGCTTCGAAGCAACAAAAGTGGACAATGCAGACGTATTGAAAGTTTCAATGGCCTACTTGGCGAGTTGAATGAGGCTCTGGCAGATGAATGAAAGCCACAAAGCCTTCAAGAGCAAATAAAGAGCGTCCACAATTTGCTCCTAAGACGCTTTGTAGACGCTTTTGTCAACGTAACAAGCACTGCCTGCAAAAAGAAGCGAATAAAGCATTCAAATTCTTTTCATTCAATGCTCTCGCTTTTGCATTGTTTATATATCAGCTTTTTATACACTCATTGTGAACATACGCTTATATTTCTATATGCACTCTCCAAGTGTAGATACACATAGAAAGTAGTACACAGCATGATAAAGAGTGATATATACAATTATATAAAAGAAGATAGAGATATGAGAAGGTATACACAAATATATGAAAGATAAAAATATATGAAAAGATAAAATATTGAAATATTTAGGGAAATCTAGAAGAATTATAATTACCAAATAAAGAGAATGATACAAAAAAAGAATGTAGAAAGATATAATATGATACTGAGAAAGATAGAAGGGTATAGGAAAATACAGAAAGATGTAGATGTGTATAGGAAGAGAATGAAGCATACAAAGTGCGCTTGAAATGTCTACCTGAGTTAGAGTGACTGAATGGGTAGCCCAAAAGCGGTTGTCAAGGTTACGGCATGTGGGCGTGGTCTAAATGGACCAATAGAAAAAAGACAGCGTCAAATAATATTGTCTCTCCGCTTAGGCCCGCCCCCCATTGTGTGGTTGAGTGATTGGCAGCTGAAAGTTGCTTATTTAAATGTTTTTGTCCAGAAATGTGTTGAAAGTGGAATGCCTAGGCAGGCATTGAAGAGCGCGAGTGCAAGAGCAGAATGTCTTGGTGGCAGCTCCTGTGTTTCTGCCTTTGCAACATAACTGAGAGCAACCTGACCTGCCTGGGACGAAGGATCGTGAGAGACAACAGTCGGGTTCAATCAATACAGCTCTCTTATGCCTTCATTTGTCAAGCCGTCTCCCAGCATCGTTATCAAAATTGTTATTTCTCTTGATGATAAAAATATTATTGTCATTTCTATGCTACTAATTACCAAGATAAATTCATTTTTGTTATTTTTTTCTCCTTTTTCCTTTTTCATTTCCCTTTTCCTCTTCATACATTTTTACAATATTTCTGAATTTTTTTAATTTTCTGTCAGTTATTTCTCATCGTTGAGGCTCTTTCATCGCTATCACTTCCTCTTTCATCGTCGCCATCTTCTTCTGCTTCGTACTCATCCATTTGTTTTTTTTCTCCACTTTTTTTAAACTTTCCAATTATTCAAAAAAACGAAATTGTTTTTCAGTATGTTTCAATTAAACTGAAACATCTCTTCAAATGATTTTGAAATTCAGTCAATTATTTTTTTACTTTGTTAATAATTTTAAAACCCACTTGCGCTTTTTAACACACATCCAATCAACGACCCACCAACTCAAAAACCATTCTTATTTTCCAGCACCTTTTCATTCACCTTCACCACACCACCCTACCACCACACCCCCACACCACCCCACCACCACACCACCACACCACCACATCATAACACCACCACGTCACAACACCACCACACCACCACACCACCACATCATCACTCCACTACATCATCACACCACCACACCACACCACACCACCACACTACCACACCACCAGATCATCACAGCACCACATCATCACACCACCACATCACCAAATCACCACATCATCACAGCACCACATCATCACACCACCACACCACACCACCAAATCACCACACCACCACATAATCACACCACTACACCACACCACAACCCCACTCTTTCACCACACCACCCCATCATCATACCACCACATCATCACATCACCACACCACAACACCACCACACCACCACTTCATCACATCACTACCCCACCCTTTCACCACAACACCACACCACCCTACCATACACGTGGACTGACGCACCACGGATCGATGATTAGGGAGTGCAGTGTGGTGACCTTCCACTACAATCAATAAGCGCCTCTACTGCACTCTTCAAACGTCAAAAACGATGCGCTAAATGAAGAAAGATCATGTCAAGCCTTCATGGTGGTGGCGATGTCATGTAAGGGTGTGTAGTGCGTGGAGGATTATAATGTGTACATGTGCGTGTCTGTGATTAGATAATTCTTGAGTTGTTAATTCGAATAAAAAAATTGCTATTTTTTCAAGGGACGCTTACATATGGATACTTGCGCACTGCAGGCCATTAATTAGTGTTGCCTGCTTAACATGAAAGAACTCGCAGGGGAAGCATTTAAAGACTCCTCATTAAAACTCCTCCTAATTACTAGTGGGTCGCCAGAACCCTCCCACCCCTGCACCGCCAACGAGAACCTCTACAGCTGAAGTGGTTGTTGGTGGAGCACCTTCTGTGGAGTCAAGAGCACTTCACTCCGAGACATATTGCTGTTGCATGAGTTCAAAAACTGATGTCGATTTCGCCACACACAACAAAGTCGCTATGCTGGTCATATCAGGATCGCAGTTGAAAATGAAGATTATGACCTTTTTTTAGATTAAATGGATTTAAGATGCTGGATTGTGAATACTTGTAACATGGAGTTTACTGGGATTTTCTGAAATTCATATATATTTCCATGTTTAACCTACTCAAAAAATAAACTTTATTCATTAAAAAGCTGCTTTTTTGAAGAAGCGTGTGAATGATGAGTGATTGCGCTCCGACTTTCATGAATCTGTTTTTGCGGGAATGAAAAAACTGAAAACCAAAAAAACTGAAAAATCCATAAATTGCGTAAACCCACATACAAACAAACACAACAAAACAAGCGCACACACACGCACACCCTCATACACGCACATTCAAAAACACACACACACACCCACACACAAAGGCTTCTTGGCAGATGACAATGCAAAACCATATAACATCCAATTAAGGCAAATCCTTCAAACACCACCTTCTGAACTCCCACTTTTGTAGCCCGTCATGATACTAGTAACATCATTAGCGTTACAATTTTATGACAAGTTTAATAAACGATTCCTAATGAGTGGAGTTGACACACCAAACACGTGTTCAGCCCACATCATAGTCACTCACGCACACAACACGCACACAACACGTACACAACACGCACAAAACAGCCTATACTTAACTCCGAGCTTGGTGCGAATATATAAGACAATTACGCACGCGTCCATACGTTTATAACAAACATGGCGTTGAAACAAACAAATTCACATAAACACACAAACATACATATACGAACACAGAGTCACAAACACACACACAAACACACACACACACACACACTCACACACAAACACACACACACAAAGACAAAGAGTCGAACCTTTGGAGAGTTTTCCACAAATTAGCACTATGACTGTTGACAGGCATTTAGAGGAATCTGATGCCGGCACAAGAAACCTCAATAATCAGAAGCTTGCTGAGAAACTTTGAGACTTAAACTCATTAATTAATAATCAGGTTAAAAACTCTTGTAAACTTAATCTCGAGAAACAAATTTCAGTCTTTTATGAATTATTAGGAAAACCCATTAAAATTTTTTTTAAATTATTTTCAAACAAATTTTTAAAGTTTTTATAATTATTTGAAAAGACTGTTTTAGTTTCTCAAAAATAGAATTCTTGAACTATTAGGCAAACGTAGGTTATTTTGTAATTTCCTCTTTCCGTTTTGTTTCCTTCGTTTTGTGTTTTGTTCACTCTTGCGATGCAGGAACAGGTGCTATTCTGCGTTTTTTAAATGTTGTAGAATTTTCACGAAGTATTTAAATAAAAATCGTTAATCATTTAAACTTACTCACGCAAAAATAAAGACGAAAATGCAAAAATAAAAAATATTTAAAAGTGATTTTTTTCTTTATCTTTGTTTTTATTTATCAAGTTCAAACTAGCTTTTTTTAGAATTCCAGATAAATAAATAAAATAACATAAACAAATTATTTTTTAAATTTATATTTTTAAACTTTCCACTCATGGGTCTCCAAGCCGAGGGACTGCATCGGTTTGACACCCCAGACACAAGCTCGTTTGATGTTGTGCAATGTTTCGTCATCTCGCGTGAATGTCTGAAGTGCTCTCAAGTCTTTGCTGTTTCATAGACTTCATTTTCATATAATTATAATTTTTTTTTCCAATTCTTTTCCGAGTCAATTAATTTCCATTAGAAAATTATTCGTTTGTAAATTTTCAAAACTTTGAAATTTTAACAAAGTTTCGACTTGTACCATTCGTCTGAAAATCTAAAAACACCAAACTCCAAAAACATTGTAACAATAAAACAAAAAAAAACTAGAAAACCTCCAAAGCAAACATGTTTTAGCAGCAGCTTAAACACAGCCAGTGAGGTCTTGAGTCATTGTGTGTGAGAGCCGCATTGAGTAGCCATTCTTTTCAAGGTAGAAGCAGTGATGTTTGGTAAGTGGCTGTGGGAGGCCTGTTTAATTGCCAGGCAATGTTACACAAGCTCACCATGCTACCTTTCATCATTTCTCCATGCAACCCTTCTTCATCATTACCATCCCCATTCCGTCACCACCACCCTTCACCCTCCGTCCCCGCCACCCCATCACTACCATCCTATCACCTCCATCCTATCACCACCACCCAATTATCACCATGCAATGTATCCATTGAAACCTCAACGAATGATTGAGTGATAAAATCCAGCACGCGTTATTGAAGGAATGTTTCGTAAGAATAAAAATGTGATTGACGTGATTAAAATGTTGCGTGGCGTTGCGTGGTGTTGCATATTGTTGCATGGTGTTGCATGGTGTTGCATGGTGTTGCATGGTGTTGAAGAATGCTGAATAAGATTGAATAAGATTGCATGTTGTGGTACGGTGCTGCTTCATGTTATAAAAAAAAAAGTAAAATGAAATAATGACTTCAACCTGCTGAAAGAACATAGCAAAATAAAGTTTGATTAAAAAAAGTGGAAAGTTGGAATTAGTTTTTGCTGTTTTTTTAGCTTATAAACAACAAAGCTATATCTTCCCCACCATGGAATGACTGTTAACTGTGCCTCGTTGGCGCCATCACAAGCAACATTGAATGCCTACCTGCGTGTTCCAGGTGACTGAACAACCACCATTCCGTGAAGCATGTGGAAAAACAAATTTAACATAAACTTTATCGATGGGATTAATGAGCCATTATAACATTCATAAATTACTTCCTAAAAAACATTCTAGAAAAATACAAACAATTCCAATAAAACAGCAACATAAAACCTCAACACAAAACAACTCAACAACGGCAAACGAGCATTGCAACTACGTCATTTTTACGTCACGTGATGTGTCTATTAATCTCACACAAGCGCCATTCATGCGTGTTTTCTCCGCTACTGGCTTTTCCCGTCTTTTTTTTTATCTTTTCAGTTTTTTCATTTTTTTGTCCAATTTTTTGATCCAATTAATGTTGAACCATTTTTTACGTATTTTCTGCCCTTCCCATTGCTCCCTCTTTCCAACCTGGAGTGTGCTTCTGGTATTTTGAACGATCCATTTTTTACGTCTTTGAAGTATTGACTCAATCGCCACCAAAAATTCGTCGGAATATTCTATCTCAAAAATAAATATTTATATAACTTTTGAAGATGGATTAATCTTATTCATTTTACAAGGATGAAGCAAGTTGAAGTGTCCGAAATTCCGTTTGTTGTTCCCAGAGTCCTACAACTCTACATGAGGCGTGGACAATCTTTCAAAATCTCTGTAGACAATGACTGTGGAGACTATATTCGGAGAAATCTCATAGAAAGAACTTCCAAGAAGTATAACAGGAAGATTCTATAAAAATAAAATAGATGGGAGAAAGACGATCTGGATTGATATTGTAGGTAGACCCTATGAGGGTGGTGACTGCATAGGAGTACTGAAAAGGAATGTTGTATAGAGGTTCTGTGGAGAGAAACCACGCAGAGTAACCTGACTCGGCAACTGCAAGCAGGCTGCATTAGGGTCTGTAGCATGGAAGAGGCGCATAAAGAAGGCAGGCTCGAATGAGACTATTGAGACGTGGAAATCGTTAAAGCTAATAAATAAGACTGTGCCGTTGACGATGTAGAGTTGATGGTGATGATGATGACGACGATGATGATGATGATGATGATGATGATGATGATGATGATGATGATGATGATGATGATGATGATGATGATGATGATGATGATGATGATGATGATGATGATGATGATGATGATGATGATGATGATGATGATGATGATGATGATGATGATGATGATGATGATGATGATGATGATGATGATGATGATGATGATGATGATGATGATGATGATGATGATGATGATGATGATGATGATGATGATGATGATGATGATGATGATGATGATGATGATGATGATGATGATGATGATGATGATGATGATGATGATGATGATGATGATGATGATGATGATGATGATGATGATGATGATGATGATGATGATGATGATGATGATGATGATGATGATGATGATGATGATGATGATGATGATGATGATGATGATGATGATGATGATGATGATGATGATGATGATGATGATGATGATGATGATGATGATGATGATGATGATGATGATGATGATGATGATGATGATGATGATGATGATGATGATGATGATGATGATGATGATGATGATGATGATGATGATGATGATGATGATGATGATGATGATGATGATGATGATGATGATGATGATGATGATGATGATGATGATGATGATGATGATGATGATGATGATGATGATGATGATGATGATGATGATGATGATGATGATGATGATGATGATGATGATGATGATGATGATGATGATGATGATGATGATGATGATGATGATGATGATGATGATGATGATGATGATGATGATGATGATGATGATGATGATGATGATGATGATGATGATGATGATGATGATGATGATGATGATGATGATGATGATGATGATGATGATGATGATGATGATGATGATGATGATGATGATGATGATGATGATGATGATGATGATGATGATGATGATGATGATGATGATGATGATGATGATGATGATGATGATGATGATGATGATGATGATGATGATGATGATGATGATGATGATGATGATGATGATGATGATGATGATGATGATGATGATGATGATGATGATGATGATGATGATGATGATGATGATGATGATGATGATGATGATGATGATGATGATGATGATGATGATGATGATGATGATGATGATGATGATGATGATGATGATGATGATGATGATGATGATGATGATGATGATGATGATGATGATGATGATGATGATGATGATGATGATGATGATGATGATGATGATGATGATGATGATGATGATGATGATGATGATGATGATGATGATGATGATGATGATGATGATGATGATGATGATGATGATGATGATGATGATGATGATGATGATGATGATGATGATGATGATGATGATGATGATGATGATGATGATGATGATGATGATGATGATGATGATGATGATGATGATGATGATGATGATGATGATGATGATGATGATGATGATGATGATGATGATGATGATGATGATGATGATGATGATGATGATGATGATGATGATGATGATGATGATGATGATGATGATGATGATGATGATGATGATGATGATGATGATGATGATGATGATGATGATGATGATGATGATGATGATGATGATGATGATGATGATGATGATGATGATGATGATGATGATGATGATGATGATGATGATGATGATGATGATGATGATGATGATGATGATGATGATGATGATGATGATGATGATGATGATGATGATGATGATGATGATGATGATGATGATGATGATGATGATGATGATGATGATGATGATGATGATGATGATGATGATGATGATGATGATGATGATGATGATGATGATGATGATGATGATGATGATGATGATGATGATGATGATGATGATGATGATGATGATGATGATGATGATGATGATGATGATGATGATGATGATGATGATGATGATGATGATGATGATGATGATGATGATGATGATGATGATGATGATGATGATGATGATGATGATGATGATGATGATGATGATGATGATGATGATGATGATGATGATGATGATGATGATGATGATGATGATGATGATGATGATGATGATGATGATGATGATGATGATGATGATGATGATGATGATGATGATGATGATGATGATGATGATGATGATGATGATGATGATGATGATGATGATGATGATGATGATGATGATGATGATGATGATGATGATGATGATGATGATGATGATGATGATGATGATGATGATGATGATGATGATGATGATGATGATGATGATGATGATGATGATGATGATGATGATGATGATGATGATGATGATGATGATGATGATGATGATGATGATGATGATGATGATGATGATGATGATGATGATGATGATGATGATGATGATGATGATGATGATGATGATGATGATGATGATGATGATGATGATGATGATGATGATGATGATGATGATGATGATGATGATGATGATGATGATGATGATGATGATGATGATGATGATGATGATGATGATGATGATGATGATGATGATGATGATGATGATGATGATGATGATGATGATGATGATGATGATGATGATGATGATGATGATGATGATGATGATGATGATGATGATGATGATGATGATGATGATGATGATGATGATGATGATGATGATGATGATGATGATGATGATGATGATGATGATGATGATGATGATGATGATGATGATGATGATGATGATGATGATGATGATGATGATGATGATGATGATGATGATGATGATGATGATGATGATGATGATGATGATGATGATGATGATGATGATGATGATGATGATGATGATGATGATGATGATGATGATGATGATGATGATGATGATGATGATGATGATGATGATGATGATGATGATGATGATGATGATGATGATGATGATGATGATGATGATGATGATGATGATGATGATGATGATGATGATGATGATGATGATGATGATGATGATGATGATGATGATGATGGTGATGATGATGATGATGATGATGATGATGATGATGATAATGATGATGATGATGATGATGATGATGATGATGATGATGATGATGATGATGATGATGATGATGATGAGGATGATGATGATGATGATGATGGTGATGGTGATGATGATGATGATGATGATGGTGATGGTGATAGGGGTGATGGGGTTTCAGTTGGAAGCACTTGACGTAATAGGCTGGATTATGAGGGAGCCTCAGACGGACTGGGAGACTGTGGTGTTGTCAGCACGGAAGGCCGCATGATGGATCGACAAAGCTGTATGATTTTATTGTTCGATAACATCTTCGTAACCTCCCATCAAGTCTGACGACATCAATAAGGAAAACAAAACAATAATACGAAGTGTCATCAATATAACTATTAAAGTTCCTTCAATTCATCAAACAATCAGCATCACTCCTTTGTCTCCAGAAAAGTGTTTCATTTGATGATATAAAACTGATATAAATCGAAAATTTTTTTAATTTGTTTTAAATATTTAAAACTTCATTCTTTAAAATGTTTTTCCATTGAATGCAACAAGACCATTCGAAATGGCCCACCATCCAAACATCTTCCATGTTGTTCATGAATTTTCAATGTTCTGAATGCTGAAAACCGTAAATAGAACCTCTAGCAATAATCCAACCCGTTTAAGGCACATTAAATATTCATAACAGATTTATTTTTAATTCATAAATCAAAATATTTCACAAATGATTGTTTTGTTGCTTTCAATCGCCATCTTCTTAATCCCCTAATTACTTTATTGACATATCGACCCCTCTCTGATTTCTCATCCTTCATTGTCTCTTTCTTCTCTCTGCTTGAGGCTGATCTATTAACTTTCTGATCGTTTCGGTGATCCTTGCGAGGAAATGAGTGGGGTGGTGAATGGAAGGACCGCTTGTCATTCACTCAACCATGTCGTAACACACAGAGGTGTTGTTTGCAACTCTGATCGGCAATTACCCCCCCCCCCCCTAGTTTTCCTTCGATAACACTTGCTGCTGTACTGAATGATTAGTTCCACTGAACCCGAAATATCTTGATTGCTTATAAAATTAATCATTGAATTTTGGTTAGAACATTAAATGATCATAATCGACGAGACAGATTTTTTGAGTGAAAGAATGCTTTGTAACGCCATTGAGTATAACAAGAAGCATTACAGAGAAGAACGAGCAAACACACAGAGCAAGACAGGCAACAATACAGCGCAAGACAGGCAACAATACAGAGCAAAACAGGCAACAATATAGAACAGGACAGGCAACAATATAGAGCAAGACAGACAACAAAACAGAGCAAGACAGGCAACAAAACAGAACAGGACAGGCAACAATACAGAGCAAGACAGACAAAAAACAGAGTAGGATGTGGATGATACGAGTCAGCGCAATGATAGCGAGTCTGATCCTTCAGAGGACACGTAACCAAAGGCAAGCAACATCTCGCATTCATAAATCACTTTTGACGAAGCAATCAAATAAACAACGAGCCAAACCACTGAGGAGCACTGCAATACAATAACATCAGAAACAATGACGACAACAATAACAATAACCACCATAACACTAAAAATTACACAGAAACAACAACAACAACAATAATTAACATAACATTGAAACTAAACAACAACAATAATAACATTGACAGCCACAACAACAGCCACAACAACAACCACACAACGACGGCAGCGACGCCAACAATGGAGCATTGCTGACGCACGAGCGCACAAAGGCCTGACCACTGGTGTGAGGCAGGTGAGAGGCAGGTGGGCCAAGGGACATCGTAAATCAGGATTTGTCGCCTGCGAAGACCAATAAATATTTCATCGCATCATGAATGAACCCCATTCGAAAGGGAGGGCTCAGTCGGTTTAAGAGAAGTTATTCTGCCTTGTTTGTTCATGCGCAGCTTCTTCATGGGATCTTTGTTTATAAGATGGTTGTTTGTATGACGTTTGTTTATGTTATGGTTGTTTGTGTGACGTTTGTTTATGTGATGGTTGTTTTTGTGATGGTTGTTTGGGTGATGGTTGTTTGTGTGATGGTTGTTTGGGTGATGGTTGTTTGGGTGATGGTTGTTTAGGTGATGGTTGTTTGGGTGATGGTTGTTTAGGTGATGGTTGTTTAGGTGATGGTTGTTCATGGATAGCATACATAATTGTTTTTTTCAAGTTTTCGAACATCAGTTTCCAATACCTTCTTGAACACATCCAGCTTGTAGAGAATACATAATGAAATAAAAAAAACAGTAGCAATGCCGAAACAAACTGTGTTCCACGTAAGGATGCTACAAAATGTTGTGGCCATGAAACTTTCCGGGGTTGATGCCACTATACAATACAATACAGTAATAAAATACAAAAACAAATATTATTATAGTGGCATTAACCCCGCAGAGTTTCGAGGCCACTATAACAAAACCCATACTCTTGTTGCGTTGTATAATTGTGTTTCTCATGTTACCATGAGTGTATGTGGAAAATAAGTCGGAGGATACCTTTTTTTTTAAAAATCAGCCCCAGAAGGCGAGCAATCATAAGTTGTGGAAAGTCTGTCGCCACGATTGGGCCTCGTAAAGCTCTCATTGCTGTCATCTTTGATACAATATTGGTTTATTGCCCCTACCCTCGATACTACTACTACTTCTGCTGTTACTTCTGCTGCTACTTTTACTGGTACTATTTTTATTTTAATTACTACTGCTAATACAACTACTATCTCTGCTACTGCAAAAACTACTACTACTACTACTACTACTACTACTACTACTACTACTACTACTACTACTACTACTACTACTACTACTACTACAACTACTACTACTACTACTACTACTACTACTACTACTACTACTACTACTAATACTACTACTACTACTACTACTACTACTACTACTACTACTACTACTACTAATACTACTACTACTACTACTACTACTACTACTACTACTACTACTACTACTACTACTACTACTACTACTACTACTACTACTACTACTACTACTACTACTATTTCTTTTTTTTTCTTTTTTTTCTTTTTCTTTTTCTTATTCTTTTTCTTTTTTTCTTTTTCTTTTTCATTCTCTTTTTTCTTCTACAACTTTTTCCACTGACAAAGTAATAAAACAATGAGATCCAGGCATGACTTGCTGGAAACTTTCAAAGAACCACGAGTTTCTGTGAAAATTAAAAAAGAAAAAGAAAGAACAAAGATTTTATTTGATGTCGTGAAAGGAATTTTTCTTCATGAAATAATTTATTTCACCAAAATAAATTTTCCGTATTAACCAATTTTGTTCCTAAGATAATGGAATATTTCAAAACAAATATTTTTTCCGAAGCAAAAATGTTTTAATTTTTTTGCGAAGCTAACTTTGTATCGACCTACACAGAACAATGCCAGCGATGACAACAATGAAATAATTTATCGATTGTATATCACATCTTCAAAACAAAAATAGCTAAAAGTAAATACGCTAAATGCTTTTTTTCTTTTTTCATTTTTCCCAACTGATAAAAATGAAAAATGGAAGCTTTTTAAAATGTGTACAGGAGTTACGTAGAAGCGTATTTTTTCAAACATTTTCACTACTTTTAACTTTTAAAAAACTTTCACTTCAAAAAATACATTTATCATGCTATTTTTGCAATAAAATATATTTAAAAATTATATTTGTGCACAAAGACGTTGTTCTTGTTCTTGGAAATTTTCTTCAATATTAATTATAACGCTTATTTGGATAACTGATGATAACCATTAAATTTGAAACGTATGTGTCAAAATATTTTTAAATATCGTCAACAACCAAATAAAAATGGTAGCACGCACCAGTCGGAAGGTGGTGGAAAAGAAACAAAGAAACTACTTATTTTGTGAATAAAAAGTGTTATATACTTTTTTTTATTTTTTGAATAATTCAAAATAATGGTTTGAAAATCCTTAGAAAATTTTTAATCGAAAGTTAAGGAAAAAACCATTTAAAATATTAATTAATTTAGGAAAATATATCTCTAAAAATTAATTTCAATAAAAATAATTTTATAAAATAAATAAATTGTTTTGGAAAGTTTGTATAAAATGAGCAAGGAGTGAATGATCGACTGCCAGGCAGTCAATCGAAGCTTCGATCGATCCTCGTTGACGTCAAGTCAAGCGCTGTGTAAATTAATTTCAGATTTAGTGGCAAGATAAGCAAGAGGAGGATGACGGCTATTTCGTTTTCGTTATTGAAAGACAACATAGTTATATAGCTTAATCGACGGAAGAGAAGAGAAGAATAGAATTTCATGTTAGTGAGGCAAAGAGGATGTGGGCGTTGGAAGAGAGGGCTTGTGTGGTGTGGGAAAGTGTAGAAGAAGTGATGCTTGCGTGTGAAAAGACGATTGAAAAAAGGTACAGAAAAATAAAAAAAAGGTAAAAAAGAGAGAAAAAAAAAGGTGAAGAAGAGGTGAAGAGAAGGTGAAGAGGTTGCAGAGGAATCATTCGGGAGCTTCGTTGAAGATGAAATTCTCATTTTTAGTAGTTTTTCATTGCTTTTGCAGCAACTGCAAGGCGGTGCAAATAACTTTACAGCTCAGATTACCTATTTTTGTTATAACAAGGACAATGATGAAGTAGTACAAGTTATATATAAAGTATTCGTCTGTGCTCCTCGTTGTTAAGGTTATAAAAGTTATGAAGGTCATATGGTGAAGCAAAGTACGATACAAGATGAGATAAGACGTTTTGCTAGGAAGGTATGGTAGGAAGGGATGATGAAAGATGCTGTAGGGAGGGTAATGTGAGTTGCGGATGGGTAAAGTGATGAAAATGTGTTGAGAAATTGAGAGAGCTTCCAAGCTACTATGGTACCAATACATAGGTTAATTCAGTGCCTTCTGCAATCTGCAGACTGCGATATCGAAGCTGACGTCACGTTGAAATTCCTTTGTTTTATTTATATTATTTTTTGTTACTGCTTTTCGGTGCGATTATGTTTTTTTTAATTTTTCCTAAGACACAGTTTACTTCATAATTATGCATTTTTATGGTTTTGAAAATGAAATTGAATCTTCCAGCGGGACTTCCCAATTAAGTTAATAATTGCAGGCGTAACATTTTTCAGTCTTGTCTCCCATTGCATGCGTACACATTGTCAAAGCATGCCCATAATTTCAGCGCTAAAATCGATACGCACATGAGTATCTTCGTAACACCTAGCAATTAAAACATCGCCTGTCAAACTCGCTCAGACTCCAGCCAGTCTCTTCCGAAACTTTCTCTATAAGTCCAAACTTCCTCAGTCAATACAAGCTTTCAAAACCATGCAAAAACTTTTCCAACTACCTCCAGCACTCGTTCAGCTTGAACTGAATGGGCTTAAAATATAATTTCTCTCATTCATTTTGACTGAATTCAATTATTTATTTATATTTTTTTGTCTCTATAACATTCAGTCATGAAGACTGTTGAGAAATAACTGATGGTCTGAGTGTCTCTCGGGGTAGCGCCACTTGAATGATATCTTCTATTTCATTATATTGATGAGTGTCATATGAGCAGCTATGCATACAGTTGAGGTTTGAGATTGAAAAACTGACTCGCAAGGATGCCTGCTAATTCTAGAGACATGCCTTTCTAAGTCTGCACGCTTTAATGAAGGCGCTGCTAGCTCGAAAGATATTTTTATAGTTTTTTTTCAAAACTCTGAATTGAATAAAGTTCAAAACATTTTCGTTGAATGTTTGCGAATATATATAAAGAAGGGCGACAAAGGGATTGCGTGCGTGAATGAATGATGGCTTGTAGATGTGCCTCTATTCAAATGAACTTATTAATCACCTTATCGATCGGTCGTTTAAGCGGAGGAGTGGTTGACGAGAAGGTGGGAGGATGGCGACGTTGGAAAAGAAGGGTGGATGAGGGA
This sequence comes from Branchellion lobata, assembly GCA_947562095.1. Lineage (NCBI taxonomy): Eukaryota > Metazoa > Annelida > Clitellata > Hirudinida > Piscicolidae > Branchellion > Branchellion lobata. The sequence goes on from OX387248.1 coordinate 6,575,999, forward strand.
GGAGTTGGATGGGTGGGAATGAAATTGGGTGGGTGGGGGTGGAGTTGGATGGGTGAGGTGGAGTTGGATGGATAGTACTGAGTTGAGCTAGGTCATAGTACGAAAAAAGTATAAATATGTTGGTAGTAAAAGCAGTTTGGGATGGAAGTCGAAAAATGTGAAAAAAAAGTCAAAAGATTTTATAATAGGAAAGTTTTTTTCAGATGGGATTAGAAGTGTAATGAAAGAAGTAGATGTGGTTGATAAGAAGAATATTGGAGGAGTGAGAATGGTGTAAAGGGATCGCGATGGTGAAGAAGGGAGGAAGCTAGGCACATACCGACGTATCGAAGCTTTCCACTGTTAGTAATCATTAAACTATAAAACAAAAAAAACAGATAAATAAACATTATAAAACGTTGCGTAACTGGAGCCTAGGCAGAATTGATCCTGAAGTCTTCAAAGGGCAAGTGAGCTGGTGTGAAGGTTGTCCTAGGTGATACGAACCGCCTGACAAGTCTTTTGATAGCGTGACAGGCACGAATTAGCACTATCCCGTGCTTCCGAGATCTAAGCCTCCTCGAAAAACCGATCAAATCTGAAATTTTTTTTTAGATAAAAATATGACTTTTTAAAGAAAAAAATTCGACGTAATTGTCAAATATTCATATTTCTCTGCTATGATTTATTTTTTAAATTGATTTTGTAGATTTTAAGAGTAATCGAAAAAATGATGTTTTTTTAGCCGGATAACGGTGCTTTTTTTTATCTTTTATTTTTCAGACATAGAAATAATCCCATAATGGATGATAAAATTGACAAAGACATTAATTAAAGTTTTAAAAAAGTGTTCTGTGAAGAGTGTTTTGATGTGTGAACTGGTGCTGGAGATAAGATGCAGATTAGCGATATCAAAAAGCTTCCAGTGCACTCTCTAATGGCAGATGGAAAGATATTGAAGAGGTTAAATCATTTTTAATGCCTGGAAATGTAATGTTTAAAACATGAAAGCGATTAAAATGATGTGAACAATGAGCATTTGTGAAAAACACAGCTATAAACTATTTCAAAGCACAATAAAACATCGCTTAGGCATTCTACGTCAACGGACCATTAAACTTCTCCCAAACAACTCCATTCACAAGAGTTGGAAAAAACGTGAATAATTTACAATGAGGCAAATGACGAATTAAATTGTGCAGGGTGGATGGATGAGCGTGTTGTGGGTAGTTTGAATTACCAGTTGAGTACTTCAAAGAGCTTATGCAATACGGATCCTTCATCACGACACTGCCGGCCCTTACTTCCACTTATGCTTAATTTATTTCTTCAAACATCTTTTGAAGAGGTTTCTAAATGTGCATTTTTTACATTTTTCATAATGTTACTTTAAACTTTTTCATGAATTTCATTTTTAAATGTACGTTTATTCGTTTTAGTAAAACACACGATTTCGAGTTAAACTCTTAAACTAAATAAAATTTTTCATCGGAAAAGAAAAAAAATGCATTAGGATGTTTTTCAAAAACATTTTTCGACAGTAATTCTCAAAAATAAACTTAAAACAGAAAGCTACTTTCGAAGACAAAAGGGAAAGTAGCGAGATCATTAGTGAAGACGCTTAGATGAGAAGCAGTGGCAGAGTGACAACAATGAACCCATTTGCGAACTTTCAGCTTAAAAGCTCTGGCCGCGGAAACAATGGAACGCACGGGAGGGATGATGAAGCCACACAAACCTTTCTTCCCTTTCAAATCTTCGCCAAGTGCTCCGAAGCCACTTTAGATGATTGTTCCAAGCAAGGGTATGATTACTGTACCTCTCGAGTCTCTCGGATGCCTCGCTTGATAACATGCTCACAGTTGTGCGGTGTTGGGAGATTAGCCATCAAAGAACGCCAACTAGCTGATGAAGCAATCAGGCGACGCAACTAGATTGACCTTGCCCTACAAATATTGCAGGCATAATTAAATGCTTGTGATCAGGCAGCGCTCTCATGTCACAGAGATGTTACGTAAGATAATTAATGTACTGTTCATTATGATGGCTGCTGATAGCATTCATGCAGGCCAATTGTCTGCAGCAGGCATCCTTTCTTGTAGGCCATTGCGGCACTTTGTAGTGTTGAAAGCACGTGATGCAGTTGAATCCCACGCCTTGCTGTTGCCAGGAAGTCTTCAATAGGCTTCCACTGTATGTTCTTTTGCAACGAAAGTACTACCAAGAAGTACTTCCATGAAAGAAGACCGCATCAAACTTTATAAATAGTTGAAACTTCTAGAACGCCCACCACACATTAATGCACTGGAATAAAATTGAATGATTACATAGGAAAAACATTCGGCTGTCACCTTCTTCATATGTGCATTTATCTCCGTGAAAATAAAGTTTTATAATCTATCCACAAGCCTCTGTACGATGCACAAGACAGTAGGGTGCACTGATATAAAGGAGTTAAATAAAATGATATTACGTAAGAGAGAGTAATAGAATTGGGGAGGACAGGCTAAACAAACAATGGCACCTTGAGGCGTGCAGATCTCATTACTGACCATAATCCGGTTAGGAAGGCGCTGGTGGAGAAGTGAAACGCACAGAAAATACTTTTAAAATTGGAAAAAAAATTTTTTTTAATTTTTTCGACAGAAATGGGATTAGAACTTTGAAAACGCAAAAACAAAGTTTAAATTTTTTTCAAAACTTGTCGGATGACGAAGCCACTGGTGATTGTGGATAGGAGTTATTATTGAATTAAAACTGGTATCATTGTGGTTGGTTGAGGATGGGAGGCGAAGGAGCGTGGAGGGGTGGAGCAGGTCTGTCCAGTTCAATATTCGCTGCAATCCTTTCGTAAGCATCAAACGACATCAAGTTTAATGATGGATGAGAAGCAAAGGTGGATGGAAGTGGGTCGATGGAGGGTGAGCTGCTTGGAATTGGGTGGGTGGAAGAGATGGGGTATGATGAATGGAATTTCTAGGAGGAAGTGAGTGGGTTGGGCACACATGCTGGGGTGGAATGGGGAGTCGACAGCGAATCGAGTCCTTGACCTGGTTGAAGAGTGTAGTTTTTATGCATCGAATGCTCGAGTGATTTTTGTTCAAAGAGCATATGAAAAAGCAAAGAAAAAAAAGAATAATGAGTTTAGAGAAAAAATTGTAAAAAAATAGCGCGGAGTATAATTGTAGGACAATAAAGTGTTGTGGCACAATGGCCAGACAGAAAAGAGCATAAAACACAGACAATGCTTGCGCTGGCACAAAGAAGCATCCGGCGAGGGGGTATAAATTTTTATAGCGACTTGTTGAGTCGCTGCTTTCATGTGCCTCCGATGCTTCTGTTCTTGCCAATGCACGTTTTGAATGCAAGGAGTTGTTTACGTTTTGATTTGAGTGTCTTTGCCTCGAGAACAATGCTTCGCAGGCACCCAAGCAGAAAGACCACAATTGCAAGCAGGCATCTCGGAACGTTTGTGTCTCTTTTGTTGCCACACTAAAAACAAACAGCTTCCAACAAACAAACACTTATTTAAGAACAAAAGTTCTCAATAAAGGATTCTTTACAAACAATGTATTTAACACTGAACATTATGAAAAATAACAAATGGTTTTAGAGGTGTGCATTTTGTTTGACATTTCATACAATCAAACCTAGGTTCTCAAAATTTGTTTATACAAATGTCTGATGTAGACAGTAGCGTGAATAAGAGTTTAATCCACACCAGTATCCGGTACCGTGCACCGCTTGGAAGTATCTTCTGCGCTACTTCTTTGGCTTTACATAACTTCTAACACATTCATTTTTTTGAAAACTAAATTAAAACTTTTCAATCTTTTCATAATTCCTCGTACATTCCTTCCACCCATGCGACTTCAGCTCAGTACTTCAGGCTGATTTTTCTACCTTTCCATTCCTTGCAAGTCTATTTATTTCTGATTCGTCTTCGTGTATGCCGTCCCATCAATTAACGCTGGATTCTGAAAGCATTGTTTGTCAATATTCTAACCCATTACAAAAATTATAAAGATTTAGTTATCTTTTTTACCCATACAACAAGACAGCTCACAACCTGCTATTCACGTATAAAACTATATATTAAGTGGTACCAATTATAAATCGGCAGATCTTTGAGACGTAATTGCTTCCTGGCTGACGTGAGAAAGAGCTGATGCCGAAGATGGATGCGGAGAATAACGCAAACTTTGCACTGAGTTTGAGAGGCTCCCAAAATTCTTCGGTTCCAACGCCACTGTACTATTGTTTGTATGGCATTTCCTCTGAATCAGATGCAGTTGGTTGTCTATTTGAAATCACATCCGTGTAATCAGCATTCTGCGCTGTGTATTATCAAATGGTATTGATCTTTCAATATTTTCCGTCTGATGAGTTTTGCCTACGAGTTGGACCAAAAAAAATAAATAAAATTTATGCTTGATAAAAAAGGTACGTTTTTTTAGAAAGGCTTGGAAAATGTTTATGCCACAAAAGCTTTATAGACAAGAAAAAATTTTGAAAATTAAAAAAGAATTAAAATTTACAGTCTTGACGATTGTTTTAAATGCTTTTGCCGCCTAGTGAATTTTTTAAAATAATTTTTTTAATAGTCTTTATTAGACTTAATCAAGTCCAGAAATACGCTGGAAATGATACAGAAGACGGCGAACAATCGAACTAAAAAAGAAAAAATTATATAAAATAAGTATGATAAAAATAGATAAATAACAGAAATTTCACAACATTTTTTTAAATTCTTGAAGCTTTTTTTCAATTAATCAGTTTTTTATTTGATTCGGAATAAAATTTATACAACCTTTTTATACACTCTTAAAATTGCTAAAACATGAAAAACAAAAAGTCATGCTGTTGACTGAGAAACACGGCTTTTTATCTACAATTTTCGTCACATTTCTGCATATATAATTATTTAAAACATTTTTTCTAATTTTATTCTAATTATTACTATTTTTATTTCATTTTAATGAATGAAAATTAGAAATTTCCAAGATTCTAAATTTTGATAATTTTGGCAATTAGATTAAAACTCAAAAAGTAATTTTTAAAGTATTCATAATGAAATAATAAGATAGCAATCAACTTTTACTTTAAAGTTGATTCACTTTTAGTTTTGAAAGTTGAACTGAAATCAAACTATTAACTAGTTAAAAAGAGCTTGAAGGTGTTTGGGAAATAAAACAGCAAAAGAAGTATATGGACTACGTGATTGTTTTCAATGTATGGTTGTTTGCACTTTATGCCGAAATTTCATTTGCAATTATGAAAAATTAAAAAAAAGTTTTTCAAGTAGGCCTTTTATCCAAAATTTTATTAAAATATTCAGCCGCCCTTATTTCAAACTTAAAATATTTTCAATAAAATTTATAAAAGAAAATTATTTCCAAAAGAATAATCCGCTTGTTTTATTTATAGAAAGCTTCTTAGCCGTATTAATTTCACTTCTGATTAGGATTATTGTTTTTGAACTGTACTTTGTATTTTTGTGAAAAAAGTTTTTCAAATTTTGAATCCACTCAAGCAATATTTCTTATTCGTAAAAAGATCAATTTTTCTTCTAGGTTAATCCCATTCTGCATGCATATAAAGTCCTTCGTAACAAGGAAATGTTTCTTACTCCAATGTTTTTCATCACTTTTTTTCAGATGTCTTTGAAAAAACTCACAAAAGTGAACACAGGATTGAAATGTTGCCACTTGATGCTCCCATGCAATAACAATTGCAAGGAAAAATTTCGACAATCAGCTCATTACTGCTCAATGATCAAAAAAGAATTTTTTCATTTAAAAAGTCATTCAAACAACATAAACGTGAAACTCTCACTTTCCTCATCTACACTTCATCTTTCCCACACATGTCACTTCTCTTCCATCTCCCCTCGAATTGCCATTGTGGGTTCAGGACCTGCTGGATTTTACACTGCCCAACACATAATCAAGGTTCAAACACTTTTAAATCAATTTTTGTTCCGTTTGTTTAATAATTGCTCATTCATAATTATTATATTTTTTTAGCACATTCCTGGTTCAAAAATAGACATGTTCGAAAAGTTGCCAGTTCCTTTTGGCCTCATGAGGTTTGGAGTGGCACCCGATCACCAAGATGTTAAGGTGCTTCTAATTTCCACCTTCTTCCATTTACAGAAAAAATTCATTTGTTTAATTAATTTTTTTCTTCATAAAGGTTTGCTTATTATTAATTTTGCAAAAAATATAAATTCATTTTTTCAATTCAACTCAAAATTCAATAAAGCCATTCAACCACCCACCACTCACTGAAACCTTTCCACAGAATGTCACCAAAACATTCACACAAATAGCTGAACATCCTATGGTGAATTTCTATGGCAACGTTCAGCTGGGTAGGGATGTGCATATGAGGCAACTGTTGCAGTCATACAATGGCGTCGTGCTGGTGAGTGTTGTTTTCATGGAGTTAATGGTTTTGGCTTTGGGCTTGGTGGTTGACAAAAGAAGATAAGCATTTGATGGTTGTCAGGAGTCATTGTGAGCAACCCATTGTGCTTCTATAAGAGTGATGTTGAACAAGTGGAGAAATTAATTTCAAACTTTGCCAAACTTTTTGTTCATACCATTCTGAAATATGAACTTTGGTATCGCATTTCTATCTTCTCCTCCTCCATCTTCAAAGGCCTATGGAGCTACAGAAGACAAGCTCTTCAACATTCCTGGAGAGGTTGAATTAACTTTCAAATATATGTGTATATATAAAATTACTTATAATTTTTTCTTTATTTTTTAATTCCTTTTTCAAGTATTTTTGTTTTTACTTTGAAATTTTTTTCAATATTTTCTCAATATTATATTTTTAATTTGAACATTTTCAACAAAAAAAAAACAAAACAAAAAAAAGCTCACTAACAGAATGTCTACTTCAAAGGGTGCGTTTTCTCTCAATTCTAACGCAGAATCTGAAGAATGTTCTCTCAGCAAGCTCCTTCATCAATTGGTACAATGGCTATCCAGGCTGCCAGGAGGTGAGTGGAGAGGAGCTGAAAAAGTGAAAATGCAAAATTAATAAAATCGACTAAAATAAAAAAAAATAATTTTTATTAAAAATCTTTTTTCATGATGACATAGAAAATCATGCAATTATCTTCACTTACTATAGCATTTGAAAAGTTTTTAATTGTCTGATGCACGTACGCAGCTGGATGTGAACTTGGATACGGAGACTTGTGTGGTCTTGGGGCAAGGCAATGTGGCTGTTGACGTGGCTCGTATGCTGTTGTCTCCAGTGGAATCACTTCAGGTTCATGTTTTGAGAGAGGAAGATGATGGCGAAAAATTCATGTTTACATCTCCGAATATTCGTATTATGAATTTATGTGTGGTATTGAAGACATGAAATTTACGTTTTAAACCATTTCACAATTAAAACTTCAAACATATAACTCAAACTTTATTCATGTATATTACACCACACTGGTATTTAATCACGGCTCCACTGCACATCACGATAGCACAACACAGCACACTATCACACTACATCACACCACAGGGCACAGACATGAGCAGTCACGCCATAGAGTGTCTGAGGAGGAGCAAGGTGAGGAGGGTGTGTTTAGTGGGCAGAAGGGGTCCCTTGCAAGCGGCCTTCACCATTGCAGAGCTCAGAGAACTCACCAAACTACCTTCCTGTCACACCATCTTCAACCCTTCAGACTTCACTGACATCAAGAACCGCATCAGTGGTTGCTACTTTGTTGCTTTTTAGCAGCTGTGTTTGTTTACAAGATGCAGTTGCTCATTTCAACTATTGTTCATTCAATAATTAATTTTCAATCCGTGAAACAGTAGTTATTCAACTACATCGCGTCACGTCACATTTCAACGCAACATAATCTAATCTAATCCAATCTAATTTTTTATATAGCGCTGACCCCACACTGTTCAAGAGCGCTCTGCTAGGAACTGTTTAGACAACAAAGTTTTAAGGGCTTCACGAATTGAAAGTAGAGCAGTAATAGAGGTGAGATTGTGGGGAAGAGAGTTCCATAGAAAAGAACCCACAGTAGGAAAGTGTTTGTTTAGCATAAGTAACATAAGTTACATAAAACAAATGAGTATTTTGATCCAGAAATCATATAAATTTATTCAAAGAGATACAAAGGCCCAAAAAGAGGTTGATAGAGCTGATGCTCAAACAGACAGAAGCACCTCCGCCGCCACTGAAAGCCTCTAAGCAACTGCAGGTGATCTTCAAGAGGAGTCCCCTCTGTTTTCTCCCCCACCCTTCAGACCCCTCTTCCGTGGGAACCGTCCAACTGGCCGTCAACCAACTGCAGGTGGTGCGATGTTTTAACTCGTCGTTGTTGTTATATTGGTTTTGTGTTCTTCTAAATGTAGTTCGTGCTCTTCCAGAGGTATTTTTCATTATGATAATTAAACAACAGCATTAACAACAAAAAATGAAATACCCAGAATATTTTTTATAACTTTTTCGCTTTAAACTTGAATAGCGATTAATGAAGTCTCAAAAAATTGCTTGCAGGGGGCCTTCGGAGCCGATCAAAAGGCGCTATCTACCGACGAGAAAGAAACTCTCGACACGAGTTTGGTGAGATCGCTGCATATTTTACGGTACAATAAGAACTTCAACAGCTATGAAGCTTCGATTATCATTACACCCTTCCAACGTATTTTCGCACTAAGTTTAAATTGATTAGTACATTCTTACCTTAATACAATACATACATTTTTTTACCTAGACTTAATTCAAGAAAATCCAAACAGACGCTGAAAATGTTAAAAATTGAAGAAAACATATTTAAATAGTCATTAAATGAAATAATAACAAATAAAATTGATTTCTGAAGTGAAAATTAACATTTATCAGAAAGGGATATGAATTATCGTTAAAACATCAGTACTATTACCGATCACTCGATCCACTGCGTCATTCATGATGCTTCATGCGGCAAGTACCCCATAGGTGATCAAAAGCATAGGCTACCGAGGGGTGAGGGAGGATGCTGAAATCCCATTTGACGTGGCCAGTGGCACAGTGCCCAACCAGAGGGGCAGAGTACTAGGAGTGAAAGGTGCATGAGGAGTTTTGGCATTTTCAAAATATCATCGTTTTATTTTGTTATTTTAAAATATTCGATAGCTTTGAATTTGATTTATTACCTCATGAAAGTAGGCACGTTTTATTCGACAAATAAGCAGATAAAATGTTCCCAAACAAAGCCATTAACTCGTGCGCCGAATGCCACTACGAAGGTCTGTACTGCAGTGGCTGGCTGAAGACAGGGCCTGTGGGAGTGTTGGCTTCGACTATGAACAGTGCCTACGAGACTGGCATGAGTGTGGTGCAGGACCTAAAGGACGGACTTCTCGACGAACACCACCCCACACACCTTGCCGCCACCCTCAACAGCATCAAAAACACTTGTTAGTCGGCAATGCCCTTGAAGTTGTTTTGATTGCATGCTGTTTTAATGGCGAATATGTCGTTGTGAGTGTTTCGCCTGCGTGAATGGCCTTCATGTTACAAAACAATGTTTGTGAACGCTTAGAGTAAATTATTAAAACCTTGAGAAAACAAAATCGGCGTCCGAGAGACTTGAAGAACAATGGTTTGTTGATGTTTAATATTTTGTCGTTTTTTAAATTGGATAAAAATTTTAAAGTTTATGACGTTTCATTATTCTGTTTCCAGGTGTGACGTTTTCAGACTGGAAAAAAATTGACAAGCATGAAAAAGAGATGGGTGAAAAGAGGGGTAAAATAAGAGAAAAAGTGGTTGACTTGCATGAAATGCTTACAATAGCGAACAAGACTTCCTGACTTTACGACTTAAAAATTCTATAAAAATTTTGCATAAAAGAAATGATTGAATAGAGGCTTTCTTTTGAGGCTTTTCAAAAACATCGTGAATTGGTGCTAAGACATTAAATAAAACAATGGTGAAAAATGCTTAAAAAATAATCCGATTAATGTAGTCATGAGAAGACCAAAGTAGAATTCTTCTTGAAAGGCTCCCAAAAACATTGACTCCACATTAACAGGCTAGTGAACACTCGAACAGCCATTCACGCTCGAATGCCCAGCTAAGCAATGAAGCCATTCACTGCTTTCGATGTATTTTAGTACACTTTGGATGCCACTTTAAGCTTCTGTTTCGATATTTACTAACCTCAACTTCGATGTACCTCCCGCAAAATTTATTTTCGGTGATTTGGGATGTTCTTTGACGTTCATGCTTTCGTAATAGCTGCCTTCACTGTTGGAGGCGTCTGCTGGCTCATATCCCTACTGGCCGTCATCTTCATCGTCGTCTACTTCAAGTAAGTTCTTCTGATTTGAAATGAATGAACTTGGTATTATTTTTCCAAATTAAATTTATTGCCTAGAAATTCAATTATCTAGTCAGTAAAAGTTTCTTCTTCAGAAGATTTCTTTATAGTTCTTGCAAAAGTGTTTTTATGAGCTCAAGTTGACTATTTTGATTTCAAGTTCTACTAAATACGAAAGGAAAAATAATAGGAATTTTTCAATTAATGCACGACATTCAGCAGCGGCATTTGAAAGCTTCTCTGGATATTATCACACACTTTTTAAATTAATTTTAAAATTCGTGATTGAACATTTTTTCACATCCCTTCCAAACCAAAAACTCTTGCAGATTATACAAAAGGTGTTGTAAGTGTTGTCCGTGCAGTTGTTGCCATGATAGAAACCATCTGCTAGAGGACGGCACCAGCAAAGAATGGAATGACATGCCCTCCACAAATTCTTCTTTCGAAATGGAAACTTCACCCACCGTTAAACCTCCCGTGAACGTAGACACAGGTGCTATGACTACAAATTGTTTTGCGCTTTCAACATTAGCTATGCTTTAATCACTTAATTTTTTCGACATATCAATTTCAATTCTTACTTAATACAAATATTTTTTGCAGCTTCCAAACTAGATCTGAACAACGTAAGTGTTTTTGATTCTGGAATAGAATTGAAATATTTTTTTTAATTTGAAAAATAATTTTACATAATTCATTTTTTTAGAAAGTTTTTCACACTCCTGGAAACCTTTACAATTACAAATCTGTCCAGAATCCATATGTAACCTCATTTGATTTTGTATCCGGCTTGGACCGATCTAGGAAACCCAACACAGGAGGTCTATCTTTACTGTACTCTTAAGATTTTAATTATATTAACCATAAATTATAAAGCTATAAATATTGGCCTGAATAATTGATTTTTGTAATTTTCCATTCCAATAGTATTTTATTTTGATAACCATATGTGAATGTTAATGCTATTTCACAGCAGGGACATTTGTGAACAACGCCTTCAAATTCCTCGACGAAATTTGATTATTCTCCTTTCGAAGCACCTCACCACCATGAATTTACTTTTTAAATGTAAAAATATTTGTTAGCAAAAATAAAATCTTTTAAAATTGAATACAAAGTCGAAAAGAATCGATCACTTAAACCACATCAGCTTCGCCACACACTCCATTCAAGCTATGAAAAGCATTACAAACGATGAGGATAACGGTGGCCACCCTGAGTCCACCTTGGAACTTTCTAGCTCGCCTGCACATAATCACTGCCATCACACATAAGGGTATACATATCTGTATATATCGAAGAAATAATGTGGTTAAGTTAACATTAAGTTGGAACGAGAAGATTCGAATGAAGGAATTATAGTAGGTAGATGAATCCAATAAGAGAAACACTTGAGGGTTGGAAGATGAAGTGATCAAGCCATGAGTGAACAGCGATCGAGCAAGAATTTACAATTAGAATATTTCAGAGCTGGAGCAGCATGAGGAGGGCTGGAGTTGCAATGCTTCCCGACGAAAATATTGACCTTCACAAGGCGTGCGTCACACGCAAGCAAGAGAAACGAACGTCCATGAAAGCACAACAAAGTGAATAACTGCTAGCAGCGCCAGTGGTAGGTTAGCAGACGAACTTGATGCTGGGTGGTGATTGTTGCGAGCAAAGGCTTCGTATGATAATCAGATCCATTCAACAACCAACTCATGGCATCCTGTCAGTACAGACGCCCATGCAGCAGTAGTACTCCTCGAATTAACTTATTTTCCCATTTATTATTAGCTTTAACTTCTACAAAAATCATTTTATTTATTTTAAAATAAGAATGAATCGTCCTTGATAGTGTTACAAAGCAAAAGGCTCTTTGAAGCAGCATTTAAAAAATTAAAATATTAATAAAAACTTAAAATAATAATAATTATTATAAGTATAAAGAAATATGCAAGATGGAAGCTGAATAAATGTCGATGAAAACAAAAAGATGGCAAATAAAATAACTTAGTTGAAGTTTTATAGTTTGAAATTTTTTAATAAATAAATTGAAACAAGCATATGAATATTTATTTAAAATTGATTATCGTCAGCAAATAAAATTATCCCATACTTTCACAAAGACTATGCATTTACAATGTCAACGTGAGGCATACAAAGGATTGTTGATTGAGGATGAGGAAGGGTACACAGGTGGTAGTGGTGAGGGCAGCAGAAGTGGTGGTACTCGAGTAGTAGCGATATAAGTACGACAATAACAGTATTGACAGAACACATGGCCAGAGGTTCAAGTAGCCAGAAAAGCAAGACTCGCATGCTTTTGAAATGAACGAGAAATCAAGGAGCCAACATCGAACCCTGCCTCATGGTAATAATTACAGACCTCTATATTATGTCCGTTGTGAATATGTTTTGCACAAGAAGGTTGTTTCTTCATGGCAACAACAATAAGATTTGAAGACAACCAGTAGTGGTATTATCGAAATTGTAGTATTAGTTTCAACTAATATTCAAAGTTATAAATCAAATAATGTTCGCATAAAACTAAGTGAAAACTGTTGATGAATAATTTCAATGATTTCCGACAGCGACTAAAACTTTAGCAATGTTTGTAAAGCTGTCGGCGTTCAAATAAAATAACTATTAAAAATATTCTTTTCATAATAAAAATTCACGAAGTTAGAAATGAAAGTGACAAAAATTTCCATAATGGCTTCACTTTCGCAATACAAAAGTGCACAGGCGGGAGAATATCAACGCTCAACTGCTCCTGCGACGCGTTCGATGAGACACACAGGTAGACACACCATACGTAGGCGCACAAGTCAGCACCAAGAAACGCCAGAAGATGACACGTCAAGTTACGCACGTGTGTGAATCTCCAATAAATAAAGAATCATCAGACGGCGATGAAGAAGAGGAATGGAAAGAGAGGTAGGGGGAGAAGAAGGATGAGGGAAGAGGAAGAAAAAGAAAAAGGATAGAGAAGTTGAAGAAGGAAAAAGGAAGAATGGAGAAAAGGTTGAAAAATGAATATTCACATTAAGAAGAGGGCCGTTGAAAATATTTAAGATGGAAGAGTGCATGAGAGATTGAACGAAAACCAAGATAATCATTTGTCGACGACGAAGAAGCGAAAAGAAATGTCAGTTACATATGACGTTGATGAAATGCAAACATTCAATGGAAATTTGCAATACGTTAAAAAATAAATAAAAAATGAAATGAAATACTAAAAGCATAAATGAAAGGTCACGAATTGAACGATAAAAAAATATTGAGAAAAAAGTGCAAAAAATCTTTTTTATGAACCATAAAAAGTTACTAGCAAGAGCAATAAGAGCAAGGTAAGTAAACAAATAATAACGACAGAAAGTTGCTAAAGAATGGTGGTGATGGTGGTGGTAGAAAAGTGGATCGACGATGAAGGGAAGGGCACAAGGAAAAACTCCTCACAGCAACACACAAGCCCTCTTTTGCCTCGGCTTCGGCTTGGGGCACAAGTAGGCTCTGATGGCCTCGTCAAAGACCGTCTTAAGGCCCTTTTGCGTCAGTGCAGAGCACTCCAGGTACTTCACAGCACCTATCTCCTTCGCCATTGCCAGCCCCTGTGGTCGAAGTGGTGAGGCGGATGTGAACGAAGTTACTGTTTATGCCGTGGATTTAATGATAATTTCCCGTTCGCGAACATTCCATCATTCGAGATCTTCAAATAAGAAATGTGACTAATTAACGGCGCAACCACAAAAAATAAATAGGTCATATAGTCACAATTTCAACATGAAATCCATATACACGTGCGAACATCACAGCCACAGACACACACACCCACTTACTTGAGGGTACGTGATGGGGGATAATTTTTTTTCTCGAAGCTTCTCAATCGTCTCCTTGTCTTCTCGCAAGTCAAGCTTCGTTCCCACCAGCACAATGGCGGTGGAGGCACAATGATGACTCACCTCTGGATACCACTGTGGAAGTCATGGTCGTAATATACTGCAACTGAAAGTCCTCTAATCAAATGAAATATTAGCAAGATGCCGCAGAGTTGTAGTGACTGACGATAAAAATTAAAGTTGCATTTGATTAAAACGGATTGTTGCTTTCTTTGATGACAAAGGAGTTTATGATTGGGAACTACACAAACGAGCTGTGCCCCAGTACGCCTCACTGAATGGATGGAAGGCTACATGATAGCGGCTATTAAATCCTCTTCAAAAAGGCACAAAGAACTGAAGCTAATTGGCGTGGAATGTCCTTGTCATGAAATTGAAAGAATGTTCAGTGAAGTGATGAGAGCTGCCGGAGTTATTGGCGCTTTGGGTGGCAGTGGAGGCGGTGGGAGGCAGTGTGTGTGCATGCATGGATCTTTGCAAGTATACTGCTGCACGCGTCACAAATAGTAACGATAAATCACTTGAACACGCCATATGACTTGAGCTGCACACATGCACATGCTAGGTAATAACTCGATAAGTGATAATTGAGTCTGAAATACACACAACAGCCATTGCGTCAGAAGACACAAAACAAACAACAGAGCCATTGCAAACTCTTTGAAGCTCCTGAATAATGTTTGAGATCCTGAATATAAAGGCGTCCTAATACATTTTAGTTGAATTCGCTCATCTCTTTTCATCCTTCTTTATCAATACAAATCAATTTATTTCTTACTTAATTACTTTACATCTTCCTCTCCTCCCTTCCTTCTCGAAATACAATATAAACACGAATATTATTAAAATGGCATTAACCCCGTAGAGAAGCTTAGAGAAACAATCCATTGCAGCTCCCTGCCTCTCAGCTACTTCTTTAAGCAATTAATCGTGTTCCTTCCTTATCAGTCATCCATCACCACATGCAATCTCTCAAACGACACCACGGAACACAAGTGATTTAATTTTCAAAAACTCCACGGTGACTGCAAATTCCTTCATACCAAATCTTAACATAGTTCTTAAACTTTATGGCGTACATCACGAAAGAGCACTTCAGAGGCACCAGACAGCAATGACAATGATGTAGATTGCACATATTTGAGATGAGAATACTCAAAGAAGGCGGTTTAGAGAAGATACGATCTTGAGATTGCCGTCTCCATATGTCGTACGCAAGGAAGCTGAAGTAATTGCGCTTTTGAAGCTTGGCTAAGAACCCCTGCATTACAACTATTTTTCACTTCAAAGAGCAATTTAAAGAACATTAACAGTAGAGTGGAAAAGACGTGAGTTGGAATGCGCGGAAGTTGCATTGTCAGTTCAACGAACAAATTTTTGTACTTGCGAAAACAGCTTTAATGCAAAAGAATATTGAAGTCATTACGAAAAGACAAAACGGCGAAAAAATAGTTGAAGAACTTGAAAAATTCACAAGAACAAACCTTGGCTCGAACGTTTTCAAACGAGGCGGGACTTATTAGAGAGAAACAAATTAGGAAAACATCCTGTTAGGAGGTTGTTTATAGGCTGACTTGAACAATGCATCAAATATTACACTAAAGTTTATTGGCAAGTAAACAAATTAGTGGGAAATTGGATGCGAAGTGGTGAAATGGCTAGTGGCTTGTGTGGATGGCATCCATCAGTCGAATTAAGTGTCTATAAAGGCAATTGATTACAATTTTAGTACTTGAAAGTTTTTCCATTGATTGATCTCTCGCAAAGTGAACAGAATATACACACAATTGTCACTTAGTAAAGTAAGCCAGCCTACTTTTTTAAAACTAGCTTTTATTGGGAGTTACCTCAAAGCACATTTAATGATGATTACGCATATGATGGTGGCAGAGTAAATGGGGCACTGACGGTTTGTGGGTATGAGAGTGGTCTGAGTCGGTCATAGTCCTCTTGACCAGCTGTGTCCCAGAGGCCCAAGTTGATTGGTCGACCATCAACCATTACATTTGCTGAGTAGTTGTCAAAACTGATGTGGAATAGCATGGTGTTTTTGGTTTGAAAAGTGGGTAGTATGGTGGAGGAAGTGGCTGTTATGGTGGAATGGGTAAAATGGTTTAGTTGGTATGAAATTTTGATGGAGTGTGTTGTTGATGTTGAAGTTGGGTGGTGGATGATAATTTGAAATGGAAGTGGAGGATGATGAGAATCAATTGAAATGTTGCTAACAAAATAATTAGAGATGATGGATGTGGAAAAAAAATTATTGTTGAAAAAGACGAAAGTTTCAAGTTGAATGTGATGAAAATAAACTTGCATGATATGAAAAAATTAAATTTTATGCTGATTTAAAATGGATGGCTGTGTTGAAGAAGAATAAGAAAAAGAAGAAGAAGAAGAAGATGATGATGATGGGACTCACACTGTGGGAATATATTCGCCAGGAAAAGCATTTGTGGTGTAGCTGATTAGTAAGCATGTCTTCCCCACTGCCCTGAGAATGAATGAGTTTGTCTTGCATGTGGCATGTATTAACTCAACATGCATGCAAAAGGAGTTTGAAGAATTTCCCAATGTAGCATGGAAAGAACTTGAAATGTGAAACATTTATAGGATTTATGAAGGAGCTACATGAGTTTTGGAGATGAATTTTTAGACAAATTTTCAAAAGTTGAAACTTTAATTTTAAAACTTGTTTTACCATAAAAAAGCTGAATGGGTGAAAAGTTGATAATACCAAAAATAATGAGAATAAAATTAACATAAAAAAGTTAATGCCTTGAGACATGAAATCAAACACCACTGAGGACATTGTCAAGACATCCTCCATGCTGAAAGTTTTATGAAACTGCTGCAGATTTTAGTTTGCAAATGTGGGAACATCTTCAAACTCAAAATGGCAGTGTTTATGCTGAACTTTGGAGATTATATTTGCTTTTATGATACTTTTATCAGTACTTTTATGCTTGTTATTTTATTTTAGGCACTAAAATCAGATTATATGAAATTTTGTTTTAGTATGTAATGAATGACAATTTATTATATTATTTTTTCCTTTAAAACTTATGCTAACATGTACATATTTTTTTATTTGTGGTTTTAATAAATTCACATCAAAGTTTTTCTTGGAAATATCAATGTAATGAAAGATTTTTATGAACAATAAAAAAAATTATTATAATTGAAAAAAACTTGTAAAACATGGAAAGCATGAAAGAGTCAGTTATTCCCTTTGAAAGCAACATCAGCAGCATCATTGAACTAATAATGTATTATGTGGTCACAAATTTTTCTATTCTTCTTAAATGGAGTAAAATTTCCAAAAAATCTCAATTATGAATCAGTATACAAATAGGAGTATAAAACTACTTGACACTCAAGCAAGTCTATTAATTAATCATATTTGAACTTTAAAGATTCCTTCATTCACAAGCTTTTATCAAACATTAATAGATCTATTTAAACAAAAAAAAATTTTTAAATGAAAGCTACAAAAATGATCAAATGGTTAAAACTCATTTATTCATTCAATGGAATAAAAATTTAGTGTTTCTATCAGTTTCTTAGAAAAATCATTTTGGAAATTTAGGAATGCATTTATGAGAAAAAAAAAGATTTTTATGAAATACGATTTCTTGATGTTATAGAAAACAAATGAAATTTTCTTAACGAAATCACAGTCAGCTTGAAGGAATGAATGTTTTGAGAAATATTAAAAAATATAAATAAATCCAATATCTTGTTTTTTAATGCTTTATTCACGAATGTTGGAAAAGAATATGAAGGAATTTTGAAGCAGTTATTTTTTTACTAAAAATTATATACTTGTATAAATTTTAGATAATAAATTTCTATTAAAAATACGAAGTAGAGGTTCAAAATGTTCATAAAAACCTAATATCTCATTTCTAACACTGTGAAACACAAAATAGTAGTCAAAAAATGATTTTTTTTGAATAATGATCTATTAAGGAAGAAAGTTGATAATTTTGATATCGGTGTAATCAGGATGTTATTTTGAAAATGTAAAAAATATTATAACTCACCCGTCTCCAACAACGACACACTTAATCGCCTGCATTTCGCCACAAAAAAAGTACTTAAAACAATTTTTCAAGTATTTTAATAGTGAAGAACAGTATATTCTAATCAACTAGGAAATAACTTTTTTTACAAATGGCGTTCCAGCTTCCGTTAAAAAGATGCGCCTAATAAACCTAATTCTAATAAAACAAACAAATTTATTTTTTAACAAAATGATTCAAATATCCAAAAAACTATATATGAAAAAAAAATTTTTAATCAAAATATTGAAAGAATAGAAACTAACGAAGCAGGTAGCTATACATAGAACAAAATACCATAGTAACACTAAGGGTAACAAGGTAGAAACCTGTTTGTTCTACTATGGCTAACACGGTAAAAACCTGTTTGTGCTACTTAATGTCTGCATTCAACTAAATATATTTTTGTGAGTTTTATTTTAAAAATTTCAGGTTGCTAAAGGATGTACAGTCAAAGAGGCTTTAGCTAAATGGGTTTTTAGAATCGTTTTGAAAAAAAATTTGTGATCACAAAGCAGACCAATGATGATTTATAAAAATATTTTTATGCACTTTTTTTAAATTTTTTGTTACATCATTTATGTTATTTATTTAAATAATTTTTATTTATTTATTCATGTACTCAAAATTTGCCTTCATCTTGCATAATTTGAAAATGCGCAAAAAGGAGATCTTTGTTTGAATAAAAAGATATTTTTAATTTTCAAAAATAAAATTAATTTGGACTAGGAAGAAAGGAAAGAGACAACGGCATCGGAGGCCAAGGTGGTGGAATTGTGTGCTTGCATTCCCTTCATCGACCGTCTCGACGCCTCTCTCAGCTCTTTGATCTCCTGCGAGTGAGAATTTTATCAACATTTTCATTTTTTTAATAAAAAAAATATAGATAGGTATTTGATAAATGTGAAATTTGATTTTAATTGATTATTTAAAAAAATATAAAATCTCTAACTTAACAAACGCTGGTCAATGATGCTCCCACAGAAAACTATCCCTATCCACAAACTGCATTGAGAAAATAACGAACCTCAATGGCTTGAGTAAAAACTTTATTATAATCAGTCAATTTGAAATGAACCGTCAATAATATTTTTAAGCCTATTTATTATTTCTTCATTTTTTTTCTTTTTATAAATATTCATCACCCGATAAAAAATAAAAATAAACCTATGAATTGAAGGAAATCTTCGAATTTTGTCTCTTGGGAGGAACAATATAAAAAGTCTTGTTGGTTTGGTATGTTAGATTACTTTTTAGAAGTTTCTTTTTCGAATCATTGCCCTTCCTTTGTACCTATTGGTGTTTTCAGTCTTTATATGAAAGTAACCAATCCTTAACAATGATCCATGAAAAACAAATAGGCCATTTTCTTTGGCTGCCACATTCATCCCCAATGTAATTTTTCTCCGTTCTTTTTCTTTTTTTTTCCTTCTTAATTTTTTAAATATTTTTATTTTTTCACATTTATTTCTTTGTTTTCATTCTTCTCTTTCTTATTTATTTTTTTTGTTTCGTCATCATCACCTTCACAGGAAGCTGTGGGAGACACGTTGGAGGAGTTGTGGATGTCGTACAACAACGTGGAAAAACTCAAAGGAATCACTCCCCTCAAAAAACTTAAAGTCGGAAACCATTCTTTTCGTGGATTATTATGTATATTGTGGATGCTAAGATTATATGCATCAATTAATCTCATCTAATCTAATCTAATCTAATCTAATCTAATCTAATCTAATCTAATCTAATCATTTATAAAGTGCTGATTCCACACTCTTCAAGAGCGCTCAATCCAAAGTCCTTATGAATAATTTCTTAAATTAAGTTGTACGACAGCCTAGTTTACTTACCATATTCAAACGAGCTTTTCAAAACTCCATGCAACATCAAGACATTTTTCGAATACAGATCCTGTACATGTCAAACAACCTCATAAAAGACTGGACGGAGTTCCAAAAACTGGTGTTTGCTCAAACCAGACTTTTAACAATATTCAAAACTTCTTATATATTCACATACAATACAATAAAAATACGAATACTATTATAGTGGCCTTAACCCGTAGGGTTTCGAGGCCACTAAAAACGTATTATTATTATCATTATTATTAGTTTTAGTATTTTTATTATTATTAGTTTTATTATTATTATTATTATTATTATTATTATTATTATTATTATTATTATTATTATTATTATTATTATTATTATTATTATTATTATTATTATTATTATTATTATTATTATTATTATTATTATTATTATTATTATTATTATTATTATTATTATTATTATTATTATTTTTATTTTTATTATTATTATTATTTTTATTTTTTTTTATTATTATTTTTATTATTATTATTATTAATATAGTGAAAAAGTGAAAATAGAATAAAATGAATAAATAAAAATGTATATTCAGAAAAAACATTTCTAACGTAGTTTGTTAGTCCAATGTGCATCAAACACACATGACCGTCAAACTTGCAGCTTGACTTCAACCATCCACGCAGGCAGACCTTCCCATGCTTGAGGATCTCCTTCTTGTGGGTGAGGTATTCATTTATGGAGTGTTTAATGCCTGAGATGATCTTACTTATACCGTGCATAATTAGAAAAGTTAAAAGCGCAAAACCCAGTTATATTAGATGAATTGAATTAATGGAAAAAGTAAATTACTTTCGAAATCGAAATAAAATCAGAATAAATCAATGAAATTGGAAATATTCTAACTGAGCGCTACCATTCCTCCACACTGCACAGGGAACCCGCTGGAGGACAAGCACTCGCAGGCGGGAGACTGGAAGGATCAGGTGTCTGCAAGGCTCGCCAAGCTCAAGAAACTCGACGGTGCCTTTGCGTCCCTTTTTTTTCGATCTTTTTATTCGAAAAGTCAAGGTTTATTGAAAAATAAACAAATAATTTTATTAAATTTCTTAATTAAATTATTTGGAAGTCGTATTATTTTTTCGTTTTCAAATAGTATTTACAACAAGAATGTTTTTTTATTCAAAGAAGGCAAGTATTCAAGTATTCATTTTTGGTATTTTATTTTTAAAGTTAAAAAATACTTATGTAAAATGACCGTTTCCATTAACCTGATTGATGGTCCTTTTCAAAGGTGTTCCGCTCATAAGGGAGGAGGAAACCGAAATAATGGATTAGTCACTCCAACACGATTTCACAGATTATTGAAAAAAAATTTTTTTTTCACAATTTCAACATTTTCAAGTTTTATTTAATGATCACGAAATGCATGCACATTTTTTTCAATGGTAACAAAATTATCATTTTAAATTAAAAATTACGTTTTTTCGAAACTTTTGATTAACTTTTCAATAAATTCAAAATATATTTCCATACTCAACATATAAGCTCCAACTTATGCATAATACCGGGTTAAGTCAGACAAGTTAAATGAAATCAAAGTTAATGAGACGTAACCATAAAAACTTGAGAATGGAGGATTTAGAGATTTGCTACTGCTTCATAGCAGCCATTAAAACTACCTTGATCAATCTTCGAAATATTTCGCTAGAATCATTTGAAATTGTGCCATTAACTAGAATCGGTGTCTTTGATTTCGTTCAATAAATACTTGATGGAGTGAGATTAGTAGGTAGAAATACATTTAAAACTCTTTCAAGGATTCTCAGTTTTCGAAGTAGTTAAAAAAATGTAATGGAATGAAAGTGGTTTCTTTGGCACTGGGACTTATAGCTTTCAATGAAGGGGGTTGGTAACAAAAAAAACCTGTAACAAATATACAACTTTGCTTGCCAATTAAACAACACAAGCCCCTGACTACACTTCAGACGCTAGCGATGACTTAGTTGTGTTTTGAGTGATCTTTGATACATCTACCTCCTCTTTCAACGCCTCCGTGGCACACCTTGGCCCCAGGCCTCCGAGTGACTGGTCGGAACTCCGATCATGTTTGCTGAAGGGTTCGTTGTCTTGGCACGCCTTTTGAGACACCCCGTCACAAGGGAAGCAAGCCGAGGCGGTGCTGGTGTTCTCGGTGAGGTCCTCGGTCGAGTAGCTTTCAGACTGCGTGTACAAGTCGTCTAGTTCCAGCGAACCCAGATGCTTGAGAGGAATGAAGCTAGCTGGGTCGACCATCTTCTGAGACTTCACAGGCGTCAAGGAGTACTTGATCAAGTTTTTAACGTCTTTCTTTTTTGAATTTTTTGACTCATCGCTTGATGCATTGTTGAGAGAAATTTTCGGGCATGAAGTTGAATCTTCAGCTTCACTGCATAGCATCAAGGGAGTGTTAGTGTCACAGTTGGGAAGAGAAGGTTCAAATGGTTTCTGTTCTGAGATAACGAATGAGGGCTGTTGTCCCGTGTAGTTCAATTCGTTAACGTTGAAGCTGTCGTCGTTGCGAGTTTTTTCAGAAATATCATCGTGTGGAACCACATCATCATTCTCCCCATCAGTGTTGTTGTTGTTGTTGTTTGTGTTGAGCTCATTAGAACGGAGGTGGTTGAAGTGAGCTCGGATTGTTTGTTCGTTTTGCAGGTACCGGCATACAACCTCCATGTCCTCTTTTGCAGCTTCATCTCCGAGCAAAATGGAGACGAACGAATTGAAAGATAAAATTTGATCGCTCTCCGAAGTTGGCATCCCCTCCACCGCGTCATGTGGCTTCGAGTGGGAATCTCGTTTTGGAGTTGAGAAGGTGAAGCTTGTGTTGACTGGGATTTTGGTTTCTGTCACTTTTTTGTACATCTGCACTACGCCCCACCCCACCACTTTGCGGTAGGGGACGTAGCAACGGTGAAAGTCCTCCTCAACCCAATCAACCTGAAGTGTTTGAATTCCTACGTTTGAAACATAACCAAGCAGCCACGAAATATATATTTTTCCGTTTATAAGTTTAAGCAGTAAATATTGGAAGTAAAAGAAACAAAACTGTGAACAAATACTTGTGAAAATAATTATTTTATTACGTATTTTCTTCTTTTATGAAACCACCCAAACCCACCTCTGTATCAAAGCACAGTTCGTTCCTGTGCACCCGGTACAAGTCTGGCCTGGGAAACCTGTCAATAACGGCCCCTCTGTAGCCATACAAGAGGCAGTCACTGCCGTAATGACAAAAGAAACGCCAGAAAGGTCCTTTTGGGCTAGTGAGCTGTGATTGTTGTTGGTGATTAATATTTGTTGTTTGGTGTGAGAGTAAAGTTTTTATATTTCACGAATGTTAACTAATCACGGCATTGGAGGGTGAACAATGAACAAACCTCGTTCTTCTTGGAGTAGAGGAGGCCATCAAGTCGGAGGCCTGGCTTGTAGAAGATCTCCTCAATCTTCCACTTCAGTTCTTTCTCGCCGATCAGAACAGATAGCGTGGACCTTCCTAGTTTGGACCTCTTGTTGCTGCGCCACACCACCGAGTGCACGGCAGAGTCGACGTGGAAGATGGGCACGGAGGAGCCTGAGAAGTGCAGGAAGTCACCGATGCAGTCAGCGGCGTACCTTGAAGCCATGTCGAGGCCTAAGCCGTCTGAAATAAGCGAGAGCTGGTACTCGTAGATGCGAGAAAGTTCCTTCGAAATGCTGAGGAGATACGAGTTGATGATCTGAAGATTGGTCGTTTGTTTGAGGTCGAAGTATATGGTAGTTTTTTATGAAGTATCAATGAATGCGGCATAAACTGATTTTACAATGACAATATGCTTTTCATTGTATATTTAAACAAACATTTCAAATTGTCAAACATAATATCAAGGTTGGTAAATATGATTGTACAAAGAATATGTTATAGATACATTAAAAAATTAAAATTAAGGTGTCCTTCAAAAACTCTATTAGAAAATAAATATTTGAAGAAACATTCGCACGCCCAGCCGTTTAATTGTCCAGGTGCATTGAAGGGTTTCTGGAAGAATTACAATAGAAAGGCTAGCTGCGTGATGTTTAAAAAGGTTATGGTTGTGGGTACTCTTCATTCAAAGCGAGCCGTGGCCTTAAGAATGAGCGTAAAAACCATCCATGGTGTTAATTTAGCTCATTTTGATTTTCATATCACTTTTTATAAGCGTCTGCATGTTGGACCTCAACCATTGAAAAGACTTTATCAAAGCCACTTCAACATTTCCACTATTTCAATAATGACTTTAGACAACAACACTATCACTCCAACAACACGATCACTCCAAAAACCCGATCACTCCAACAACCTTATCACTCCAACTTTATCACTCCAACAACCTTATCACTCCAACAACCCTATCACTCCAACAACCTCATCACTCCAACAACCCTATCACTCCAACAGCTCCATCTCAATATTGACAATACTACCTCAAAACCACCTTCTCAACAGATTTACTTCATATTTCCACACCTGTCATTCACCACCCACAACGAATCTTACTTCCCCTCACCGCACCTCTTCACGAAACTCATAAAGCACAAACAGGTGCGGTTTGTCTCGAACACGTTAATGAACTGTCTCATTTCTTTTTTTTTTCTTCTTCTTCTTCTTCTTCTTCTTCTTCTTCTTCTTCTTCTTCTTCTTCTTCTTCTTCTTCTTCTTCTTCTTCTTCTTCTTCTTCTTCTTCTTCTTCTTCTTCTTCTTCTTCTTCTTCTTCTTCTTCTTCTTCTTCTTCTTCTTCTTCTTCTTCTTCTTCTTCTTCTTCTTCTTCTTCTTCTTCTTCTTCTTCTTCTTCTTCTTCTTCTTCTTCTTCTTCTTCTTCTTCTTCTTCTTCTTCTTCTTCTTCTTCTTCTTCTTCTTCTTCTTCTTCTTCTTCTTCTTCTTCTTCTTCTTCTTCTTCTTCTTCTTCTTCTTCTTCTTCTTCTTCTTCTTCTTCTTCTTCTTCTTCTTCTTCTTCTTCTTCTTCTTCTTCTTCTTCTTCTTCTTCTTCTTCTTCTTCTTCTTCTTCTTCTTCTTCTTCTTCTTCTTCTTCCTCTTCCTCACGAAACTTGCGCAAATAAGGCGGAAAAGCGATCGATCTCGAAAGAATCCTTAAGAGCTTTGTTGATTGATACAGAGTTTCATAGTATTTTTGATTCGACTGAAAAGACCACAACCATCAGCTGCTTGGCGTCCAGCTGATGACTCAAGCCATTCCATCGGCTCCTGAGAGTTAATCGAAGCCTTACATGGAACAGTCAAACTAGTACAGAGACTCAGTCAATAGACTTTCCAGTCCTGCCTTTCATGCAATCGATATATCAATAGCAAAGGCGAAGATAAACGCAGAATTAATGTCTTGCATGGATTCCGTGCATTATTAACACTTCAGAACGTTAGCATGGGTGGTGTGTCTGTCTTGTGACTCGCTATCCCACGATTCATAGCTGCTTGTTTGGAAGAAATTTTATCTCTTCACAATACTCATACCTATCTGATTATACTGGAATTTATTTTAATCCCAGTACTGATTGTAACTTGGGTGGGACTTGAAGCAGCCTGTGCTGTGAGGCCAATCATTATGATACTTTGATTAACTTAGTGTTTTCAATCATGTAAAACTTTCTTTGTTAACACTTTAAACGAAACAAACTCAACTTTTTTTAATTTTCCGTACACTATAGATTGCTACTCTAGGGCAAACAACACGCGTACAACCACATAGAGCGTTCAAGTAAAAGTCACCTGTTTCTAAATAAAATCCATTCAAGCACTCAAATGCCTAAGGACTATCGTATTCGAGGATGACTGAAACCCTGAGATAAATATTTTTACAACTGAGTCTTCTGCTGGGGTGCTCTAGGGGGTCGTGCAAACAACCATGGAGACAAAGAAAAAGCACGTTGATGTTTTATACAGTGCTTTACAATAAAGCTTCATTATCGACAGTTTATTCGTAGTGGTGATTGAGTATTCTTAAACTTTTCAAACGGATAAATAATAAAAAATTATTTGATAATTCAATATTGCTCAGAGAAGCTGGTCACTCGCGTACCTGTTTGAGAACAGCTTTGAGTTTTGTGCTGTCGATGTCGCTGCTGATACTGCTTGTGGTGTAGTCTTGTGTTTTGTTGCTTATCACATCAACCTCTTCTTTGATCTTGCCATTTCTTTGATTTGCGTTTTTATCTTTATCAAAATTATTTTTCTCATCAACAAATCTTTTGTTTTCATTTACGCTTCCTTCGTCAGTCTTGTAGTTTTTGTGGGTGGTGTAGTTGAGGGTGTCATTGAGTTGTTGAAGCAGCCGCTTGGAAACCAGGCACTCCATGACGCTTTCCAGCTGCCGCCTTTTCAACAGGTACCTCTCTGCGCACGACATGGTGTTTCTCGTAACATGTTTGCCATGGGTAATTGTACTTTAAATGATAACAATATAGTTATTTTTCATAACAATGATAATAACACTGAGATTTAATTTATGTCAAACTTTGTTTTGTTCATCATAATGAGCTATTATTCATATCAAATGCCCCCATACTGCATTGGAACATTCATATTGAACGTTCATATGCTAATTCATGAACTATCGACTCATTCATTCGTCATTTCTCGGCGGTCTTACTAGCAAACACGTAGCTTAGACGCCTTTTAAGACCCTGGTTGTTTTATTTTTCGATATGTTCGAACAGGTTTTTGAAGTAGTCAAAATTAATGTTGACAAA
Organism: Branchellion lobata; assembly: GCA_947562095.1. Classification (NCBI taxonomy): domain Eukaryota; kingdom Metazoa; phylum Annelida; class Clitellata; order Hirudinida; family Piscicolidae; genus Branchellion; species Branchellion lobata. The sequence goes on from OX387248.1 coordinate 6,602,841, forward strand.
ATAATGTTGAAAAAATTGAGGTTGTTAGATAGTAAGATAAAGTCGCAGTAGAAAAGAAATCCAACTTTAGATATCATTGCCAAAAGCAGATGAAATCTTTTGGACGATGGAGAAAAAAGAGCTCGAAAAATTAAAAAAGTGGCAGACAAACATATAAGGGATAGCCCAACTACATGGTTAAAGACACGAGACTAATGATTAACAAAAATAACAATAGCAATAAATATTTTTTTAAATAAATTTTTGTTATAGAGATGTTTGTATTTGTGCACAAAGAAAATTGGAAGCAATTTTAAAAATATGAACTAGTTATAGTTAAGATGGCTGAAAATCCTTTCTTAATGTTGGGAAATTATATGGATTTCAAAAGAACAAACCAAGGTGTACGTGAATGTTTTGAGGGGTTTGAGCTAGGTAGTTAATTGGTTGGCCATGGTGAGGAATTTATTAATGACTAAGTTTTTTTAACCACTGCTTAAATGACGAGGCCGAATGGATGTGGGAGAACTGAAAGCACATCGCAAAAGAGTGTGAAAATATCTCGCCAAATTATCGATCATGTGAATATAGGGCAAGATTAGAGAAGAAGAAATAGAAGGTAGAAAAGAGAAAAAATGGAAAGAAAGATACAAAAAAAGATTTAAAAAAATCGAAAAAACGATCGAATAAATTTTTTTTTATAAACAAAAAAAAACAATGTGGAGTAGAGCAAGTAAAAAGTAGAAACAGAAAGATAACAGGTTAATGAGAAAATGACGGATTGACAGCTTACCGATGTTGATGAAAAAGCAATCCTGCCTTTGGGAGTCTGCCAGGGCTCCGTTGGGTAGCTGGACCACGCCCACCACCACTTGTTTGAGGAGTCTTTCGAGGGGCAGGCTGTCCATCAGGTCACTTAGGCGTCTCACGAAGGACAACTCAAAGTACTTGGTTTTCTTCTTCACCGTCGAAACACTTGGCATGTCGCTGGCTGTCACTGTGTCAGTTAATCATGCAACGCTTTGAACGTTTTAAAGACTTTTTAAAATCCATAATTTAAGTCGTTATCTTGAAGATTAAACTTAAATTTTTATGAAGTTTAGTTGAGTTAGTGCACGCAAGGCTGTCGAATGCTTGAACACTGCGTTAGTCATCGACTGTTAATTTATTGAAAGTTGCCAAGATTGCCAATGTTCACAAGCCTGAGACAATGCCGGCCTATTATTAGTGTCATAAATCAATGTTACTGTGCTGTTACAACAGTTCTCCATTGAAACATCACAACAATGTGAGATTGAAGCATTGAAACATAATTCTAGTACAGTTCATTGGAGAGATCAGTCATCAAAAGCAATAAGAATGATTGGTTGGTTGAAAGAGAATTTGTGAAACTTCAAAAGTCAAAGATCAACAGAGTGACAAGACCAACCATCGTAGCCAATGCTTGCAGTGCTGATCCTGCTGGCGCCTCTTTTGCTGGAAGAGGACCTGTTGAGGCAGGCGTTGCTGGAGGTTCTGAAGGAGTTGTCCTGGAAGGTTCGTCTGTTGTGTGCAATGGTGTTGAAGTGATGGGACGGTGTGTCATGTTTCCTGGGCAGTTGTATCGAGGTGCATTCTCGTTGCTTTTTGTTCTTCTCTTGGCTTCTTAATAACGTTTCGAATCTGTCGTTTTCGACGCTCTTGCGATACACCTTGAAATTGGTGGAGACGTCGGGTTGGAAGACTTCACTCTTTTGAGGCGATGGCGCCTGGTCGGAGGTGGTGGCTTGTCGGATGTCGCTGTAGGATTGGTACAGTTTATACTCAATGACTCTGTCTTGCGGCGGAGAAGCAGATGGAGAAGGGGCTTGTCTGGGCAGAGAGTTGCTGTATGGAGTGGCATACTGGGCTCCAGGCAGCTGCGAGAACGACTTTGAAACTTTCAATTTCTTTTTGTTCGACTTATGAAGCTGTTTGGATTTGGATTTGAATCTGAAGAAGGAGGAAGAGGAAGAAGAAGCAGTAGAGGCTTTATCTTTTGAATGTTTGCTACCCATTTGTGCTTCATCTCAACAAACATCCATCATCAGGTTATTCAGTTATCCAATGAAATAATCTTAAAAGTATTGTTCGTGTTCAATTAACGTTGAAATAGCTGCAAATGTCCAGTACTCTATCCTCATGCACACCTGAAATGAAATAATAACTTTCAGGTCTATCCATCATTCCTCCAATTCAATACCATTACGGCCTCCTAATTACATGTTCTCACTCACATGAGGTAATCATTACGCAGTCGGATGAAACATTTACTATTTTCATCTCAGCTTCTTTCACTCCATCTACACTCTTCGTCTTTTGAGCACCCTTTTGCTCATCTAAAACACTGGGACGTTTTTCCAATAGAATTTCAATAGGCACCTTTTTATAAGGGCATACTTTTAGTAACCAGTGAAATCTCTTATGTCATCGAAGGTACTAAAAATAACTTTTGTAATATTCAAATTGCTCTCAGAACTACTAATATTACTATCTTTATGAGTATTGATATTCATTTATTAAGGTAGTTTTTATTCATTTTATGATAAAAATGTGGATCTTTCAAAAGGTTTGATACGAAATTGAATGATAAAAAAGGTTTTTGTTGAAGCAGGCAGTGATAAGAACGCATACATTGATTCATTATAAAAATGCATGACTTCAAAACTAATGGAAAATGCAGCAATAATGATCAAATATAACCTTCCATTTAAATTTATAGAACCAAATTCAATGTTTTACAATAAAACCAACGTATGAAATTTTCCTATTGAATTTAATATTTTTTTTCTTTTCTCACGTGTATTAATAATTTAATGGAAGTTTCGAGCAAAAATGAACGTTTCATACCTTTTTGTGGTCAAAACGAGTGCTACCATCAATTTTCACGAAAGTTATTTGTGAAAGTATTTTGAACTATAAAATTATTTTTCAAAAAGGATTCTCAACATGTGTTAATTGCATTTGGTGTAGTGGGGTATGTGTAACCTGAGAAGGCCTGCTTACAAGTAACTAAGGCCCATGAATGGTTCAATGATAAGGTTGTGCACTGGTGTCTTGAAACTAGTTTCAATACCCAATCGTGCCACAAACTTGTAATGAAATCGCTGAATTGAATGAAACTTCACGGCTTTAAACTTGAAAAAAGGATTCAAAAAAGTTCTCACTTTCGGAGATTTAAAGTTCCAACTTTTGAGTTCACATTGTTAGCGACAGAACTGCTCTGACAACAACAAACTCCTCTGTTCCATTGCATTCTTCACCAAGGGGAACCAACTATCAAAAACCACCAATACACGACCATGAGTTACTAAACAACTTGATTCTCTGCTACACAAGCCTCACGACGTGCCCGTGTTATTATTGAACAGCTAAATATTTTATGTTCAAATTAGCATAGAAATCAATAAATTGATCCCATCCTTTGACTTATACGCTCTCTAGCAGGCGAAGCATTAACAATTGTTAACTAAAATTCTTTTTTTATATTTAATGGATATATATGTGCATCTGTGATAATTCACATGAGTAAAATACATGCATTTATGTTTTGAACTGATGCATTCATATATCGAATAGACGTAGGCATACGTTATTGCAATAGAATGCCTATGTATGTATATTGATAATGGTGTGCGATATGAAGCCGTAGACACGCGTATATATGAAAAACCACCTAACCTTATCAACCCCTTTCTCTCGAATACCTACAACAATAGACGAGGGTTATAATTTCAAATCCCAACGGCCTTTTATTAATTTTTATTATTCATTAAAACCTTAATTTTAATTCTTTTTATTACTTTGCTTCGGAGATTTAGAGCCATGTTGCATGTCATGAATGACATAATAAATCCGAAAGTTTCTGCAGTATGCGGAGTGGAACAGTCCATGCTGTTCCACCTTTGTTGCTGGTGCAAAGACAAGCGCACAAGATTCCAGTGGTGAGAAAAAACTGTTCAAACTTCAACTCAGTGTTTGCTTGCTTGTGATCGAATTAGTAACTTTGTCGCATGCTCCCACGGCCTCGGTAACTGATGCACTCTGACGTAAAAGATCAATGAAACTTTCCAATGGATTTCTTTCGTACTCTCCATGAATTCGCAATATACTCTTGCAATGAAATGTTAAAAAGAATAAAGAAAAATACATTATGAATAGTTAAGAAAACTTTCACACCGAATTCTCACATTGCCACTTAAACTCGTAATTTGAAGCAAGACCAACAAAAATATAAATTAAATTTTTTATCGAGTTCTGTTCTCAGCAGTGAAATAGCGCCTACTGGCACTTCAATATTCAGACACACACCGCATTACAGCCTCATTCATACACTCTCATTTATAGCATGGTGATCGTAGTTGACTTGTTTGATACTTTTGGAAAGTTGTAAAATTTCAAGATCCAGATTCTTCATAATTTAAGTTTTTACTAAATTTCTGTACTTATTTTAGTTACTCATTATGCACCGAGCCACTAAAACTATTCCTAAACAACTCCAAACCCCCCCCCCCCTACTAGTTCATTTTATGTTGCTTTGACAACTCTTACTTTTTCTACCATGATTTTTCTGATTTTATCTCACACCCTCTCCCTTTAGTTTCAATAGTGCTGCCCACTCAGCCTTTTGTCTCCAAATCGTCAAAGATTCTCTGGTTTCAACTCATCAAACTGGTTACCTTTGTGGCAGATAGGAGTATTAAAAATGTTCACTCAGTATTTAGAGAAGTTTTTTGATGGGAATAAGTTCCTTCCTTCATGACGAACCTTCGTTAGCCATCACCTCACAGAGGAGTTGAATCTTCCACTTATTCTCACTGTTTATGGTTTTTTTTGCGCATAGTTATGCCGAAGCTGCCTTTTTTCACTTGAATTTTTCCTTATGGAACTCCCTCCACTTTGTCTCATTTCTTTCACAATTCTGCCTCATTTTCGTGAAGATTCTGAAACGTTGTTGCTCACGCATTTCAGAGCAAGGCGACTTAAACAGTACCATTTAGGCTCTAGATAAAAATTTTGATTAACTTTAATTTTAATTAAAAGCTTGTTGAAAAAATAATTATGCATTTTCTAAACACAAACAAGTAAACGTTGTTTTGTTTTTGAAATTTACCAGGGTCCACAAAGACTCAATGACGACTAGCAACTTTATTCGAAAAGAATGTTTGCACGGAATGATAAAACACTCAGACGTTAGTTAGAGGTTGCAAAAAATACACTAGTTCCTTGAAATAGCACGAACGACACGAACCACCACGAGGTTGCAGCTGCTACAGCAGCCACAGCAGCTACAGCAGCCACAGCAGCTACAGCAGCCACAGCAGCCACAGCAGCCACAGCAGCCACAGCAGCCACAGCAGCCACAGCAGCTACAGCAGTTTTAGCCACATTTAACGGAACTGCACGTGAGAATAGCAACGGCTTCACAAAGCGTTTCTACATAGAAAACTACTCAATACCTGAAATGCTCGTACGATATCTTACATTCGGCAAAATGCCGTTTAACAATTACAATAATCCGTTCAATAAACTAATGATTCTCCAATCAGCAGACACAAAAATACCAATACACACACATACAAGCACGCACGCACGCACGCACGCACGCACGCACGCACGCACGCACGCACGCACGCACGCACGCACGCACGCAAGCACGCACACATACATACACACAAGCACGCAAACACACAAGCACGCAAACACACAAACATATCAAACTACAACCCTTAACCAAACTGGCAAGCTCTCACAATTGAAATTGAAAATATATCCGCAATACGTTTAATGACGAAATCTCTAAATGCCACACTTATTGAACAATGAAACTGAAAATACTCGCGATGGTGGGCTAGGGGCAACTACTTTCTCGTTAAATAAACCTGATTCTCTGCTCGCTTTCCATACAAAAACTGCTCAATTAACTAAAAGAAGCGATCTGGTACAAATGGCGGAATAACAAAGCATCAAAATAAATCTTTCGAACCATGACACCACTAAACCTCTTCGGCCACTCTTACAAACAACCAGAATGGATCAATAGAGTTCCCTGGATCTCCTGGCAAGGGTGTTGATATCAGGGTTGTCGGACTCGTGGTCATTCAGCTTGGGTGGGTGGACAGTGACGATAGACTGGTCGATGATGATGGGGTTGAGATCGTTTGGGGGAGGAGGCTCGAACATGAAGGAGCCAGGAGGGGAGGGCAGAGTGGGTTGCTGGGAATGGTGGTGGATGTTGGGACTGTGTGGAGGGGACGACGAGCGGTTGGTAATGGCAGACAAGGGTGGAGAAGAGGTCTGCTGCAGCATCGAGGAACCCATCTGGCCTGACAAGGCCTGGTCGTCAGGCGGCTGGTTGTTGTTATTGGCGTCGTGTTGGCGTTGTTCCACTTGACTGATCTCGTCCAGCGACCTCTCTTGACTCACTATAGTGCACATCACGTGTCTCGAGTCCGTACGCTCGATATTGCTCAGGTTGGCGTGCTGTGAAGGAGAATTCGTGAGAAAGAAATGAGTTTTCTCATGGAACGCATCATTGTCTAGAAAGTCAACTGCTTATTAAACGGTAGGAAAAAATTTTTTACTTACATACTTTTGAATTTTTTTATAACAATCGTTAAAAAATATAATCCCACAGTTTGCACCCACCTCATCATCTCTCAAGGTTCTGTCATCTCCAGTGGAGCTTTCGCTTTCAGGAGTCCTCCAGTTGCCTGGAGAATTGAACTTTTCCTCTCCCTCCGGTTGCTCCTTCTTCAGCGGCTCCTTGTCCTTCTCTTCAGCTTCATTGACGTTGCCATCCTCGTTATCATTCGGGTCCTGTTTCTCGGCGGTCTTCTTTCCGATGATGTACTTTTTGTGCACTTTCACTTGGAAGAAGAGTCTGTAGATCACCGCCCCCATTGTTGATATCACGCCCAGGAACACGAACAATATCACGTACAAGCTGAACTTTTCTGCGTTTTCTGGACGATTATGAAGCATTCAATGGATATTCATCAAAAACTACAATTTTATGAGTTCTCAATCCGTTCAAACCTAATCGAATCGGAATCTTTGAAACATAAACAAATCCCTCACAACTAAAATAACATCAGTTTAAATTCAAATATTAATTCACGTGTTTTAATTTGACAAAAGATTTATAAAGCCAGCAAGACCATTGATGTGGGACTTGATCCAGCGAGGTTCAGCCAAAGAGCTGAACCAGAGAAGGACTTGGCGGTTGACGAAAGTGTCATGCACGCCTGACTTGTTGCTACCCTCTGTCACCTCGTCCCTCGTTTCATCGTGCTCGTTGTAACTGCTGCTCTGGTCTATAAGCAAGTGTAGTTGGGAAGTAATAAGTGTCATAAAACATTAGAAAGCAACTTGGTTTGGCATGAACTTGAAAGTTTCTAGCGAAATAAATGTAGAAGTTATTTGGGAATTTCAGAAAATGTTATAATGTAGAAAAGGTGTGGCCATCTGTTGAGTGGTGGAAAAACAATTGCAATTAAGAAATTTTGAAGCACCCACAAGTGTCGTCTCCATAGGCTTGTCTCTTCTGCGAGTACCTGGAACTCTCCATCAGATTCTCAGCCAACGAGTCCACTTCAGACTTATCCGCAGCCACCAAGCTTTCATCATCCCGCATCTTTGAATCTCTTTTGTTGGAAGTTTTGTAGTTGCTGTCGAAAAACACTTTGATCCATTTCTTTAAAGCGCCCACGTCAGCGATCTTTCCGCTCGCCTCAGGTTTGATGTGTTTCGAAACCCAGTCGTAAACCCTTTTGAACTCCGCTTTGGTCCTTAGCGTGTGTTGTTTGGAAGGTTGGAAATTGTCGTCAGCTGAAATTTGTTGGTGGTTGGTTGTAGTAGTGGCGGAACCTCTTGGCTGTTTGTGACTCAAATGCAGGTGTTGCTTCTTGGTGGTGGTTGGTCGAAGGGGAAGAGCTGCCTGGAAAATGGAGGATTGGTGGGTGGAAGGAGTATCAGTGATGGTGTTGGTCCTCTTGTGCTTAGTTCCCTGATTTTTGTGTTTTGTGGCTGCACCCCTCAAGGCCTGCAAGAGTTTTCTGTGAAGAGAGGGGCCACCAGTGGAGTTGAAAATCTCTTTGGTGGACTTTGAAACGCGATCGATTGTAGATGACTTGATCCTTCGTACCACCAACATTGCCTTCTTTTCAGTCTCTCCGACTGCCTCGTTGTTGCTATTTACAATTTGGTCGCATGAGTTGTTGGTCGCTTGCACCAGTCTGCTTGCCGTCTCTTTGGCCACTGCAAGAGATGCAACCGATTTTATTAATTTTTTTCAAACACATCACCATTAACTTAAAATGTTAATCAAACATAGCCAAGAGTGTATTTTGAACGTAACAAACATTGAGCAAAGAAAAAGGCAAGGGTTGAAATACCGCATATGTAGTGCATTGATTGCAGTCCAGAAAGTGCAGCTACTGCAGCTGTTCCTTGGCCGCAGCTGCTGGAAAAGTGACACTTCCTGCTCAGCTGACCACACACACACACCTCTTCTTCCCCTTCCATGGTGGCTGGTGCCGTGGCAGACTCATGATTGTCTGTGTGGTGGTTGCAAGCACTTTGTGTGGTTTTAAATAGTTTTTATTAAAAGTGAAATATTTTTATTCAATTTTATTATTTTTATGAGATGAGCTTCGCAGTGCTCTCAGTAAACTTTCATTGGCGTATGATGAAACGTCACTACAACAATCAATCCAGATCAATGAAGCCTAGAACACACAAAGACGTGAAGTGATTACCTTTTTCCGGAAATAGGAAGACTATTTCCTGTTTGCTTTTGCACTCAAGTCTTTGGTGAGATGAGAGCTCATAGATCTTGATTTGATCTGTAGGCCATTTATATTTATCTATAATTACAATAAATAAACAAACTGTATAAGAAGCGGCTGCTTTATTTTAATTTTTTGAAAGACGGAAGAATATTTATGGAACAATTCATCTAATGAATTATTTTCAAATGCTAATAAAATTTCTGTATAAATGAGTCAAAATTATACAAAGGTTTATATTTAAAAAAAAATTCTCAAATTTTTTGAAACCAAATGTAAAAACCCAAACTCAAAAAGTTTATATACTTGATACTTCAAGCTTCAAACAGTCGTACACGATTCTTCAAACACTGATTTGAAAAAGTGATAACCTCGACCATTTTGAAGTGGTTTCCAGGCATTATGAAATTAAAAATGCACTCAAAAGTCTCTCACGGATGTCGCGTGAGAGGTTTCATTACAAGGAAGTTTTCATTAAGCTGTTTCTTGTTTGCCACGGCCTTGGACGATTTATGCTAATCTTATTAGACAAACTCCTAATGGAAATTATTAACTGCATGTTTTTGTTTTTTGTTGTTGATTTTTTTAGTACCTATTAATAATGAAAATATCTTATGTAGGTTTATGTATATTTTTGTATGTATGTATGTTATGGTTTGTTGAATATATATTTTTTTACAGCCTTTATCAAATCAAGTCCAGACAAACGCTGGGAATGGTACAGAACATGGCAAACAATATAAAAAAGGTAAAAAAAGTTGAAATTAAAATTAACGAAAACTGAATCTCATAAGAAGTGAAGTGAAAATGAACAAGGGACGTATATGAGAATACAAATTTAAACGGCAATCGGCTATAAGAAATAAAGCAAATAAAAATACTAAAAAAAATTTTTAATAAAAAATATTTTAATTTAAAAACGATGAACCTGCTTATTGAGTATTGTGAGGTTGAGGGAGGAATGTTTTGTTTTGGTAAGAAGAGTTTAGTTTATTAAATACTTTTTTTATAGTCTCTATTGAAAAAATCTAGACCGACGCTGGAAATGGTACAGAACGTTGTGAACAATCGAAATATAAGAAAAAATTGAAAGCAACAATCTAAATAGAATTTCTGTCTTTTTTTGACTGCAAAGTAACAGAAAAAGTACTAAATAAATTACAAATTGAACAAAATCAAGAAGTAGTTCTTGCAGAAGCACAAAAAATTAACAAAATAAGAAAAACTCGAAAATATTTCCTTTGCGAAATTACAACACCCTCTCATCAATCAAACTTAAAGCCATGAATTACATCTCAGATCTTCGTAAAGCTGTCTTGCCTCGTGGTTTAAGTGAATTATTTTGATAAATTATGGGAACAAAGAATTTTAAATTATTTTTTGCATTGGTAATTCAAGATCAAAGTTTACGAAATCCAAAATCTAAAAAAATAAAATTGAATCAAAAATAAAATAGGAAAAATTGAGATTTAGAACGGTTGTCTCAAACCTTTCGAACAATTTCTCAGCAGTTCTGAAACTTGTTGGTTGGCATGGCAACAGGGAGGGTGGTGCGGGGAAGGGTGTGCCTTGTGAGGTTACAAGTTGAGTAATGTGTTGCAAAATGTGATAGAACTTGTTATGTGAACTTAGTGATTCTGTTCTTGACAGTAGCAAATTTACGAAAAATTCAGAGTTGCACAATAAATTTTACAAATGATTTATTGCAAAACTTGAAAACGTTTTTCGGATGAAATTTCAATCAAAAAAAATAAATATTTGAAAAAAACATAGAAACAGTAAAGTAATGATCAGATAATGTCTCCACCACCAGCGTTAAAGGGTGCAACAGAGAGGAACCAACCAGGGCGATTGCAGGAAGAAGGAGGGCGATGAAGGATTTCAGGAATTTCATTCTGCAAACGAATAGCACAAAAGAAACGACAATTCAGCAGTTTGACATATCAACGCAGATAACAAACACAACGTGGATTAATATTTTCTGAAGAAAACTTTTCTCAGTTCCATATCCAGTTAATTGTAACGGGACGGTTCAATCGCCACAAATAAATTCAACGTACGCAGGTCTGCGGCGTTTGTGCACGTTTGCGCACATCCAATCGATAACCTGCTGCCTTGCACGCCTCTTCGCATTGTGCACTCTTCCAACACCACCCCTCCATTTGGGATAACGTCCGCCTTTTATTACACTTTCATGGCTGATTTAATCTTTCATAAATCGTTTTCACGTTAAATTATGTACGTAAACCCTTTTCAGAAGTCATAATATTTTGACGTTCGCATGTTCTACGCACCGTGTGCATTCCCACCTAGACTTAAGGTGGTGGTACGTTTCACGTCGTGGTCTCCAAATAAGTTCTTGAGACACTGGGTAACCACATTTTATTAACTATTTAAAAACACTCATGATTTTAAAAAAGTTGAATAAGAGATTTTGATGATAAATTTTTTTGAAAAAAGTTAAAGAAATGTTTCTATTCATAAAGGATTAAAGGCGTGTCCTTTGAGAAATTTCTCACTTGGTGTTCCACTCAAAAACATGACTTACGTCTTCATGACGTCAACAGCATGAAATACGTGACATTCCTTTGGAGATGTGGTGTTGTGTGGTGTGGTGTTGCATGGCGTGGTGTTGCATGGTGTGGTGTTGCATGGTGTGGTGTTGCATGGTGGGGTGTTGCATGGTGTGGTGTTGCATGATGTGGTGTTGCATGGTGTGGTGTGGCATGGTGTGATGTTGCATGGTGTGGTATCGTGTGAGGTTCGAAACCAAGTGAAACAATTAGTCGGTTGAATTGAACATTAGAACAAACAGCGGAAGTTTGTAAATGTTATTGGAGGTTGCGCGAAACAATCCGCTATTTGAAAGTATAATTAAAATATTACAACGCTGATTACATATTGTCCAAAAGAGCTCGAAAAATGAAGAATTTAAGATATTTTACTTAGAAACACAAAAGGCGTTGTGGCGATGGCAAAGAAAAAAATACACAAAAATATTTTGAGCCCTAAACCAGCTCACGTTTTTCAAGTTGAAAAAAATTCTTTGAAAAGTTACGAGTTAAAAGGAAATAATTTTGTTTGTCTCAGCCATGCGCACAACAACCTTTGGCATTGTTTTCAAATTCCAAGTGAACTTTAAGTCCTTGTTACTCCTCCACAACAACATCAAATCACTTGAGGTTTCAAATAAGATTCGCCTGGTGTTACGACATTAAATTGATTTTAGGATAGCCGAATTGAATAATTAAATTATGAAATACACGTTTATACTGATGCTGGGTAATTCACGTTTATTTATAATGTTTTATCTTTGAATTTTATCATTTTTTATTTGGAAATCTTTCAGGGAATTATAGCAGGTCTAGTCAAAGTATTAAAACTGTTCTTAACCACGTTTGGAGACGTTCAAAATTGAACTAAGAGATCAAAAAAGTTTGAAAATATATAATTGAAATGCCAATGAGATTAAATTAATTTCAAAGCACAACACGTATAATTAATTCTTTTCTCACCAATGGCAGTGGCTGCGTATTGCGGTGTGGGCACCTCCCGTCGCAGAGCTGGTTGGTGCTCCAAGTGTTCACCGCCTTTCAAAAATTATTCGTTACTCTTCATAAGATGCCCATTAGTTTTTTTTGAATTTTTCATTAATTTCTACAAAAAAATTATTTGAAATTAATTAAAATTATTTCAAAAACTAAAAACTGGTAAAGATTTTAAATTCTTTAATTATTCGACCAGAAATTCTTCTCTAAGACTCAAAGAAATTTGCTAAAAACCTTGAAAAATTTTATGAAAACTGCCCAAAAACACTTTCATCTTTCCACCAAAATCTCATGAAATCTCCACACAAACGGCACACAGACCCTTGCAACATAGCCATGACCCTGAACGCCACGATGAGGGGTCACCAGAACTACGTGGAGGACCTGGAGAGAGAAGGATTCTTATGCGACAGACTCCTGAGGGCCAAGTGGTACCGCTTCAAACGATGGGATGCTGAGTAAGGAAAGCTGGTGGAAGGGTGTTTGGAGGATGGGATGAAGGTGTTTGGAGGGTGGAAGTGAAAAATAAAGAGAAAATGGAAAAAGCAAAGTATGTAGAAGAAAGGTGTGGATAGATAGTAAAAAAAGATAGCATAGAAGATTGGTTAACGGTTTGTTCTCCACATAAATGTCTTTCATGGCCTCTAATCCACACATGAAAACTCTTTAGATTGAGGTTGAAGCTTTGTGACAATATGTTTTCTAAAAATCAAAATAATTCTCAACATTGAAAAAAGAAGATTCGAATGAGGTTAACGTGATACTGGAAGCCCATGCAACTCAGGAGCAGGCAGCTCAAGGACGCCAAGATGCACGACCAGTGCACCTCAGACTACACCTGTGGAACTCATTCGCCCATCTACTTGATGGGCCAATACGCTGGTGCGTTTTTAACAATTGCTTTTGTATTTTTGTCACGCCTGTAGAACACTGTTTAAAATTATATGGAACTTTGATGAGGTTTTGAGGTTGTTGTAGCCTAGGGTTATGACAAATGCAATTGAATCGATCTTGTTATTAGATTGTGTTGTTTCACGTGAACTCAGAAAACTTTTATTTCAACTGCATAGAGGAAATACTGGAGTAGAGATTGACAAGGGATTTTAAAGTTGAACTAAACTGACATGTGCAGGGCATCCGGAGGTGGAGGAAGGAGAGGTGGAAAGGCTGGTGTGTTCCAGTCTCAACGGCAACTGCTGCGTCCAACGATGGTCTATCAAGGTAAACTTTTGTATGTTTCTTATCGTGGTATCGTAAAGTGAAAGTACACTGAGCAATCTTCAGTACGAACGTCGGTTCCATAAAAACAACCATCAGCAAATAAAAGGCTCAAACCTTATTTTCAATTCCGCTACAGGTGAAGAACTGTGGGTCTTTTATGGCCTATCGACTGCCTGACGTGCCTGGCTGCTTCATGGCCTATTGCGCCAACTGATGATGTAATAAGTGGTCGCTAGGTGACAGGCTGTTGTGGTGAGGTTGTACTGTTAAGTGTGTTGCGGTAGGACTTCAGTAGTGGTTTATGACGGTTGGAGATAAGGATGAAGATGATTATAATGATGATATGGTAGTGGTGATGGTTTTGCTGGGGGATATTGTACTAGTGGGAAATTGGCTATTAGTGTAAGAAACGAATGATGCTATGAAAGTTGATTTGTTGTGGTTCAAAAACAATGTAACATTGAGAAGCTTTGACATAATTCGAGTTGACCTTCGAGTTATTAAAACTACAATTTGAAACATTTATTAAAGTCTTTGTGTTTGCTAAAAAATTCAAAAAAAAGGTTTTTTACTTCAAATTCATTATAGCTCAATTACTCTTATTATAACTTTCATATTTATGAGATTTCAAAACGCCAATGGGGTGTGAACTGGCATTTTTTTAAGCCACAAGCACACACATGAAGCTAAATAATGTGAAGTAAACAATGCTATTTAATGGAGTAAAAAGTTGCAAGCATTACGAGGATGGATCATCAATATGGGGTTGTGAGCACACACAAAAGTCCTTATTGCGAGTGATTGGCAAATAAGTGAAAGTCGATACAACGAGTCACCGGAACAGAGGTTTGTCAATTTCATTAATTGCTTCCGAGGTCTTCGAAGCTTCTCGTGATATTTGAAGACAAATGTTTCGATTTGAAACAATGTTTTGGTGTTTCAAATATTTCTCTTTGGTAAATTTTAGAAATCATCTTTGATTTCCTATCTTAGAAAAAAATTGTCTACAAAATTAATCAAAGTTTCCACTTGATTACGAAAGATAGCAACAGAATGGGATGGAAGGATGTGGCATAAAGCATACTCACCGCAGCACTCCACCAAATGAGTGTATTGATTGCTGTCACCATTGACAAAACAATAAACAACAAAAACGTTTTGTTATCCATGCAATGCGCAAACATTAAGAAATATGTTCAAAAAACCTTTAAAAATTTTTGCTTGGAAAACCTAACTTTGAAAATTGGGGAATCTTGAGTGAAGTATTTAGGAATTATTTTTCTTTTTAATGTGCCACTAAAGCAGGAAGCGACAAAGCGGACGACATAAAATCTATAAATCATTCCACTCGGGATTAACCTGCCCTGTTTTGATGTTCGAAATTATTTTCAAAAAAATTATTACATTTAAAAAATTAATTAAATTCACCTCCACCCTTGCACAACTTGAAAATTAACATTTGAAAAGTAGCGTTTTGAAGCGTCCGATTCAAGGAAAGTCTTGAGAGATAGACAGGCGTGGAAGATACAATTTTTTCATGCCACTCTATGATTACTGGTTCGGCAAAAGATTCTGATTCTGATGCCTGCTTCTTTTTCCTAATTCATTACCTCTGTAATCTCACACTTCATACTCATCGTGCTTCTCAAACATACATCTCTGTTTATTTGATGTACTTAGAAATTATAAATTGATTTTTCAAATTAATAATTTTAATTCTAAGACAGTTCGGATTTAAAAAAAATTCTGATTCTAAGACAATTTTGATTCTATGACCACTTTTGATTCCAAGAAAACGTTCAAAGTCAGTATTTTGAAGATATTTCGTATTATCACTTTACTAATGAACATTGTTTCATTAAAAATTTATTTATTTATTCAGCATTGTTATCTTTTCAGTTATGGAGCTTACACCATTTATTTTTCACCTTGTAACATTTTAGCGCCTGGCTGCATCGGCTTCGAAAAGTGTAAAAAAAAATATTTTTACGTTTCTCATTGTAATGCATATCAAGTTCCTTTTGATTGCATTCCTGATGGATGTTTGTAAGGAGGCCAACCGATAAAGACACATGAGAAAGATAACCGAATATGTTTTCACTGAGAAGGTGTAAGGGCTGTAAGTGGGATTCCAGACTGATTGTTCTCTGGAATTATCAGCTCCATGAAAACTTCAAAGAAAGATCGATTGAGGAAGAGAACCAGGAAACTATAAAATGAAAAAAGAAATACCAATGAACCACTGGAAACACTCGACAACTCGTCCGCACCGGGCTGTGGCTCGGTGCTTGAGCCATTGGAGATTATCGGAGGGTCTGCTATTTTATGAGCTCTCATCAACATTCCACTGACGTATGCTTTGCAAGCGGTAAAGCACGAGAGAGTAGTTCACAACAAACAATTAGAAAAGTATGAAAAATTATCGTAAAAGATTTTGAACGACCGGTTATTTTAAAATTTTCTGAATCCATCAAACAATGATGTTAAACAATGTCTTTACATTGAATGATCGGTTGGAGTTGTGGAAGGTTCTGGAATGGTTGCAGAGGCATCGAAGGGGTGTCTGCTTGGACAGTGCTGATGATGCAAGCTATTGTTCGTGCTGTTGTATCACTCTTTTGCATATTGTCTCTTCTATTATGCCTTTCTCGTTCTGTTCTTCTGTTTATGAGTGTGGCACTCTCCAACGGAACCTTTGATCTCCCGAGTTTTACGTTGAAACATTACATTTATACGCCATTAAACTCTAGTAATTAGACTAGAGAGGAATTCGACAGGGGAGAGATATGCGCTGGAAAGAGGCATATAAGGCGGGAGGAAGCGGTGAAGAGATGGATAAGCAGGTGTTGCATTGATGTGTTTACGATTTATAAACTCAGAATTTAATAATGATCCAGCAATCAATCGTTAAAACGAAACCTTTTAATGAACCATTTTAGTTCTAAAGATTTTTATTTTTAAAAAAGGTTAAAAATGATATAATCTGATTTTTAAAAATTCTCAGTTTTGATTTAATACCACCTAAAATTCAACGCACTTCAAAATAATAGAAGTTATTGTACAAATTGATTGAGTTATTTCCCTTTTATAACACGGATTTCGAATAGCCTTGACTTGCAAGCAACAAATTAAATCATAAGGAAAACATAAAAACGCCCAACCTTCCAACCTGTCTTAATCTGCTGTTGTCTGAAAAACCATTAACTCTATAAGAGAGGTGATTGGAGTTTGAGAAAAGCAAAATGGTTTTTGTTGGAAAGTTTTTCGCATTCAGAATCTTCGTCTGAGGAACTTATTGAAGTTTCAAAGAATGAAAACAGAAAGGTTGCGGTAAGAGACAATTGAAGAAAAGTTTAAGAATAGAAAACTTTCGATTCTTAACATCCAAACGAAGCTTACCGGCTTCCAATGCTGACACTAGCAAAGAACCTTTTGAAAAAGACCAAAGACAACCAGCAGGTGAAGTGTCTGACGGTATGTTTCTGGACGGACTTTCTGAATCAGCCCTCCGTCATGTACAATCTCTTTTTGCCTACCCCCCTCAAACTCACCTACAGTCCCGACCGGGTGGTCTTGCTGGGCACCGAGGCCGGAATGATCAAGTAGGTGCATGTTGCGTATCTTCAAAACCTGCCATCAGTGGCAAGTCGCAATTTATCGTTGAGGTGTTTAAGAGCTGCTAGAAAAAAATGAATTTTTTTTTGCTTGAAAAATATTGCTTACATGAAGTTTGAATTTTGTTCTTGCTTCGACAAAACGTTTGTTAGTCATACAATTAATGGTTCTTGTGTGTGCTTCTTATTTATCAAAGTGAAAAGTTTTAAAACCAGGAAAGATCTTTTATGCAGTTATCTTTATGAATCTTTTTAAATTTATTCCAACATTATTTTTAACAGTTGTAATTTGAGGTAATAGGCAAAATTATGGAACAACAAAGACAAGCAAGCCTCCTAACCACGATCCACACCGAAGTTAGATCTAAATTGAGGTTCTCGTGAGGTTGAAATGTAAAACATCATATTTAGAAAAACCTTCTTTATAAACAAAAAAATTTTTTCCTGAAAAAATTTTTCAAGGCATAAATAGCTGGGAAACATAAAAAGCAAAAATCCTTCGAGTTATGAGGCACAAATCGTGATGATGAGTGAATGAGACGATGCTTGAAGAAAGCTTATATTCCACCGATCTTTTTTATATTTTTTCTATTTAAAATTGAACAATCTTCGGAATGAATTTTTAAATATATGCAAAATCAAAAGATAATTTCCAAACTCGAAGCTTTCAGGCGGAACTTTTACTGACAGTGAACACACCAGCCATAAAGTTTCCTTAACATTTTCAATCATCATTTTATTTCACAGACATTTGAAGCTTCTGATAAGGTTCTCATAAGGGCATGAGTAAATTTAATGAGCTTTTGCTCTGTTACATCTCAGTCATATTGTTTGAGTTATTGATATAACAAACATTGCTTTTCAAATGTTTATCTATTATTTTCAAAATTAATATTATTATTTCTATAATATTTTAGTTTAATTAAAAAAAATTTGTGAGTCTGAGAATAGGGGATCTGAGGTTATTACGCCCAGCTTGTCGGCATCAACAACTGACGCACCTAGTGATTTAAGTGTTTCAAACAATAATAACAAATATAATAAGAAATGAAACAAAAAACACAACAACCTACTAAGATTTAATCAACTTGAATGAATGCATAATTGATAAGCGATAACATTCACGACCGAGCGACTTAAAAACAACAATTCAAAGCTGCCTCAGCCCTAAATCAGCAGGCATATTAAGTAAATGAAACTCTCAGATACATCACTCCAGCGCACCCGCATGCAGGAAAATATGTAATACGAGTGATATATTGCCTCACCTTGCCAATTGCACCAATAACTCAGAGATGCTACTGTGTGCAATCCTCTCGAAGCAGTCTTTGTTTATTCTGCTTCCGATAAAAAAAATTTTCTCCAAAATGACATTTGAAAAGGTTTGTTCAATGATCGATGGTTGAAGATTGGCACATGGTTTTGCAACCAGCGTTACTTGAAGAGCTTTCTAGCACTACCTCAGAAGTTTTGTTACGAAAACCTTAATAACCCGCAAGAATATTTTTATTTTTTGCATTCACGAGTTTATGCGGCGTAGGAGAATAAGGTTGAGTATTGTATATAGGTCTATCATTCGAGAAACATCTCAACAATGCACGTTTCATCGACAAAGATTCCCAGATAGTTTACGATGAACCCTGCTGAATGAACCTTTCCACTCTTTTATTTCAATATTAATTAAACAAAAAGTACCAGAAATATGAAATTACAAAAATGATGAAAACTGCCTTTGAGTTTTTAAGTAATTCACCCGAAATGTCTTTAAAAAAGCCTGAAACTTGCGTTTTTTGACATTTCCAAGCAGAATCAGCATAGAGTTTGAATTTGGTTTGTAGCACTTCAAATGTCGATTGAAAACACGTGCCACACTTAATGAAAATACCGGAAATGGGTGTGAGCATCGAATATCGGCGACGCCTAAGAGGCATTCCATAGGTCTGCATCTTCTTGCACGCCCGCCTTCTCATTACTCCCACTAAGGTGTCCGTCAATAGATTTGTGGACACAGCGCGCATTAATCACTGGTTGAAAATAAATTATTTCGTGTTTTTACTATTTATGGAAAATTTATTTGAAATCTTCTTATTGTCAAAGCCGGAATGGAGGTAGGGTAATTACTCGCTCTTATTATGAGCCTCCCAACTTCGCAGCCATTCACGTTAAGCCTGTTTGTCTTTACACACGCTCCATTCAGCAAAGCTCTTTGTCTTGAAGCTCTTAACGAGACTTTGAAAGCTTTACTGTTTTGTATTTGTTGCTCCTGTTATTCCTGCTGTGAAAATGAAACTAAAAACAAAAGAAAAGGACTGAAGCCGAAAACAGAGGTGTTTCAATTTTTAAGATAATTACTTGCTCACGAGTTTTCAAAAATTCCTTTTTCATGTTTCATTTTTTACAAAGGTTGGAAGAAATTGTATTTAAAAGTGATTATGTCTTTATTTCCAAGAGTCCTGATGTATTCCTTCAGAAGAATTCTTGCAGTACTCTGGAGAAGGCAATAAATAATTAAATTTTGTGCAGTGCACAATAAAAAGCGCCACTTTTTAGACGGAAAAGTTCAAACTTTTCTATTTTTTTCGGCCAAAAAAATTACATTACATTAGTAAGGTTGAAAAATAGAATTCACACGATTCTTTTATGGGAGATTTTTACGCAATTTAAAAAATAGGTTTAATGCCAAAGAATTTTTCATTTCATATGTTTTGATTTTTAAGAACTTTCAAAACATCACATTTGAAATTCAAGAACTAAGAAAATGTTTTTTTCAAAACTTTCTTTATTTGATGGAAAAAGATTTTTTTGATACTAATGAAAAAATTTAAAAAAAAAGCCTTGTCAATTTCACCATCGATAGTTTAGATATGGGAGAAATTAAACACAAAACCGCAAGTATCCCTTTTGAATGCCACAAAGTCTCGGTCTCTTGTTTTGTCGTTCAACTCCACCGCGCTAGACGTCTCTGTTAATCTGTAAAACCTTTTTAAAGAATCTACACACACACACACACACACACACACAACACAAACACACACCACACACACACAACACACACGCACACACACTCACACACACACACACACACACCACACACACACACACACACACACACACACACACACACACACACACACACACACACACACACACAAACACACACACACACACACACACACACACACACACACACACACACACACACACACACACACACACACACACACACACACACACACACACACACACACACACACACACACACACACACACACACACACACACACACACACACACACACACACACACACACACACACACACACACACACACACACACACACACACACACACACACACACACACACACACAAGCACACCAACACCTACGTACACACGCACACAAGCTCACACACATCCACACATACAAGCCTTCACAACCTCATAGGTCATGTGTACTTTTACAACATAAATCAGCCTTTTTATTTTTTAAGCCTGCTACATTAGCGAAATACACCGAGCCACTTGCAATCGATATTTCAAACATGCACCACATTCGTCTTCCCACTGCTTCTTCTTGGCTTTTTAAGCTAAATAAACATCGAGCCAACGAAAAGTATCTGGTGTGAATTAAATAAGATTTGAAGCAACTTCAAGCACAAACCCCTGCAAGCACGCTAACAATGGAATAAGAAAACAAAAATTCTCAAACCATTTTCCAGAACTTGATAAATCAGGTCTAGTTTTTTGCTTTCACTTAACTCGTAGAGTCTGCATTCTTGGAGAGCATGGCGATGATGGATCAAACTATGCTTCAATGTGAAATTTTTAAAAAATTCCTAAAGAATTTTTCAAAGAATTTTCCATGTGATAAAAGTTAGTTCTTGAATTTGAAGATTTGGTTCATAGGATTACAAAAATTATGAAATATGATAAAAAGTGAGTTTTTTAAATAAATCCAAAACATGAATTTCAAAAGGCAAAACATCCACATATTTTAAATAAGAAATTTGAAAAAATATTGGAAATTGATTAAACTTTAAGTGACAATACAAATTCATTCACAAAGTAGAAAAGAGAAAAAGAGATGAAATTAAGTTATCGTTGATTTCAATTTTTTTCTTTCATTTTGATTTTTAACGCTGTTTTTTGCTATTTTCAGTGTTTCACTGGATTTGCTTCAATAAAAACCAGAAGAAAAAATGAAAACGAAGTTACAAACATTGTGCGGCCAAGCGTTCGGAGTTTTGAGGGGTGTCTTTGAATCAAAAAAAAGACTTTTTCAATAATTTTTTTAATTTTTAAACTCATACTTCCATGTTCTTTTGGTCTCCATTTTCTTATTTTTTCTACAAAAAAAGGTTTCTGAATTATTCACAAAACAATTTTGCGGGTTCTTTCTTTGATTGAAAGTTTTCCTTCTTTCCCGCAGCTGCAAAAAGTAACAAACAAGAGTGGATTTATATTCAAGATTTATGTTCTTTTTGAAGTTTTTCATTATTGAGATTTATTTTGAAACAACTAAACGGAACTGTGGAATGGGATTTATGGCATGAGTTTTGTTTCAATAAACAAAACGACAATTGATCTTTGATGTCTAACAGCTGAAGTGGTCATTTTATGTCAGTTGTTTGTAACTGTGTGGAAATGGTAGGAAAAAGTCTTAAAAGGGTGGTGACTGTGTGTTTTGCATGGCGAAATTTAAAAAAATTCCACTTATTAAAAAGATGTACTAGATATGATGTTTAATCTTTTCAAAGGGAAGTCTTTGTTGAAGAAGAAGAATAAAAAGAAGAGAGTTGTATTCTGAAAAGAAGATATTAAAAAATTGGCGAAGTGAAGAAAATAGAAAAAAGAAAGATCAAAAAAGCAAAAAATATAAATAAAGATAGAAAGAAAAAAAAAGAAGAAAAGAAAAGAAGAAAAGTAAAAGAAAAGTAAAAGAAAAGTGAAAAAAAAAAAAGAAAACAGAAGAATAATTGAGGAATGAAAGGATGATGGAAAAGTGGGGTGAAAAAAAAAGAAGAAAGATAACGAAAAAAAACTAAGGTAGACAATGGAGACAGAAGAAAACAAAGGAGGACAAAGAAGTAGGGGTTCAGTGACTGAGGGGTGCACGTTGGTCACGTCCGTGGCAGTTGTACGTCTTGCACCACTGCTCATAAAAGGAAGGCAGGCAGGACTGGGTGGGGGAGAGGCGGAAGAGAATTAATAAAAGAGTATTAGTGGGAGGATCAGTAGAGGATGGGTGGCTGGTTCAGTTGTTGTAGGGTAATTTCAAGGATGCCATTAAAACGGATGGAATGGTGGTTGGAAATATGTAAATGGAAAATACAAATGTTGAATTTCAAAAAAATTTTATTTCAAACCATTGATGAAATAAATATTTTTTTGATAATTTGAAAAATTGAACTTAAATCAAATAATGAATAAATGTTTTGCAATGAGTTTTGCTGATGCATGGGGAAAAGTCGATCGTCATTTTCCTTCTTGGTCACTACGTTAATTGCTTGCCATCCTTCCCATGAAAATGCCTTTAAAAAGTAACTGTTTGCCTTCTAAACTTCAGCACAAACGAGGGATTGGAAAAGCTTTTATTGTTTCATTAGTCTCACCTAATGATTCCAACTTTTCAATCTTCTTCTCTCCATTCTTCTCCTAGCTCTTCTTCTTTTTTTCTGTTGTTTCTTTTTTTTCTACTTTTTTTTCCATAATTATTATTTTTTGATTTTTTTCATCTTTCTCTTCCTCCTTTTTTACCTTATCTTTCTTGTTAAATTATCATTTCTATTTTTACCCTCCATGTCATTAGCTTCATTTTTTTTCTCATAATCGCTATCATTATCTTTATTTCTACACCATGCCACAGTCATTATTCCTCTCAATTTCGTCATTAACACTTTTCCTTCACAATTTCTATCTCCATTCCACCAACGACATTCAAATTCCTATAAGCTTTTTTACATCCCTTTTACGGCATTGCCAAATATAATTTGACGTTTTTTGAGTGGTTTGTGCGGCGATCTAATTTCCATATTTTTCATGTAAATGCAAACCATTTGGTCTAAATTATAACTCAATCTCCGGAATCGCTTATACCATTGGATACTTCGTCCTAGAGGCCCTCTTAGAAATAAACAAGCCCAACAGGCGGAATCACGCATGTGTCCCGCAAGGTTATTGACATACGTTTCATGAGGTTACTGTCATACAATCCAAGATTATTGACACATGCTGAGGCAACCTTCATGTCAACCCACTGTCACAGAGTAATTTTCAAAAGATGAAACAAAAAAGCTTCCGAAACAGCTCAACTTCTTTGGTTTTCATTATTAAAAAATAATTATTTCATTATATAATTTAAAAATAGCTTCAAATGTATAATTTGAAAATAATTGAATAAATATATAATTTGAAAATAATTAATTTATATATAACATTAAAATAATTAATTGAATATATAATTTAACAGTTGTAATTTAAATATATAATTTAAAAATAATTATTCAAGTGTTTGTTTTGACTTGCGTAATAATTGATGGACCTGTCCATGCTCTGGGAAGAACACATCATGCATTTCTTGGAGATCCAAGTTACTGAAGGATAAGTTAGACTAGAGAATGAGGTAATGGAAACATTCAACTACAAGTGTTCAACTTGAAATATATTTATGAAATTTTAAATTTGAAAAATCTTAAATTTGAGAAATCGATACAAAAATAAAAGTAAAATAAAATTGAAAAAGAAAATTGTGAATGAATCAATTGAAATGCAAAGCGATTGAAATTGAGTGACAATCAAGAACGAAGCTTCATTCCATGACGGTCCGTGATCGATGCAGTAGTTGATTGCATGAGACCATGGACGTCCAGTGGTAGAGGCCCTCTGATGGATGCATTGGTGGTTTCGTTGGTGGTTCTTGTGGGACTCTTCATCCAGCGCTCAATCTCTCAACAACAAACAACGCTAAAAATGCCAACAAAACGAGTTATGGCTCGAATAACTTGGAATCACCAGACGAATTGCTTCGAGAAAATGTTTTCCATAAATGAAGATGGAGAATATTCGGTTCGAAACATTTTTCGCGAAACGAAAACATTATATCGTGATTGATTCAGTGAAGTAAAAAGTATTTTTCCAATGAAAACTACTTTTAAAAGTTAATCTTATTGTTTTTAGTTTAGTTTCATACCATCACAACTATTTGGAAATGGCAGTTTAACACAATCAACCACGCAACGGTATTACCGTGAGCAGCGGGTGTCTTCTGCAAACATTACTTCTCATGACTCATTCCTCCAACTCCCTTATCTCCTCCCCTTCTTCGATCGAGCTTCGACAAAACTCAAAGACATGTAAACTGTCTTGTGCTATCAGTTGAATCTTTGGTGACACAATTTAAATAATAATAATATGAATAATAATAACAATAATAACAATAATAATAACAGTAAAAGAAAAAAAGAATTTTAAAGCGCCAAGGCAAGCAACTGAGGCGAGAACATAGGGCAGTTTGTACTTTTTATGCAACTGTCTGTTATCACAGGGTTCAAAAACAAAATGAAATAATTAATAATAAATAGAAAAATAATATGAATTAAACATTTTTTAAAAATTAAAAGCATGACATAAACTTATGAAAATTGAGAAAAACTTTTCAAGGCGCACAGCTCAACGTAATGACGAGTTAGTGTGGCCAGAGCTATGTCGGAGGCGATAAAACCAAATACACAAGGCTCCAATTGGTCTTTATTAGAAAGTCTTTATTTTATATCATTTTTAAGCCATAAAACGCCTTCAACGTGGTATTATTAGTAACCTCAGCACGCCTCTTTGAAGCCCTGAGGTCTTTGTTATTGAAAATAAAACAACAACATCATACGTGCAGCGCTCACAAAATGTAAATTCAGAGAGTTTGAAAAATTTTCGAGGTTTTCAAATAGCATTGAAATTCATGCTGGGCATCTTGACTCTGACACGCAAATTTACGTGACAAACATCCTGTCGACTCTTTGCCACTGCACTCCACCATCTCAACCTCTTAGTGCTTTCTCGACATTTCTTTTCAATGAATGGGTGTTATTTTCGTCAATTTTTTCGTCATCATTGTCGTCATCGTTGTTGTTGTTGTTGTTGTTGTTGTCGTTGTAGTAGTAGTAGTAGTAGTAGTAGTAGTAGTAGTAGTAGTAGTAGTAGTAGTAGTAGTAGTAGTAGTAGTAGTAGTAGTAGTAGTAGTAGTAGTAGTAGTAGTAGTAGTAGTAGTAGTAGTAGTAGTAGTAGTAGTAGTAGTAGTAGTAGTAGTAGTAGTAGTAGTAGTAGTAGTAGTAGTAGTAGTAGTAGTAGTAGTAGTAGTAGTAGTAGTAGTAGTAGTTGTTTCTGTTGTTATTCTTGTTATTGTTGTTGTTATTGTTGTTGTTGTTGTTGTTGTTGTTGTTTTTGTTGTTGTTGTTGTTGTTGTTGTTGTTGTTGTTGTTGTTGTTGTTGTTGTTGTTGTTGTTGTTGTTGTCGTTGTAGTAGTAGTAGTTGTTGTTGTTGTTGTAGTTGTTGTTGTTTTAGTTGGAGATTTATGTACTTCAAACTCCTTCCTTCCCTTTCATCTGTACTTCTCCCCTTCTCAAGTCAGCTTTTCATATAAATTTTGTAACGAAATGTTTCATTTTCATTAACAAAATATTTGTTCAAGGTATTTTATGTACTTCTTGTAGCTTATTATCTTCCTACTACTATCACCAACGTATCAACCAAAGCTGTAGAGCCACTGCCACGGCCACACCACCACAACCACACCACCACAATCACACCACCACAACTACACAACCACAATCACACCACCACAACTACACAACCACAATCACACCACCACAACTACACCATCACAGCTACACCACCCCAACAACACCACTACAACTACACCACCAGAAAATAAATTATTACAACTACACCATTACAAATAAATCGTCACCACAAGCGTTCTTATTATCGTGGCAACAAACTCACAAAACACAATTAAGTAAGCCTTACGACGTCGATGAACTTTGTCTTTTATAACCTCTGTAGCTTCACAACAGAGGGAAAAATCAAACAATTTTCTGTACCCATTTTTTTATATGTTCGTTGCAAAAACGGGTTCTATAACCTTTGCTTCAAAAACGGCAAATAAAGAGCATCCGTATGATTTATGAAAAAGAGAAAATGTTCAAAACACTACGGTCTCTTGTGGACAAAAAAGCGTTCATGGATGGTCGTTGGGGGATGTGGGTAAATGACCGCAACCAAACACACTTTCAGTCAGCTATATTCACGTAATACAATCATAAGAAGTGACAAAGATTTTTGTCGATTCAAGCTACAAAAGTAATAGATGTTACAAAAATCTATTGCTTTGTTTGATGAATGTTAGAAAACTTAACAGTCTTATTTGATGTTCTCATCATCTTTTTATTCTTTTTCTTTTTCTTCCTCCTCTTCTTTTACTCTTTTTTCTTTATTTTTTCTTTTTCTTTTTCTTCTTCTACCTTGTCGTAGGCAATGAGTGTTGAGTTTCAATGACTCCAAGCAATGCTTTCAAAATGAACATTTTTTTTTTGTGCCTTTTTTCATAAGAATCGACAATAGAGATTTGGCGCTGGTGGTCAAGAACGTGAATTAATGCAAGCTAAGGACTCCATACAGCCTCGGTCAATCTAATTTGAGAACTTCTAACCTTAAAAAGATTTAATTTCTTTCTGCTCAATAAACTTCTCATAACATTTCACCTCCACCTGGGTGCGACGATGGTTTAACGAGGCGCTTGAACTCCATCTTTTCACACAAGCGCATAACATCTTCCTCATCATCATCTTCCTCATCATCATTTTCCTCATCATCATATTCCTCATCATCATCTTCCTCATTATCATCTTCCTCATTATCATCTTCATCATCATCATCTTCTTCATCATCATCTTCCTCATCATCATCTTCTTCATCATCATCTTCTTCATCATCATCTTCTTCATCATCATCTTCTTCTGCGTCATTTTCCTCTTCATCATCTTCCCCATCATTAGCTTACCCATCATCCTTTCATCATTATCTCTTCATCAAAATCTTCTCAACAACACCTTTCTCATCAGTGACAACATGACCGCATGATTTACACAAGAAGTTCCACTTGAATACTGAGACAGACAGTTTCCACAATGCTTTTTCATGGTGAAATATTGTGCTGCAACCGCGCAGTAATTGAAGATAATGAAGATTATTCTACGGGAGATAAATGTCTTTGTAGGCACCTCATGAGTTAGGTGTTATCGGATGAATCACCCTTCAAACTCTGTGCTTTTAAGCCTTTTGTTGTCGTGTGAATTTATTTATTATTTATTTTTAAATTTTTTAAAAAGTTTTCACCACACTATTCACACGAATTTAGAAAGCAATTAGTTTTGGAAGTAGCAAAAAATAGCGGAGAAAGCCTTTATTGCAGCCCACTTACCATTAGGTGCTCTTCACAACGCGTTAAGCCTGAATTAACTGCGACTGCTGCTGGTAGCGGAAGTGGATGTGGGTGAATGGCACCACTTTAGAGGTATTTAATGAGAATACGACGAAAAATAAAAACAGGAAAAAAAGAGAAAAATATTGAAAAAAACAGATGGATAATATGAAAAATAAATAGAAAAAAACAGAAAAAAAGAAAAAATGTACTGAAGACGAAAAGAAATTGTGTCTTATTGTTGCTTTATTGAGTTTGACTGGGCAACTCGATGAAATGTCGATGCAGTATTCTACATGGACACTTTTGTGAACACCAGCTTCATGCGGTCCAATCAAATTCCATGGCCACGTCACATTGAACAACTTTGTTTCAACTCAAATTCTCATTTCTTTTTGATAGGAAACACATTTTTCATTTTCTTTTTAAACTAAAAAAAAAAAACTATGAATGTTTAACAAATACACTTTAACTTTCATTCGGACAAAAAACAAAAAAGCTTGAAGATGATGTATCAGAGGTCTCAACTTGGATTAAATATTCGCTTTTCATTTATTATCTTTTGAAGCTCAAAAAGGCTTTTAAAGGTTTTGAAGTAAAAAAAATTATTCTGACAACACTTATTTTTGAAACTTTTTGATAACCTGTTCAACATGCACTGAAGACTGAAACAACTCATTTGGAAGTTCATACACACCTCGGGTGTTGATGGAACTCAAAATTTCATTACATAAATCTTTCCGAAGCTTCGTAAAATGTAGAAACTTTTGCTTTTTGTTTTAAAATATTTTTTAGGTTGTTGTAGTGGTGTTTTTCAACGCATTTTACTTCGTTTTTTTCACCACAGCGCCTTTTCTTTTCACCACCACTTTTTCCACCTTCCTCACCACACCACCTTTTCCATCTTCCTCACCACACCACCACCAACCTCCCCTCAAAAGTGCAATCATGCGTCAGTTTTCATTTAGCTCTGCAATTCTCACACCTTAATTAGTCCGTTTTAATGGACTTTCGTGAATATGACTTTCAGCGTTTCGTTCATCCATGACAAATGTCTTCGCGCCGAAAGCACAATTTTTCATTTTTTTTCATTTTCTCTTCACTATTTGAAACACATTTTTGAGAAATAAAACTTATGTGTTTTTTTTACTTAGTTTTTTAAATACTTTCTGAATGATTCGCTGTCAAGCTGGAGTGAATGCCAGCCATTCATCACTGTTACACTTATCTCCCCAACACATCTTTTTTCTTTCGCCACTATTGAAACCTTTTTTCAAAACTGTTTCCTTTAATTATGCGCATTAAGACAAGTCAATAAAATGGGCTTAAGCGACAAATGAACTAATCATTTTCGTCTGAAAAACCATTCATACAAGCAAGATAAAACAGTAAGCATTAGGGCCCATGCAACAAACCAAGGGGTTTCAGCGCTGTGCCTCAAATTGAAAAAAGTCTATTTATGAAACTTCCAATCAAAGACATCTGGGCCCATTGAACTACGCGTGATTCTGAAACTGTTTGAGATTGCTGTAACTAACAATAATAATAAACAATAAATAAACAATACAGGAAGTACAAAGTCGAATATTATTTGATTCTGAAGAGCTCCAAGTCTCTATGCCCAATTGAAGCAAAGACAAGACTACACAAACATTCACATTTCCACTGCATGCTTCAATGAATTAATCTGGGTTTTTGTAAAGAGTAATTACAATTCCTCGCTATTGAATTCTATGCTGTGAATTCCTTTGCGTTGTATTCTTCATTTGAAATATGCACTCACAGCCAGGTGCTGGTGTCGACGGTGGACGACATGGAATTGTTCCACGAGGAAGTGATGGGTCTACCCTTCTTAATGAGAATATGGACAGAGTACAACCACAGCGAGTACATTGGAGCCGCCCACGAAAGACCTCACTTCGAAAGTTGGTGGGAGGGGTCGTTTTGGTTTTGTGATTGTGAGAGTCGCTCTGGAGTTGTGGTGGTGAAAGTTGTTCTGGAGTTGCTGTGGGAGGAGGAATAGAAATGTTGGGGTAGGGCGATAAGGTTTAATGGGGGAAACACAAGTGAGTTTCTGATGACACACTAGAAGGAATGGGTGGTTTTCCAAAACATTGGCTTGTCTAATCTAATCAAATCATTTGTATGGCGCTGATTCCACACTGTTCAAAAGCGCTTATTTAAAAAACCTCGAGTGACTATTGGAAGGGGTTGATGGCATGTTGAAAGGCTTTTATGAGTGTGCGTGCTTGAGAACTAGAAAGGAATTAATAAAATAAAAAATTAAATTTGACTTTTATTCTAGTGATTTCACTGTTGTATCATTTTATTGCTGTATCTACTTTTTATTGTACCATTTAATCCCAACAACCCCTTAAGGTAGAACAGAAAATTCCCTTTATTGCATTCTATTGTAAGTCCCATAGGTTTTTATGAACGAAGAAAAAGTATCATTTTCGCAACATGAAAAATAAAACAAAATCCGATTTTAATATGGTATTTGTGAGAAAAAAAGTTTATTCACGCATTTATTGAAATGCCAAAGACACATTTTACTAAGTTCATAATATATTCTTTGCAATAGGTCTCATGACTTCATTGCCATGCTCAGGCCCTGAAAGCAAAGCTTAAAAATTATTTCTCCGAAGCACTCCAAGGACAATTCTAATACTTCGAAGTTGTGTCTTTTTGGTCACTCGGTGTTACGTTATAAAGCAAGAAAGTGGCAATTTTCGTTTCCGACGTGCCAGCCCCAGCGCCTCTGATGCATGCGGAACAAGCTTAGACAAGATTAAACGAAACACCTTTAGGCTTATCCATCTTTTGCTGAAGATTCATTAATCATAGACGTGTTTTTTGAATATTCGTTCAAATGCTTTTATAATTACTTCAACCTTATGCATTACTTTTCCATGAAACCTCAAAAATGATTATTTTTTCTTCAAAAACACATTTCAAAAGTTTATTTTTTAATAAAAAAACTTATTGTGTTTCGATGTCCCTTGAGAGATAGTGCAGAGAAGTTCCGTAGGAGAACCTTCATTAGCGCCTTCGACGATGTTCTGATTATGATAATTTCATTAATCATTTGGACTCTACAGCTTTAGATAGAAGTATTGAACTATTGAAGTTTTTTATCTAATCTTTTTTTTGCTTCAACACTTTGGAAGTTTTCAATATATGCAGAGTTATGAGTTTTCATTATTTCACTTTCTTCATCTCTCACGTCTAAGGTTTCAAAATCATTTGATTCATTAAGAGTCTTTAAAAATTCATGCCTAGCTTATTTTTCGTTTCATCAAAAAAAACCTTTTAAATCTTTAACAAAGTTTGTTTTTGAAAAGATTTTCACGTTAAAAATCGTTTTTTTCCCAAATGCGATACAACAAATGAATACAGAAAGAAGTGATTAGGAAAATGTAAGAAGAACAAACGACAAAGAAGCATGAAGGCATTAGAACGCTCCAGTGCGTCAGTCTGTTATTTTGTTGGCAAATTGAGTTCAATGAACGAATGGAAACTTAATTATGCACAATGGCATCGACCATGGGACAACTCCAGACACTGTTCCCTCATGACGCCTCCGTTAATGCAGCTTTGAAGGAGGCTTGATACGATAAAGCTTGAAAACTAAAATCCAACCAATGTTTCAAAAGTATGCAAAAAATCTTTCATTCCGAAAATCATTTACAAAATTTTAACCAACTTGAAAATGTTTCTAAAGAAATTTTACAAAATATTTTTTTAATTTAAATATTTTTTTAAATTTCGAAAATTATTGTCAAAAAGATTTTAGAAATAGTTTCAACACGACACATCAAGTCTGGTGTCCAAGTCAGAGTTCTTTTAATATAACACCTAACCGATCCTTCACACTGTGTCAATCTTTCAACTCCTTCTTTTCTTAGACCCTTATCTAACTTCAAAACCTTTTTCTTTATTTTTCTTTTTGGTTCATCCTCCTAACCACACTCCGTCTTTACTTTTCATTTCATCACTTTTTTATTTATTCCTCACTACCTTTTTCATTTTTTTCTCGCAACCTATCACCACTTCCTTTTTCCCACTTTTTCACCACCCGCTTCTCATCTCCCCTCTCTGCATCACCTGATCCATTTTTATCACATTTTCATACACCTTCCTATCACCAAATCAGCACTTTTTCTATTTTTCACCACCATCTTTTCATCCACCTTTTCATCCACCTCCGCCTCACCCACTCCCTCTTCATCCACTTCTTCTTCATTTACTTTCACCCACCTCGACCTCATCCACCTCTTCTTCATTCACTTTCTTCTTACCCACCTTTTTTTGTCCACTCTTTCCTCACCCACCTCCTCTTCACCCACCTTCTTTTCATCTACCTTCTTCTCATCCACCTCCTTCTCATCACTTTCCTTCTCGTTATCTACTTTTTCACCTCTTCATCCACCTTTCTACCACCTTCTTCATTCACCCCTTCTCTTCCCGTTCAATTTCTCATCTACCACCACCACCACCACCACCACCCTCACAGACGACATGGCTCTCTTAGTGGACACATCCCACCCAATGATCTACCCTGAGTTTCAGAGAGGCATTGAATGGGCCAAAAAATCCATCCAGTCAAAAAAAAACTTTTGCCTTCAAGTGAGGCTTCCCACCTTCAACATTTTCTCAAACACTTTTTCATTACACTCAATGATGAATCATCTGCTAATCCTTTATTTATGCTCAAATGATATTTTTATTGTTTTCCAGACATTTTAAGATGTATTCTTCAGCGGCATTTCATTAAAGTTTTCTCACCTTCGATAAATGAGGCCACATTAACTGGGACATTTTTATAATTTTATGGGAGCATTTGTACCTGGCATGAATAAGTTTGAAAATTATTCAAACGTGCTTTTAATACGTTAGGAAAATAAGAAAAAAGTTCGGTTTTAAAGTTTGAGGACTTAATAGCGTTTTTATTAGCTTATAAATGGATTCCTCATCTTAATAGCTCTTCCACAATATGCTTGTCGATTGAATGTAATAAATATTCTCAATTCTCTGACAGCCATATCAACTTTCTTATTGCGTTCTGAGGTCGGAGAAGATAAGAGCGGTTGCCTAATATGTGCACAGAACATTTTGTTTCTTTGTTCCATGGAGTTTCGTCGTCCCACAACTCACACAACGACGGATTTTTTTACAATACAATACAATACAATACAATAAAATACAATACAATACAATACAATACAATACAAATACGACTATTTTTCTAGTTTCATTAACCCCGTAGACTTTCAAGTCAGATTGCTGTTTTTTTTTCAAGTTCACAAGTCTCAAAGTCATTTCTCTCTTGTTTTTCTTCGCCTTCTGAAATCTTCTGAAGTGCCTTTCAAATCTCTTTTTAGGAGCAGAGGCCTTGTACCAACGGCCATGTTTGGAA
Source organism: Branchellion lobata (assembly GCA_947562095.1). Lineage (NCBI taxonomy): Eukaryota > Metazoa > Annelida > Clitellata > Hirudinida > Piscicolidae > Branchellion > Branchellion lobata. The sequence goes on from OX387248.1 coordinate 6,635,899, forward strand.
ATCATCAAAGCAGTACTTTTCCAATTAATACCACTTTTCCATTAGTTCGGTGCATGATATATTGAAGGTTTCTGTGTTTTATGTTTTTTCCGATAGGCTGCTGAATTATCATTCACCTTCCGCGTTCCTGCTGGAACATAATATTTTTTCAAGATGATTTTTTATATATTCTCATTGCTTATTATTTTTTAAATATAAAACCCATAATTAATTCATTACCGAAGTTTTATCTAAAAATATTGAAAATTATCTTTTGGTGACTTCAACAGGAGTATGCGATTTCAGGCCTTTGACAAAAGTGTGGCGCTTGGTAGTTCTTTGGTAGTTCTGGTGCTTATGCGGTCGTTGGGGTCTCATCGGCATGAGAGAACCTTTAGAGACATTGTGGCCGTTGTAATTGATTTCTTCAAAGTAAAGTTGAATAGGGTTGTGTGAAGTCATTGACATTAAAAATTATGGGTGATCTTCTGTGTTTGGATAATGGTCTAATCTAATCTAATCTAATTTAATCTAATCTAATCTAATCTGACCATTCATATAACGCTGATTCCACACTGTTCAAGGGCGCTCTGCTCTGAACCGTTTGAACATGATGATGAAAAACGATCGACAGTTGAGTTGACGTTTAGTTTTTATTTAATAAAATCCATTGAGTTGGAAACTCAACTAATTTTAAAATGGAAGGTTTATGGTGTTTGAGAAGGCACATAAAAAAACGGTTGAACACGATAAAAAGAGAGAATCTATAATAAAAAGTGCATAGAAAAAATGCTCTCCGAAAATAAGAAAAAAAACGGAATTCGGAAATGTCAGAGAATGCTTGTGGAGATAAAGTTAATAAAAGAATTCCACCCTTGTTTACGCGTGCTTCATTAAACTGCAGACGAAAAGTATGAGTTTAATTATTTGTTCTTCAAAACAACCTGTCGAGCAACTTTCCCTTTCATTTTCTACCCATCCGAACTCTGGAAGTCCCGACGGGCCAACGTCACTCCATTCATAGCCGTTTCGTTTCCTTTTGTAGAAACAAACTTCTATATAAAAAAATTATATAGCAGTTTTTTTTTGCAAAAATTTCCTTCTGTGTAAATTTCTTCCGAGTTACCGATTCCATCATTTCAAATTTTTTGCACAAGATCCACTACAAAGATTGAACACAGAGCAACAAAAGTTTTGCGTTTTTTTTTCGGAAATGGATTTCAATTGGAGAAATGACAAGTTTTATGAGATTCTACCTGGTGGAGGCATGGCAGGACTTAGTGGTGTTGAGTGCTTTAGGAGTCCCGATAATATGATGATATGCGGCGGAGCAAATAGTAGGGTGGCAAGCTATGAAAACGATTTGACAGAAATGAACGAAAGCTTTCAACATCGTGTGAACTCATGGAGGTCTGATTGAAACGTTAATCTACCACAGGAAAACCTTGAAGTTTTATTTAAAAAATATTTTTTCTACCATACTTTTTGGATCAAAAGTTTTTTCTGAATTAATACAAAATTTTTCTTAATCTAGAATGTTGAATTAAAATGTTTCTCATCAAGTGCTTGAGGAGCTCACATCGAAACTTTAAAAATTTATTATATGTTTGAAAAAAAATTTATATTTCTTAATTTTTTCTGTATTATTATTTCTTCATCATTTATTATTTTTATTATCATTTATTATTTTTTTATTTATTATTGATTATTTTTTTATTTATCATTTATTTTTTTTTATGCTTCATTTTTATTTTTATTTTTTAAATCATTTATTGTTTATTTAAGTTTTTTTTTAATTTTCTAATCTTTCAATATTTTTTATTTATTCATCATCTTTTTTTTCAATTCCTCATATAGAACACACATTGTTCTTTTTGATAAAATTTCGCATATAATTCAACGCGCCATGAAAGTCCATATTTTTGGAGTTTGTTATTCTTTCAAATAAACATTTCATCAGATCCTTGCCAGCCTTTGAAACTTTTATGAGTTATATTCGAGCAAACTGTAGTTTTCTTATTTATATCTCAATGAGAGCAATCATCTCAACCACGGCAAATGTATGTTTTGTCACAAACTCAACTACATATATAGCATTTTCAAACATACACATACATACAAACTAAAAAACAAACACACACACACACACACACACACACACACACACACACACACACACACACACACACACACACACACACACACACACACACACACACACACAAACACACACACACACACACACACACACAAACACACACACACACACACCCACACACACACACACACACACACACACACACACACACACGCACACACACACACACACACACACACACACACACACACACACACACACACACACACACGCACACACACATACACACACACACACACACACACACACACACACACACACACACACACACACACACACACACACACAAACAGTTCGATTTCGGTCCTTCTATAGAGCGCTGGATGACAAACAACTACCAGCAAAACTGCTTCAACTTCAAGGCACTCAGGAATCACCAAGCCAGACTGTACGTCACCAACCTTCACAAGCCCTCTCACTTTTTCGACTGCAACCGAGTCTGGTGCTACCTCTTGGCTCCCTGCTGGCTCCTCTCCGCCCCCATCTACAAGGTGATGCTCTGTACCCAGGGTGGCATCTGCATGCCGCAAACGTCGGTTGTTTTGGAATTGAAAGTTTTCAAAATACACTTTGATCGTTAAATGGCTGTTTCGAAGTGATGCGGAGAAAAGATGTTTAAATTAAACTTTTTGCACGAACGCGTTTGAACAAAAATAATTTTCAAGTTTCAAGCGAAACACACAACTCACACAAATAAAACCTTTGTGTTACACTTTTTATGTCTTTTTTATTCTTTCGCCTCGCTACACACGAAATACTTCCATCACACTTCCAAAATGGCACCGACAAAATGAAATTCCAACTCTCGTTTGGAGAGATCTCAATGCATCGGGTGTCAAATGTGACTATGCAAGAAAGTTTTAAAACATTTTTGGAATAATTCTTTCAAGTACAATAATTTTTAAATAAAATTTAGTAAAGATAACATAGACAGGTACGAATAAAAAAAATTGAAACATGTTTTATTTTTTTAGATGTTATACTAAGCTTAACAATAAAAATATAAATAAAAAATTAAGCAACTTTATCAGAAGGTATTCAATTATTTTTCTTAGACGATTTTTTGTTTTTATGCTCATAAAGATCCTTTCTCAAGTTTTTAATACCTGGAAAAACTCAAAAATTCTCACTAGAACTAAATTCTATTTTTTTCGTCTCGTTTTGATTTTTTCAATCCAATTTTCTACATATCTGTTGAGTCTTTGAAAAATGCTCGGAAATTAATCATTTTTATCACGCTGTTCAAAACAGAAAAAGTCAAACATCCTCATCCACGATGCAGTCCCGCTTTGAACTTGCGCTAGTCATTAATCCTCTCTCAACAACCACTGCGACTACCACCTTCATAATTCTACATCGCTTGGGTTTCAATATACACTACACGCTTTTCGCCCATAATCCAATCTACACAACACGCTTTTCACCTCTAATCCAATCTTTACTTTTCCAAACCCATCCGCATCCAACTCCCACACCATCTATCCACACTTCACTCCACAGTTGTACAGGCGACTGAACTGCAAAGAGTTTGTTATCAAGTTCAACGTGCCGGTCGTAAGACGAACCGTTCTACCGAACGGCTGCAGCATTGAAGTTTCCAAATGACCCTCCCGAACTCACCAGCTGTCCTTCTGGCATCTCTTTCTTTTCTAACTTTGTTCCGACCGATCGCTTCTTTATGAGGTGTTTTCTAGGTTTTATACTTTTTAGTTTTGATGATAACTTGAGGTTTATTTGATGAGCACTTATTAGAGAGTCCAAACTGATTTGAGGCACTAATCTGGCACTTTGCCTCTTCACAAGCCCTCGGACCATTCACTGGGACTGCAAATTGAGTTCAAGTACAGTATATTATAATGCTGGTAGAATTTTCTATGTTATTTTGTTTTTATAGACTTCATTAAATAAAATCCAGACAAACGCTGGAAATTTTATTTTATTTTTAATGTTACTTTCGGAATTATTTAAAGCCATTTGTTTGTTGGTTGGAACAGCTTTGTTATCTCCTTTATTATTTGCATACGATAAGTCTTTTGTATCGTTTCCTTGTTTTTCTGGCTTTCCGGACTAATTGAAACAATCGCTTAGTTGCCACACCGTCGACATGTGCAACAGCGTTTTCACTAACGTCTCTAACAATTTTTTTACCCATATTTTTACTAATCTTTTATAAATATTAATTTGGTATTAGTATCGGTTTTGATAATAATTTTCAATATTAATTTTTTATCAATAATTATTAATATTTTTTGGAATTTTTTTATTCGGTTGTTCCTGAATGTGCAACAAGTCCAACATGAAGTAACATGTGTTTTCTCGAAACTGTTGAAAGCACAAAGACTGAAAAACGAATTGTTATTAACAATGATGCTTTTAAAACCTTTCTTGGACATTTTCAACAAAAATTTCTACTTGTCTAAGTTATGAATGTTTACGTATGTGTTTCCAACGAGTTCAACTGTTCTTTCGCCGATTCCTTCAACGACTTCTTTCGATATAATTTTTCTGAAAAATTGGTTTTGAAACAGCCATTACACGTGAAAATAAATAATCAAAACAAAGTTTCATCAATTCGCTTAAAATGAAATACCTAAGAGATATCCTTACTATGAAATATAAAAATGGAATATTAAAAGAATAATATTATTGAGAAAAACAATAAAATAAAAAAACCATCAATTTCAAAGTCATTTGAACAATAAAAGGCATTAACGACCCGAGCACAGTTCATTACTCAACTCAAGCACATACACCACCACGAACAATCGCCATGGAATCCGAGTGAGGAGGAGGATTGTGCGAACAAAGTAGGGTAAGGTTGCCAAGAAGTATCGATTCGGTGCACCGGAGGCTTCTTAAACAATCCACACGTGAACGTGCCTGTTGTTTCACGTGGACATGCAAGGTGGATATGCATGAGGGAATGATGGAGACGAACGTGGTGATCGAGAGTCTTCATGTGGATCTTGCTTTTCTGAAGGTAAGAAGAGTTCATTTGAAGAAGATCGTTTGAACCGGAGATTGAAACATTGAACACAAATCATCGCAGGATAGAGTGATTCAAACGCAAAAGCATAATGAGGACTTGACGAAGAGTGAAAGAGACTTGAGGCTTCAGTTGTGCAGGCTGGAGAAGGAGTGCGCTGAGTTGAAGGAACAAGCGGTCGAGTCGGAAAGAATGCTTCGTGAAGCGGAAGAAAAAGCCCAACTTGAACTGACTGTACGTGGAATTGAAGCATTCAATTGGTTTTGAACTAATTAACTCCAAGTCCATTTCATAAACTCACGTTTTATGAACATTTGAAAACAATCAGGAAATATTTTGAAATTTTATTCAAGGACAAATAAGATGAATGAAATGAATGGATACAAATCAGTTTAATTAAAAAACTCTAGTAACATGAATAGGTCATTAACTTGGAATAAATCACTTTGCAAGAGGTATAAAGATACTGTGCTGCAGCTCCAAAAGCACACGGATCGGCTTTCCAACGAAACACAACAAGGTTTTGATTATTTAGACAACCATGAAATTTAATTTTTTTCTTACTGAATAATTAAAACACACTAAAAACAGCTGGTTATATATATTTTTTTCATTCAATTTTTTTTCAATTTCCAACCTCATTGGAACTCGTTCGGTCCGATCTTATCAGACGATTTGTAAAGCGCCGCGTAGGAGCGTTCAAAAGGGTGAGTGAGAAGATGTGAAGAGGTGTGATTGTTCCTCTTCAATCCCCTTAAGGTCTTCACCAGGTGGAAGTTGAGCTGATAGACGAGAATGTTTGTCTGAAGGTTGGTTTTGCATTCTGTGTTGTTTTTATGAAATGACTATTTGATCTTGCGAGGCAGACGAAAGAATCGCGAGGGATTGATGACGCCGTGATATTGCCTAATTCTGCAACACGAATAGTTTTATCGTCTGAACACTTGCCACACGTCTTAATTATTGTCTTAACTAAATAAAGACTGGGCCATTAAAGTAACTCTTATCGCTTCCTTTTCGCTCCCCTGCAAACCGTCTACACAGGGTGCTTGTGCCTCAGAGCTCTTGTCAAACAAGCAACTGCAAAGTGTTTATTGCGTGTGAATACTTGGAGTTTCGTGTTTTCATTATTTTATTTGTTTGTTTACTTTTTGCTTCTCATGTGATAATAAAAATTTAACAATTTTCCGTTTTGCTTACTCGTTTAACAATTAACCAAAGTTCAACCTGAACACACGAAAAAATTCAAAAAAATAAAATAAATATTTAAATATAAATAAATCAAATCTTTTTCAATTTTTTTTTTGAAACTACGAAAGCTTTTTTAAAAACTGTGAAATTGTTTATTTAAAAACGACAGAATTAGTTACAGCTAAGAGAGTGTGAAATATGTGTGATGATATATGGGTCGCTTACGACCTAATTAATGTTTCACAGCTTCTATTTGTTGAGGATACTTTAATCTTATTTAAATTCTTTCATAGCTGCCATATTGGAAACACATCAAATTCATTTACATCTTCTCACTATCCCAATAATAAAAATTATTCAACTTTAAAACATTTTTTTCTTTTCAAAATTTTGACACCAGTTGCAAGTGGTGGCATGCAGGAGGTGGTTGAGGAGGCATTTGCAGACATGCACCGTCATGGTACAAGTAACTCACAACATTTGAATAAAAATTAAATAAAGTTTCAATCTTTCCTCTCTTTATTTGTGGCCTCGAAACTCTACGGGGTTAATGCCACTATAATAATATTCGTTTTTGTATTGTATTGTATTGTATTTATTTATTTTCATAATTGAACATTTTTCAAAAACATGATTTATCTCTTGTATGCTCTGCTTTTTTATTTTTTTTGCAATTATTTTTTGAAAATTTCTAAAAATTATACAAATGCTTGTGAGCTCTCTAATGTTTGATATTTTGTGTGAGACTGGTGAAATACGGCTGTTGCTTTTTTATTTCATATTTCCAACCTTAACCAAACTTAAGTTAAAAAACTACAACGTCAGGATACTTTCCATGTATGCCTCATAACTTGAAACATTTAAAAATTCAAAATTAATTTTAATGAGGAATAATCTTTTAAGGAAGTTTACGAGCCACAGATTTTGAATTCAACACTGTCAGCCACAACTGAAGGCTCAACATGAAAGGAAAATAAGCTTTGGTGAGATCGGAAAGATGTTTGAAGTATAAAGTCTTCTAACAGCTATCAAATATTTTAAATTTGACAAATCCTTTCGAAATGTTTTGAGCTGGGTGTTCAAAAATAAATTTTAAAAATATGAGTAAATACTATTTTTAAAATATAATATTTTTTAACCTCAGACGCAGCCATTGAGTAATAGTTGAACTATTCCAGTGGAATTGCAAACAGAATGCAACTGAGAACCCATGCTAAAAATCAGTAATTGTTTGAGCCGCTTGGAGGAACAATACAAATAGAAGTCGGTTCCGTGAAACGCGTTTGAACAGTAATTAATCAGCGCTCTACAAATGTTTTGATTGGATTAGATTAGAAGCATTTCCTTGAAACAATGTTTCATCTGCTTCCAATCAATTGCTCCAAATGTTGCAACCACACATATACTTGCAACAACATGGAAAAAATACGCACACAGAACAACAGTTAGACAGAACAACAACCACGCAGAAACAGCCACATAGAGACAGCCACACAAAGACAATTATACATAGAGACAACCACACAGAGACAACCACACATAGACACAACCACGCAAATATAACTATACATAGAGACAACCACACAGAGACAACCACGCATAGAAACAACCACACAGAAACAACCACACATAAAAACAACCACGGAAAGACAACCACACATAAAAAACAACCACACAGAGACAACCACACAGAGAAAATCAAACATAGAAACAACCACACATAGAGACAACCACACAGAAACAACCTCACAAAGACAACCACACAGACAACCACACAGAGATGACCACACATGGACACACCCACCAACAGGAAGGAGAAGAAGAGGTAGAGGTGGGGACAGTGTTGACGGTCGATGAAATCTCCTTCCAAGAAGAATTCAACAAGTCCGAAGTTTGAATTTGTAAACTGGCTAAGTGAAATATCTGATCTTGTGCTCAACACAGCGTGAACTTACTGATGACTCGAGCCTATTAATTTGAGTTCTTAGAGATTAAAAAACTCCAAACTTTGACATAATCATTTATTTTTCTATTCAATTGAAACAATTGCTTATTAAAAATTTAAAATACCTTAAATTCAGACTTTTTATTAAAACGATATAACTCCTAGGTTTAAAACCACTAAACAACAACAACTACCATCGCAGGACGTTGAAGGGGTGCTTGCGAGACAAACACTCGTCTCAAGCGGAGTTGAAGGAGGTGTTGTTGGTGGTTGAAAGGCTGCAAGAAGACCTAGTGGTGCTGCGAGATGAACGGGAATTGTTGAAAGAAGAGGTACAAGAAGCAAGGAGAAAGTTGAGTGAGACGATCAAGAGTCAAAGAGGTGAGTAATTGAGTCCTTTGTGAAATTTCATTTCATTTCAATGCATTCTAAAAAACACTTTTTATCGAATAATCAAACAAAAATTCGCATAAATTTAAAAAAGAAGACGTTAATTTGACCACTTAGTAATGGAAAATAGAAATCGTTTTGCTGTAAAAAGGTAAATAATATTTTATTGAGTGGATTTCTTCTTGTTTCCTCGTTATCTCTCAATTAAACAAGTTACAAAAGTTTTGACTTTTTTCTTGAACGTCATCTGTTGAGAGCATTTGCATGTTTTCTGAGGAACATTTTTATCGCCGATTTGAGCTCAATATTTGAATGGATAAGTCAATAGATAATTGTGATTTTGGAAAACTTTTTACACTATTTGAGCCATCCATTGAGTCATTTTCCACTTAAAAGTTTTTGAAAAATGAGCTCAAAAGATTTTTTTACAACTCGAAAAAACTTTTGCATTTTTTTCCTTTTCACACAATTTTTAAAATTTTGAAAAGAAATCGTTAAATTCGCCGATAGCTTTCCAATTATAAAAATAAGACTTGGAAATGAATCCATCAAAAGAAATGCATGCAGTCGAAAAATCCTTTCAAACTCAGAGTGACTTTCAATTGCCTGTTCCAAACGGTTTTGCATAGTGCGTTTCTTACTGTTATTTATAAAATGTTACTTTCTGTTTTTATACTATTTTTTTTCTACGGTTTCACTCCACTGTTTTTCGATTTAACGTTTTTTCAACAAATCACATTGTTGAAACACCCCGATTTCCATTCAAGCAGATTCTTCAAAATGATTGTTCAAAAACTCTTTTGAATACCGCTAAACGGAATTGAATCAGTTGAAAATATGAATAAGATGAAAATTGTGGGCATTGAATGACTAATTGAGGGTATTCATATCCACAGCTTCAGTCATTCTATGTATGAAGCACTGCATGAGTTTATTGAGTTAATAAAAATATTTTATTCTAAAGTGTTCTTCTGAGAATTCAATAAAACTTGAATATTGGCCACAGAGAGCGGCAGAAGGATGGAGGAGTTACGGAGGGAAGCAGAAAGGGAGCACGAAAGAGGAACAGTTTTGGAGCAGCAGGTAGGCGAGGGTCAGAGGAACTTCGAAAGGGTGCTCATGCAGAAGGACACTCTCCTCAAGGAACTCCTCCACCAGTGCAACTGCTACAAGACATCCTTAACGCACACGCAACAGAAGCAGGAACAATTGAGCCAAGAGATTCTCCAGTGTCACTCTAAGGTTTGCTTTTCGTTGAAATTCAATCTCTTCATTAATGTGTTGAGCTCTTGTGCTTCTTGGTACTTCGTGCACGCATCAATGGAATAAGAACATTAAACGCATAAATTAAACCCTTCTTTATTGGAGCTGTTTAAAAAATTAACAGTAGTCAACAACATGAAATTTTTTTCAAAAAAAAATCACAACATGCCATGCTTTGCGGCATTTTATTTCAAAGATTTCGCTATAAAATCATCTAGTGAGCCTCTCAATCGCTTGCTCCGATGCTTTACAAATAAAACTGCCGTTTGTATTAGGCTCAATGTTGAATCATTCAAGCCGCTTAATGCTTCCAAATGAAAAAGCAACTAAAATTTTGTGTCTGAATTAGAAGTTAAATGTTCTTCGGTCATTAATTTCCATCAACTTGCAAGCTTGCCAAGTCCAAGGCGGATGTTGAAGGCAGTTTGAAGAAGAGGGAAGAGTTACAAGGGGAGGTGAGAAGGTTGACGGAGGAGTTGCAAAGTGAAGTGAAGAAACTGAAGAAAAAGTTGGAAGAAGAAGAAACTAAAAAAAAATGGGCCACTCACGAGGTGGGTGTCATATGGGTTTCACATGTCAACCCTGATGAGTTGAGTGTGATGATGAGTCGACAATAATAGAATTATGTTCGATTTTCATGATTGGTGCAAGAAAGAGGAATTAATCAAGCTGGACGCTCAAAAAACCGAAAACTGGGAAAAGGCGATGAAGAGAAAGGAGGAAGAAGCAGTAAAGTTTGTTGTTTCAGAAGAAAAACTGAAGAAGGAACTTTGCGAAAAAGAAAACGAAGTAAAAGCATGAATTATGTTTTTTGGATTATATTTTAATTCTTGGTGGTTTATTTAAGCGATATTTTATTTTTGAGGTTTATTATATTTTTAAGTTTTTTTAATCACATCCGACAAAAACGCATTTATACAAAATGAACTAAAAAAACATTCCACCGGCACAACAGCTGCACGAGCTGCGCACGTTGTGCCACAGGTTGAAGACCTACGCACAAGAAGCAGAGGCGACCGAGGTAGATTGTGACAACTTCATGGAGCGCCTGAGAGGGTTAAGCACATATAAAGCTGAGTTGCTTCCTTCAAGCGGATCTCGTTTCGATATTGTGCGTCTTCTAATGAACTCTCTCCTCAAAATCGACCGTGAAAAACTTCTGATGGAAAAGTTTCAAAAGGTATCTCGAAAAAATAAAAAACGTTTTTATTTATGTTAGTTGTTAGTTTTCATGGCTACAATTTGATTCACATTCTCCGCTGAAAACTTGATTGAGGTTAAGAGGTTCAACCAATTCAATAACCTGTCAAATTAATCTATGAGATGATCAATCTTCATTATAATCCGTAGATTGTTGGGCTCCAAAAGAATACCCTGAAAACAGAAGATATTGAAAATTTTCGGAGAGAAATGAACACGGTGGTGGAAGAGAGCAAAGATATATACAAAAGTACGGATTCTATTTTCTATTTTTTGTTTCTATTTGAATTTTAAATTATCCATTAAAGATTAAAAATATAATTTTTATACATCGTTCAATCTATCATAATCAAAAACGTTGCCGAATCCATTAACAGAAATCCTTAAGGAAGTTAACGGAGTGGAAAAAATAGAAAACACTCTGATTGAGAAAGAAGGAAGAGGAAAAGAATGCGAGGAAGAGTTGAAAAAGTGTCAGAAGGATATGCGCAAGATGAAGGATAAGTTTGCTGGAGAACTCAACGTCGCCAAGTCGTTTTTAATTTGTTATTGACCATTTAAAATTTGAAAAAAAACAAATTTGAATATTTCAATTCTTTCAGATTTTTTATTTTTCTCAACTCGCAGTTTATTCAAATTAAAGTTGCTCATTTCCAACCACCTCAATTGACTCCGCGTAGTATCTAAAGCACACCACATGAATTGATAAAACTGCAAGAACAATGATCACAACGTTACAGCAGAGACTTACAATTCCAACTCAGGAAGGACCTCGCGGAAAAAGAGAGAGTGTCACACAGACTCGAACTGGAGAACAAGTCATTGAGTTCTTGCCTCAGTCAACTCAGGGCTCGCAACAGGCAAGCAATGCATGCTTTGAGCTTTGAGCTTCCTCCACCCAATTGAGGGCTGCAGAAGCAATATGTGTTCGAAAGATGTTTGTTTATGACCAAAGTTAAAAAGAGATATTCGGTAATAAATGCAAGATAAAATAACATTAAATGCTTCAAACAAAACAGTGCCCTGGAAAACGATGAGCAAGAGAGGTCTATGGAAAGTGAGAAATGGCAGAAGAGCAATTTGATGAAGGAGAAGAACTTGCAAAAACTGAAGGTTTGTTTCTTCAATGCCTCCCAATTATGGAAACACAAATCAAATTTCAGCGAAAATGATTCCACGAATGTTTTTTGGTAAACATTCGAAAAATCAGTCATGTGGATCCAAATCTTGAAAGCAATGTTTCTGATAGGTTTATAGGTACCATAGCCAGTGAAACCACATTGAATTAATTATTTTAAATTAATTTTCATTTTTTTAAATCTTTTTCAAGCATCAACCTTTGTCGATAACACCATCACCACTTCTTCCTTTTAGAGCTCGAACAACTTCGCGTTCATCTTGCCAGATCCTTAGCCTTTCTCCCAAATTTTGTATTTATTTTAAAGCTAAGATGTTTTTCTATTTCAAACCTACAATTTCTAATTTTCATGTTTTTTCTTAGTTTTATTCTTGGGTAGTTTTTGTTTAAACTAATATTTAGAGTAAAGCCTAAAGAAAATATATGGAGCAATAAGTATGAAATAATGCTCGTGATGGACAACAGGGCAGAGTGGAGGAGTTGGAGGAACAGATAGAAGTGTCAGAGAAAGAGGCTCAGGTAGAAAGGAACAGACACTTCAGGTCTCGCTAACCCACCATTCGAAAGTCTTGGTTTACTTTTAGATCGATTGATCAACCACACACGAGATACGTATTTACTCTCCTTTTTTGATTGCAACTAAATTCAAACATTGGTGTAAAAGCAGACAAATCAAATTTGCTGATGTTGCAGCTGGAGGAAGGAGGTGCTGGCGCACGTAGCTTACAACTTCCAGATCTGGGTGGGCCGTCATTGATTGCCATTAGTCTCAGTGCCACTCAGTGACATTGCTCTAACGTATTTGCCATTCACCGCCTTTTATTCTGATCAGTAAAGATTTAGGCTCATGAGTTATAATTCATTATAACAAAATTCCATTTGTTAAATCGTTCAAGTGGCATTGTTTTTTGAAAGAACTGTGAATCTTCTATATTTAATGATGAAATCCTTTCTGAATCAATTCAAAGCCATCTCGAAATCTTATCAATTTTTCTGTCAACTTTTTTCACAGCGAACATCGCAAAATTGCGAAAGTGACAACGTCAACAAAAGGTAATTTGAATGGTCATCAGAACAGTAAGTATCCACAAGGACTCGTAAAAAATACTTCTGTACAAAACCTAATTAGAAAATCAAAGAACGATTCAAAAACACTTTTTAGAATTTATGAAATTTTCAAACACGATACACAAAAACAGTACAAAGTCATTTTATCAGTCATCTTTCTAAACTTCGTGATCAGTTTGAAGGTGGAAAGAATTGAAAGTTCGTCTGTTGCTTGCGCCCTCTGTCGAGCAAAAGATAAAGCTTGCGAACAAATGAAACACGAAAACCAAGCTCTGAAGGAAAGATTAGAAAGCTATGAAAAAAACAACCACAATTCACTACTGAACAACTCTTCAGAGAACCTTCTCTTGAGAAGAGAAGAGTCGAACAATGGGACCTTTGAAGATGGGGTGAGTTCATTCGGACATTGTTCGTTTGTGCACACTAGAACAGTTACCTGAACAATGCAAGAATAATCTTTTCAAAAAGGTTTTTACTCATTTAATAATTTTGTCAAAGAAATCCGAACCCTTTCAGGTACATGGTCTGTGGTTGAGACTGAAGGAGGAAAGGAGACTGCACCACATAACGAGGCAGAAGTTGTATGGTCTGCAAGAGGAAAATCTCAACTTGAGGAAAGAGCTTGGAAAAGTGGAAAGACCAAAAAACCAGACTTTGTGAGTCGAGATTCAGAAATTTCCAGTTTGAAATTATTTTTTAAACAGTTTGAGTTCCTTATCATTGCACCTAAATAGTTTTAAAAAATTTTAACTGATTTTTGAAAAAAAAATCATCAACATCACCATTATAAAAAATCAAAAAGCATTTCACCATAAATACATCAGCACTTTAAACTTCACTACCACCACATCAACAACAACATCATTACCACAATCACACCACCACCAATACTACCACCACCTCAGCATCAGCAACAGCAGTGGCAGCTACGGCAACAGCAACGAATGCATCAGAGAAAGGTGGCAGTACATGAAACAAGTGGTCACCAGGTCCCAACAGCACATCTGGAACCCTCACAACATTCAACAAACCACACCTCCGCTACCATGAAAACCAATTCTTCAACTCAAACTGCCTCGGACCATTGTATAGCTTAGCGAAACTTCTCTATTAATGTTTCAAATCCAGTTTTATTGCTTATGTTATAACTTCATAACAATGTTTATTAAACATTTTGTGGCTGTTTTTATGTAAATATGAACTTAATTCTAACAATAAACTCTCGAAAACATTTTTATTCATTTTTCGATTTTCATTTTGTTTTTCTGGTAGATTTTGAAAGTTGACATGCTGGAGACTTTAAATATTTCGAAACTGCTTCGCACAAAGTCATTTTTAAGCCGATTTGAGACCTTAGTTGCAAAGATTTTTGATTCACTGTTGGAATAACAGATGATGTTGGTTAATGTGTTAATGACGATTGCATTAATCAAACTTTTATCATTGAAGTTTGATTGATTAGAGCTCTTCATTCCAAATCAACCTTTCCAAGTTCACAAGTTTCACTCCAGTGCGCCTGTTTCAAATAATTTTTTTAAAATTTCGCTGAAAATTAAAAAAAATTATCTTTCAAGTTCTATCGTGAAAGTTAGGATATTTGATGAATAGAATCATCTTGGCAAACATTTTAGGAAATTATCTTTCGTTTCTTTATGGGACATCTTTGAAAAAGAAAATAATTATATCTCCATAAATACAAGGAAGATCAAATGAATTTAACGCAAGTTCCAAAATGGAACCTTCCATTGTGCAGATTTCTTTAAGTGCAAAATTTTTAATGTTTGAGAAAATTAAATTTTCGGTTTTTAATAGGACTTTAAGCATTAGTGGCATAAAAATTTTTTTATTACAGAAACGATTACAGAGTTTAATGAATCTTCCTATAAATCAAGAACGACAAATCGATTAGCAGTCCTGATCGACACAATCAACAACAACTCCCACATTCAGCAAGTATCATTTCGAAGCAATTTCGTTTTCGCCTGCTTTTTCCTTCCATTTTTCCACAACCACATGCCACACGATCACAACCATTTCTACGCCTAAATCATCTGCAAGGCATCATTATCGCCACCGCCACCGCCATCAGACTTTATTGAGTTTCGACTTTGTAACTCAGGGAAGCTCCAACGATTTTTTACACAAAGCGCCATTTCCCACTCAGCGTAGACATCAGTTGTGTGGATGAACACTGTCCCATGCTTGCACAAAAATCTATTAAATTGAAAAAGCTAAGTAAATCAAAAATAAATTAAAATCTGAACAAATTATGGGTGTAGCATCTGTTTTGAAAGGCTTGGCATAGCCGAGGATCTGCACTTCATTGAGATATTGAACTGGTCCTAGGAGGGATTATCACGAAGATTATGCCAGGGATACACAGGCTTCAAAACCGAAACCCCCAAATGGTTATAAAATTCTCCATTTTCACTCACAACTCCCACCATCCCTTTTTATTTTTAAGGCGACACCAAAAAAACAAAACTTGAATAAGAAATCAGTTGCGAGTGGGCGTTTCGTTCCGAACAAGACGTCTGCAAGCAACAACAACAACAACCAGCAGCAGATGCAGTGACATTGTGGTCATTTTATTACAGATCTTCATGACACAGCAAATATCTTACACTCCAAGGAACGCTACCCTCCAGTGATGTATCCAAGCGTTTGTAAAAATATTCTGTCGATTGAGTTGAAAGGAGTCATGAAAGGCCTGTAAGCACTCACGAAACTCGAAGTTGTCCGCAAACAAGGATGCTTTTACCACTGACCCAGTTTTGTGAATCGTTCGTTGCTTCGAGCTTTTTAGACGATAAAATTTTTATTTCTATATGTGTCTACCGCATACAGCTTTATTCAAAATTATGAAACATTATTTTTCCAGTATTCAAAATAGTTTCAATTGATTAAATTGTCTTTTTTCAAATATTTTTTTTCAATTTTTTGCGATCATTGGCGTTTGATTAAGAAGAGGTGGAAGGCTGGAGTTTACGAGGGATGTATAACACACCCCTCACGCAAGGGTTGTTGCATGCCAGCGCAACTACAAAAGCTTTACAGCTGTCACTACTGAGTGGAACAACCTCCCAAGGACACAGTCCCTTTGAAGTGATCTAAATGGAATGATCATCACCATCATCGTCATCATGATTATCACCATCATCGTCATCATGATTATCACCATCATCGTCATCATGATTATCACCATCATCGTCATCATGATTATCACCATCATCGTCATCATGATTATCACCATCATCGTACGCTTTCCATACCCACTCATAAGGATGCACACATGTATATGGTGGACATGCATACATAAACACGAAAACACAAAAATATATACACAAACACACACAAAACATACACACACATACATTAGCATACAATGACGCTAGGGCATACGCAAGGGCATAATATAACATGAATAAAAGGAAAAGTAGCCTAAATAAAGCCAGGATTAACTTTAATGTTGGTTTATTGAAAATTTCAACAAGCCATCCAGCCATACAAATCAGCATATAGCAAAATAAATAAAAATTGAACGATCTCAACAACAATGATGGATGACCAATGGAGGGTCGTTTTCAATAACACCCTTGTACTCTTTGGGCTCTTCTCCTATCTATGATGATTCGGTTTTACTACTATTTCTAGAATTTTTTTTAAATTGTGAATATTGTTATACTTACTAGCGTAATTATACATAGCATCTGTGCTGATTGACTAAAGACCTCGACACCGTTTGGTTTTTTGGTTAAATCAGTCAAAATGACGCTTCATTCATAAATAATCATGACGTTTTTGTGAGATGAGGAAAGGCTGGAACGTATTTTTATTTCCAAAAATACATTAAGTCAAGATACGATCTTTAATGATGGAGAAAACATTAATTAAAATCGAGGCCTTTTAATCGAGCTAAAAAATAAATCTAGAAAAATACAAAAAATGGAAAAAAAGATTTTAAAAATAAAATAAAATGAGAAGTGAGAGATCAGCTGGTGTAGAGGCCATTGATGACTGACTGGATGAGGCATTGTTTTTCAAAGAGGAAGTTCTTGGAGACCATTTGGGTGAGGAGGTCGATGAGGTTGCATGCTTCGTGGTCTTTGCTGCCGAAGTAGAGAGCCAGCTTGTTGAGGTGGT
This sequence comes from Branchellion lobata, assembly GCA_947562095.1. Lineage (NCBI taxonomy): Eukaryota > Metazoa > Annelida > Clitellata > Hirudinida > Piscicolidae > Branchellion > Branchellion lobata. The sequence continues at coordinate 6,653,360 of OX387248.1, forward strand.
GCAGAGCATCGAGGTGGGAAGGCAGATGCACCTCAGGCTCATCTTCCTCCATCACCATCTGAGACTCACACTTGAATGGGTCGTCCTTGCCGTCACTCAAAATGTCCAAGCTCTCCGTTTGGAGGTCATCGTCGACCGAGACAAATTCCTTGGCAGAGAGGTCCACTTGAATGCCGGAGAAAGCCGCAATATCGAGCATTTGTTGCAGACCATCGTTGCTTGCCTCATCAGTGGAGGCGGGTGGCTCAACATTGAAGCCGCACTGGCTGAAGCTTTTGCAGATCAGACTGGGAGTAACCTCCTTCCAGGCACCAGCAACCCACGAGATAGCATGCAGCACAGTAACATGCCTGGACGCTCCAGTGGAAAGGTATTGTTGCGTGATGAGGTAGGTCAAAAGACGCTTCCTGTAGTTTGCTTTGAAGTCCTCTTGGATGCCTGCCTCCAGTGGTTGCAGGCATGAAGAGGCAGGGATGAGCATGATGGTTACATTGGAAAGGGTAGCATCACTAGCAAGGTGGCTAGAGACGCTATCCATAAAGAGGATGATCTTCCTCTCCTGCCTCTGCATCTGCTGGTTAAGGTCCTGCAGCCACTCAAGGAAGTGACTCGTCTCCATCCATGCCTTCCTGTTACTCCTCCACTGCACTGGCAACTTCTCAACCTCAACCTCCTTACACACCCTAGAGAGGTTTGCTCCCCCAATCACAAGAGGCTTCAGCTTCTCCCCTGTGCTGCTGCAACACAAGAGAATCGTCAATCTTTCCTTCATCAACTCACCATTCCTCACCAACTTTCCATTTTTTTCAAATAACTTATCAGGTAGTGCTCTGAAGAAAATACCAATCTCATCACAGTTGAAAATGTTTTCAGGGGTGAAACCTGATGTCATGCTGTGAAGTCGAAACTTGTATCCATCCAGCACCGAGGTCTCAGTGTCAGCAAGGTGGGTTGCTTCCTGTGAACACTTGAACTTGCGAATGTTGAACCTCTTCTTCCATGAATCCAACCAGCCATTGCTGGCCTTGAAGTTATTTACACCCAGTTCTTTGGCCATGTCAAGAGCTTTGTGTTGCAGAATTGGGCCACTGACTGGCAACTTTTTTAATTTTGCTTGATTGTAGTACAAATACAATTTTTCATTTATGACATCCGCATTGGAAGACTTGAGAATTCGACATCTTTTCGAGTGGATATTTTTCTTCCATTGTTCTTCATACAACTTTTTCTTCTTCAAGATTTCACCAACAGTGCTTCTACCAATGCCAAACTTGGTGCTGAGAAAGACATGTGTTGGCTTTGGAGTGGACTCACTGGCCTTAATCAAAGATATTTTATCCACTAATGACATTTCTCTATGAACTCGTTTTGACATTTTTTCTGACATTTTTAAGTACGTTAACGAGTTTTTTTGAATTCTGTTATTTATTAAAATTTGAGATACTTATTTAAGAGCAAACGTCAAAAAAAAGAGTTTTGTGAATTGAAAAAACATTGTAATATATGCAAAATCTATTTACTAGAATTTTGTATTCTTGTAACTCATTTAACTTACTTAACAAATAATTCAGCTTTTTTAAAAATAAAATGCGGTTGAATTGCTTTTTTAACGTAAAAATGTACTTAATGACTTAAAACATAATCATTTTATAAAATTTGGAACGGTTTGTTAAATTATTGAAGTTTCTTGAAACTGGAAAATGTTGTTAATAACATTATCATCTAATTTAAACTAATTCAAATTCATAAGGCTATATACATTTTCAATTTATAAAAATTATCACACATTCACCCAGATAAGAATCTCTGCGGGCTAACTATTTACACGCACATTAGAATGCTTAAAAGTTATGGAAAAAGTGTTTAACTAGAAAGAAAAAGTAATCAAAACTCCTTTTAATAGTTAGTAAAAAAAATCATAGTTTTTCGTTGAAAGGTTAAAATCAAAAACAATGTCAAAATATTTTTTCATGATAAAAATAAATTCAGGCATTTTTAGAAGGTTATCATCTAATTATCGTGACTACGATGCGTTCAGAATATTTATTAGGACAATATTTATTTGCCTTTATTCAGCCATTAACTATTTTTATTGAAAAAAATATTTTTTCTTTTTAATTTTTCTTCTGGCTATAGGTACATTATGGAACTACAGATATTTTAATTGGGTTTGTGAAATACTGAATGGAACATGGCATTAAAATTAATTAACAATAAAAAAAAACACATGAAAGCACGAAGCTTCGTTTTAAGATTTCCATAAGTATGGCCACTGACAGTGCCATTGTATGTTTGAAAAACACACTTTAGTTGAAACACTCTTGAACAGTGTTCAGCGCTATACAAACGATTTGATTAGCTTAGGTTAGAACATTGAGTATTCATATTGAACTTTTACTTACATTCGAGTTAATGAAGCTTCAATTTTTTTTTCATTTATGCAAAACTTTGAAACTAATCTAATCAACGCATTTGCGACTTTTAGCCATGGCTCAAAGGTGCTTCCTTTATTTATATAATACTAATGAAAGGATGCCATTCTGACAGCATTACATTAAAGATAGGGATAGAGCAAACTTCAGCGCATCGAGTAGGTCAGCAGTCTCGCTTGGGAGGTTGCAGTAATTGCAATGATGCTTAATTAACTCTTTATTGGACATTGATGAATACCAAACCGTATGTTCGACGGAATGTATAGGAAACATGTGTGTGTATGTATGTATGTATGTTTGTGTATGTGTGCGTGTGTATGTGTGTATATGTGTAAGAGTCATCATAGTGCTGCATGAATGGAAGTCCGTTGTGTGTATCGATGGGAGATTGTGAGAGAGGGAGGGAGTGGATGCGATGGCTCTCTTGCACGGAATGTTAAATAACGCTGCACGACAGCCATTTTTGGGATCGTTTATGTTGGAATTTGGTTGCAATCTACTAGGAGGCCATCGTTTAAATGATTTCAGTGCTGCAATTCATAGTTGAAAACAACAACTTTGCCGTCTGGAATTTTATTTGGTAGTTTCAATATTTTGCTGCCTGCTCCGTTGCAAGTGAGTACCTTCAAAAAAATACTCGACTTTCTCGCAATGGTCACCACAGAATATTCAAAAAATACAAGTTATTACCATAGAATGAAATTTATTTTTAACTTTTAAAAAATGAATTCTAAGACAATGAACAAAGTTTTAAAATAAGAATGACGAGGGATGTTATAAGACGATGATAATGGACAGTCAGGGACGTACCACTTTTTCAGGTCAGTCTATAACATCTCCCTTATCCCTCCCAACCATTCAGAAACGCCATTATGCTTTCCCTTGTTCCTGGCAGTCTGTTTGTGTGTGTGGTGCTTGCTCTTTGTATTGGTGAGTGAGAGATTTTTTTTGAAAATAACGCATTTTTTACATTTTAATTCAAATAAAACTGAAAATTAAAAATTGTAACTTTCATTTTCAACTTACAAAATCCATTTTAAGCGCCATTAGACCTTGAGAATGAACTGAAAATAAATTTCCGATTGAAGAAAAGTAACTTTCCAAAGGTTACTCGCTACGACAAAAAAATAATCGAAAGTTATAGTCAACTCGCTTAGCCTCAGTGCTGTTTTGTGCATTCATCGAAATATTATAAAACGTAAAAATTTAAGATTTGAAAAATTATTTTAAAAAACTTGAGTTTGAAAATTTAAATTATACAGGTAGAAACATTTCAAATAAAAATAAAAATCAAGTCTATGAGTTATAGAGATCGGAAGATTATTTCTCTCGAAAAACAAAAGATCCATATACAAATTTGATAAAAACTATTGGTGATGCATCAGAGAATTTTTTCTAAATATTAAAATGAAATAATCGATAGTATGAAGTTAGCTTCGAATGCTTTTTTCATCTAATGTCCCCTCGAAGTTGCTGTCTATTAATGCACTCACGATCCGATGTGTATTATCTGCTAGTGTCAAAGCTGTGAGATGCAAGGTCACACACGAGCTTAACAAAGCTTCTGGTCTTCTCCACAGGGATCAGTGAGCAACAGTCGATGAAGATCCGAGTGAGTCCTAATGCAACGCTTGAGGGAGGAGTTATTGAGGCGAGGTGTGACGTGGTGATCTCGATGAAGATGAGTTTCCAGTTTGTGGTGTGGTACCGCAGGCAGGCGAATGGAAGAGAGGAGGAAATCTCATCGAATGAACACGTCAACAAAGAGTTCAATCGCACTGGCAGGTGAATCGGTGGTTGCATGTGCTGGTGGTTGCATGTGGTGGTGGTTGCATGTGGTGGTGGTTGATTGGTTGTCTCTAGTGCAATCCAGATGATTCATTGATTCTTCAACATACAATACTTCCGTTCCAAAAAAAATAATAAAAAATTACGAAAAAAACGTGTAACTGAAGTGTTCGGATTGAGAAGACAATTGGAATGTCTTTTGCTTAGAAACTTAAGAAGATGGAATTAGAAAGGGTTTTCATTTGATGAAAAAAAATTAACTGAATTTTATTTATATGGCTGTTACCCCAGTTAAAAATTTAATTGGAACTTCTTCTATTTCTTAAGCAGAAAAGCCATCAGGGAAGTAGATTATTTAATTACAGGGAAGGGATGGAGAAAAATTGAAACATAAAAAAGAAATCATTTGCGATCCTTTTAATTCGCATCGATTTGCGGAACACCAATTCGCAGAGTAATTCATTGCGCTGCTTCCTCCTCACAGCACCTGCACCGCACCACGCAGGTACAAGGCATCCGTCTCCAGGAACTCCACAGGCAACACCACCACCGCTCTCCACCTCCTCAACATATCAGGTCTCTATTGATTACAAGCATTTATCACACTCAGGTACTCTCGCCTCTCTGCAACGTCACAACACTGCAACGCCATTTCTTCGACTTGGACTTTTCAATAATAGAATGGTTTTTAACAAATGTTTTGAAGAGAATGATCTTGCTTTTTTATTGCAAACGGTTATTTCTATTTATGTGAAAAGCAATTTAATGTGATTCAGAGTTTTCGAACCAGAAAAAACGTCGTGAAAAAATAAATGAAAAACGAATAAATGATTTTCGAAAACAGGCAGTATTATCAAAACATTATTAAAAAATTTATGTTGAAAATCATTAGTGTTTGAAAAGATTCTATAATTTTGACATAAAATGGAGTATTCAAAGCACAGAATCGGAATTGAGTAATCAACGGAAAACTTCACTGGAGGTTCACCCATCCACAGACGCCAGGACCAGCGATGCAGGACACATTGGCTGCAAAATTCCTGGGAGTCTTGAAATATCACAGAAAGTTGACGTCATTGGTGACTTGTTACCATTTATGAATATTTGTGTATAACATGGACGTGTTTCATGATGTAAGTGTACCCTTTTTTTTTTTTGATCTTAAAAGCAAAAAATATGCGCTTTTACTCAAAGCTCATTGGAATCAATTGACACCAAATTGAACCACTGAGCACCCACGCCACCTCACCATCTCACCGCACCATGCCACCCACTATGCCAGCCCACAGTGCTAATACACCAAGCCACCAAACCATGCCACACAATACCACGCCACACCACACCCTACCACCCCAGTGCCTGCCTCTTCCATGCAACTCATCACCAAGGACGCCAGCCAAGCAGTCGTATACAGCGACGGTGACGAGGCTGTTTTCGACGAGGGTGAGTCTATCGAGGTGATCTGCAGAGTCAAGGGAGGCTTTCCGCAAGCCAATCTGAGCATCACTTCAGGCCTTGCCAACAACCTCACCGGCAAGTTCCTCATGCAACACGTGCTTCTCAAGTCCCAAGACAAGTACAACAACAACGTCAGTCGCTTCGCTTCAACGGCGCAAACTCACCTAACCATGAGTTATGAACTTCACGACAAAAATCTCACTTGTTCCGTCCATTATCCTAACCAACTCAGTCCACCTCTTTCAATCTCTGTGCTCATCAAGCTCAGGAAATGTTCGTTGACATTTTCAAGTTCAATTTCACGAATTAAAACCAAAATGAGTTTCTGTTTAATTAAGACCAGATTTTCTCATGAAACGAAATTAAGTTAAGATTTGAGAAAATTAAAATCACCACGAAAATTCTTACACGATCTCCACGCACGCACTGCAGTTTTTCCAAAAATAATTTGTCCTTCCGAGATCCGCCTCCGTCCCTACGAGAGCAACATCCAGGTCAAATGCAGCCTCCATTCGTACCCTGAAGTGCAGAGGTCTCAAGTGGGGTGGTTGAGATCTCACAACCTCAAGTTTATTCTGCCAGTCAACAAGACCATGGGACTGTACAGACTAACAGAGGTGGTTGTTGGCGGTTGGTGATTGTTGATTAACAGAGTGAAGATTGTAGGCGGTTTGGTGATGGTGGTAGTGGTTGGTGATGCTGGTAGCTTCTGTAAGTTTGGTAATAGTGGTGGCTGAAAAGTGGTCAAATGATGGTTGGATAGAGATGGCTAGATGATGATAAGAAGGTGGTTAGGTGGATGTCATGTGTGAAGAGTGGGAGAATTCCTTGAATTAAAAGATATGTCTTGAAAAACATTTTTTTGTTGATTTTGCAATCAATTTGACTTTTTTCACACACCACCACCAACACCACCACCACCAACATCACCACTACCAACACCAACACCACCACCACCATTACCACCACCATCACTACTACCACCACCATCACCACCACCACAAGTCTCCCAACGCCTCGTACCTGACATTCTCCATCCGTCGTATGTTCCCCCAGGCGTTCAGAACATATCGCTTCGAGGTGCCTACTCCAATGTTCTCTTAATGTTAAATTGAAAGTTTTTTAAAAATAATTTGTGAGCCTTTTTATTTTAAATTTCCAATTAATTTTTTTATTTATATAATTAGAAATGATTTTTCAACAGTTTCGGATACTTTATTGAAAAAATCGAATAGTTCTTACAGAATTTTTTATCTTTTTAAAAAAAATTCAAATTTTTTTTTTTCAAAAGTTCAAAATTATTCTGAAATTACATGGCTATAAATCACAAAAATTCTTTATGATGAGAAGCCGATGAAAAAGTAATTTTATTTATCTCTCACTGCGTTTTGTTTTCGATTGCGATGCACTTATTTGTTTTCCCAGCTTTCTATTTTGAAATACATGAGTTTTGAATGTTTAAAAATTTTTCTGAATAAAAATCCTTGTTATAGGTTCACTTTTGAATCATTTTTTTAATTTTTCATACAAAAAAAAATGAAAATGCAGGCTTGGAACACTGCAGGCCACGGATTCCATGAACTGAGGGTGGTGCGGAGTGGTGAGTATAAACTTTTGTATTGCTTAAAAATTGAAAAAAATGCACTAATTTACATTTTGAAAAATATTTTGCCACGTCTGCTATAATTTTTGTTTTTTGAAGTGTTTAAATAAATGGCTTAACACGATTTCATCTGTGGAATTCAAGGTGATAACTCACAATTTGTAATGACCTGTGTGCAGTTTACAATGCATAAACAACCTCAACAGTACCAGAAGCTGAATTGAAAAACTCTCAACAAATTCTGCGCGCGTTTCCAATCACTATTTGTCTTTCTCTCATCCTCTTGTTTGCTCCCACTCAAGCGTCTCTTCCTCCTCTCTTGTCACTTTTTTCTCCTGTCGGCTACTACATTTAACTGTTATTTTTATGTCATAAACATCACAAAAAACTCCCACCCACCATCAGCGTTTTTATAGTAATCATTTAAAGTCTCAATATTTTTCTTTGATTTCATTAGAAAGTAGAAGTTACCCAAATGAAATAGCTTTTACTCCTTGTCGCATGGCCTCTCACTCATTCTTTGAAAACAATCCTTCAAAATTGCTACTTTTGTAAATTATTACACAATCATCATCATCATCATCATCATCATCATCATCATCATCATCATCATTACCATCATCATCATCATCATCATCATCATCACCTTCACCGTCATCATCATCACCATCATTATCATCATCATCATCATCATCATCATCATCATCATCATCATCATCATCATCATCATCATCATCATCATCATCATCATCATCATCATCATCATCATCATCATCATCATCATCATCATCATCATCATCATCATCATCATCATCATCATCATCATCATCATCATCATCATCATCATCATCATCATCATCATCATCATCATCATCATCATCATCATCATCATCACCTTCACCGTCATCATCATCATCATCATCATAACCATTATCATCATAACCATCATCATCATAACCATCATCATCATAACCATCATCATCATCATCATCATCATCATCATCATCATCATCATCATCATCATCATCATCATCATCATCATCATCATCATCATCATCATCATCATCATCATCATCATCATCATCATCATCATCATCATCATCATCATTATCATCATCATCATCATCATCATCATCATCATCATCATCATCATCATCATCCTCATCATCATCATCACCACCATCCTCATCATCCTCATCGCCTCCATTGCTCTTACACTCAATGTTGCACCATATGATATTTCATTGAAAATTACGGAGAGCTTTTGATTTGCTGTTGAATTTCTCTTTCGAGCCTCAGTCAAATTGTTATTTTAGTTGTCTTAGAGCCAATAAATATTATATGCAAATCGTGAAAATAACTTTTAAATATATTTTTTTAAAGTTTTAATAAAATTTGTTTTTTTCGAAATAATATTAAATTTTTTTCGTAAGTATTTTTTTTCGAAATTATTTTTAGTATCATTAATTTTTTAAACTAGATACTCGGACTTTTAATTTAAAGTTACCTAAGCGAGTGATGTTTCTTTTTCGCAAAAGTTGGGCTTATCTCACGTACGAGCTGTCATTCGAAAGTAACGAGTAAGGTTCCGAAACTTTTCTACGCGTTCAAAAACGTCAAAGAATAAAATAGATTATTTTTATTTCAAAAGGCTATCAAAGTGTCAAAATGACGTAACAAGTTCGGAACATGTGTTTCAAAGTTTCAAAACACGAATTGTCATTTGCCAAGTGGAAAAAAATGCTTTAAACCTTGAGAAATATTACGGTCTGAAAGAAGAGGTTATTTGAAAAATGATAAAAATGTTATCAATTATATCAATGATAAGAATGTTCGAATGGGAAGTCTATTATTTCCACACATCTAAAAATAGAGAAGACTTCGGGGTGTTGCCGAGACCAAAGCCTGCTTTACTTTTAGTTGGGGGGGAATCTGAGGGCACCAGTGAAGCCTGCGTCGTCACACCTCTCCCAACAGCTCATACAACTCACGTTTAACGTGTTAATACCATTTAAAAACAAAGTTTTCGGAATTGAACAAAGCGAAATCACAATTTTTAGTTACAATTACACCACATGCATTCTTCACCGGTCTTTGAAAAACAATTCCAACAATTACACAAAGAAGAAAGTTCGAGTGGTGGGAGGTGTGAAAGACGGGCAGTGAGGCATGGCACGTGTGGTAGAAAAAGAAAGTTATGTACATTTCTGCGTTCAACTAGGCAACGAAAGTTGGAACACACAAATGCACACAACCCTCTCCTCCATCAATCGTCGTTGCAGCGCCTCTGAACCATGCACTGGTTTCCATATTTCTTCATTTTCTTCTTTATTGAACTCCGCAAGAAGATCGTTATTTTTTCTTATCTAAAATTTAATATCCGTTTTTATGATAATACAAAAAAATATCTTACAATTTATTTTTCAATAATTCTTTAATTAAAAATTGAAACCTGTTACTTTATTATTGGTCATATAAATTTGAAATTGACTTCCGGTGAGAGGTGTTACTCAGCTGCTGGTTGATACAATTAATTTTTTTTTATCAAACGTCCATCCTTGCAGAAGCCTGGCTTCTTTCCAGTGTTCTTCCTGCTCCGAAGAAAACTAAAAAGTTTCAACATCAGTACATATAGTTATGTTTCAGTCTTGATTAAAAAAGAACGGAGAAGTTTCAAAACTTTAGAATAACATCAAGTTATTTTATTTATTCATTCAATCTTCATCCATTTGCTACACAGCCAAACAATTTCAGAACGACGAATAAATCGATCTCTACAGTGTGATTTGTATTCAAAACAACGCTTCCAAAGTTTAAGCTCAAGCATTAGCAAGAAGAAACGTCAGCAGCAACGGTAAGCACGTTTCCAAGAACTCTGGGCAGACTCAAGGAGTACAAGGCCTTCTAGCACGAACCCCTCCTCCATGCGACCTGCTTATAACTCGTTCGCACACAGGTGAGGCACAATGCATCAGCTCCGCCATTGTTTGCAACTCCCACACCAGACACGCAACCACTCAAACAAAAGATGGATGTTATAACTTATATGAACACTCTCATTAGACTCCTTGTTTAATCCATTTTGCGGCTAATCATATTTTAATGTGTTATACTCCGGCCATACTTATACTTTTTATACCTCCACATACAATTGTATACTTTTTGTTTCATGAATATGCTTCTATATATATTTTTTTGTGTCATCCACACACACACCATCGTCTTTTGTTTGCACACGTAAGTGACACCAAGAGCTTGCAGGCGTTTGAAAAGTTTCATAAGTTGTCCGCTAGGCGGCAGCATTGTCAACATAACTGAAAGACCAGTGTTCCTAACATAGGGCAGTTCAGACTGGAATGAATATACTGAGGTTGCAACGACTGTTTTGCGTTCAGAAGCTTAAAATTAATTCAAAACTTTTTCAACCTCAATTTTTTTAAATTCGACTTCGACTTCGTTTTCGAGCCAATGAGCAGCACTCTGCTACAGCGTCATTCTTCAAGGCACTGCGGAGGTGTTCTCGGGTGCGCTGGAAGACTCATGTATTCACGGAAAAGCTCAAATAAAGCCTATTTTTTCATTTTAAAAAATTATAGCCCATAATAAAAAAAAATTAAGTTAAATACTAAATATTTATTGAATAAATAAAATGCTGCATAAAAATTATGATGGTTCAGAGAGACATGTGGAGGCTGTATCACATCTAGAAACACTTGGAAGGACTGAGTGAATAGAAATGAATGAGAATAAAAATACACAAACAAGAAATAAAAAAACAGAAAAAAGTAGACAGAGAGACAAAGAAACAGACACGCAGAGACAGTAAAACAAAGAAACAAACAGATGCACGCACATAATCAATGCGGTAGCGTGATCAAGTGGCGATAATTAAAAAGACTTATCATTGTCTGCAAGCAACGAGACTATCTCAAAACAACAACAACAACAACAACAACAACAACAACAACAAAAACAACAACAAAATTACGCGTCTGTATGACGTTTCACTCTTTCGACTATCGAAAAATTATTCTCATTGTGCCTCAAACCTTTTGTCCTTCTTACTGAGCTGATATTTTCACACGGGTCTGTGGTTTGCTTCTTGCTGTTTGTTCCATTTATATTTGATAGCAAAATTTCTTCAACTGATAGTCTGATATTGAAGTTTGTTACAAGCTTTCAATCACCCAGTTACTTGCCTTATTTCATTTCTAAAATTTGGACTCACTTTCTTCTACTTACTAACATTCAAATGATAAAATCTCAGTGAGTTTCGAAAAAATTTTTGATTGCTTCGATTGACAAAATTTCCCGAAGGATTTCATAAAATATTCAACAGAATTCCGCGTGATTCGTAAACTTTTTCGTTTGAAAATTGTGTTTTTATTACATTAAATTTTATTTAAAAACCTTCAAAGTGTATAATTTGAGGTCGGATCATTATAAAAAAAAACAAGTTAATTTCATGAAAATCTTTCCTGCTGCACCAATACAACCATGATCTTTTTGGCTCAACACCACTTCTCACCAGTTCCATACCCCCAAATGGACCATGCCCCTCCCATCTACATTACACTCTCACTGCATTGGAATAATTTGTACTAGTTGTCTTCAAAGCGGGGAGTCTTCAAGGAAGCTTCAATCCCAGCATAAAAAGGCATCTGTGTAACTTGATTCCTTGTTTTTATTGTGTCTTTGCCAACTATGGAACTAGTTCTTTGTGTAACTTTACTATTTTTTTATTCATAAAAGCATGTAAGAAAGAGGGTCGATGAGAATCGATGCCGGCTTGAATGGGTTCATCGATCGGAGGCGAGTGGCGAAAAGGGGAGGAAACAAAAGTCACGCGGTGTTACGGGTCGGGCTAGCAAGTGAAGAAAGAGTGAGTGAGCAAAAAGTTTGAAGTCACAAATTATTGTTACATAACTGGGTTTTTTGAACGCTGAAGGACTGAATGCAACAACTGAAATAAGATCTACTGGGGTCTGAAGTAAAAAAGGAGGAATACGTCAAAATTAGAAGGTAGTGGAGTTCTTGAATAGAGTAAGAGTATAGAAGGAATGTGCCTTCAGTTCAGGTAAGATGTGCGCACAACGCTGTGTAATTAAAGAAGTAGGAAAGATTGTAACAGCCGTTTGACGCTTCAATGACACTCGAATAAGCTTTTCAGTCCTCACAAAGATTTTCCACTGAAAACTCCCACTAACTTCCTCCAGTGAGAACTCCCACTTAGCTCTTCCACACACCACCATGAACAGTTGTATCTGATGTCATCAAAAAAGAATAAAGTTCAAAGGAAACGCTGTAACGCCTGCTGTCCTTCACGCCATCACACCGATCAATCGCGTAACCCCTTTCCCCTTTCTTTCTCTCACTTCCGTTTTTCTCTTTTTGTTTTCAAATTAGTTATTATTTTTACTTTTTTTATTTTTCACAATTTTCCTATTTTTTCTATGTTTTCTTTTCACTTCCACTCCCTCCACCAAATTAACAATTCCCACATGAGCCAAGACATTCACAATCATTGCGAGCATGCATTAATCAGCCTTTCGTGGTGCCAGTCGATTTGGCAGAGTCGCTTCATCGATCGTTAATTAATTCCCCATTTATTATTCACGCGTATTTCTTCCACCTTTCTTCCACCTATCTTCCGCCTTTCTTCCACCTTTCTTCCACCTATCTTCCACCTTTCTTCCACCTTTCTTCCACCTTTTTTCCACCTTTCTTCCACCTTTCTTCCACCTTTTTTCAACCTTTCTTCAACCTTTCTTCCACCTTTCTTGCACCTTTCTTCCACCTTTCTTCCACCTTTCTTCCACCTTTCTTCCACCTTTCTTCAACCTTTCTTCCACCTTTCTTCCACCTTTCTTCCACCTTTCTTCCACCTTTCTTCCACCTTTCTTCCACTCTCTTTTCACTTTTCTTTCACCTTTCTTTTATTTTTCTCTATCTTTCTTTCATTCTTCTTACATTTTATTTCAATTTTTTCTTTCCAATTTTCTACAATTTTTTTCATTAATTTTCAAAATTATTCTTTATTCATCTACCTTCTTATTGCATTTTTATTCCTTTTAAGTTTCTGTCACATTTCTATCACAGTTTTTCCCGTTGCTATTTTGAGTTTAGGTTTTTCTTTTTTTATTCATTATTTCTTTACATATTATAATAACATCTGACTTTCTGGATAAGGGTTGAGTTTGTTGAATATAATATACCTCAAATCACTTTTCTCTATTTATTTTTGTCGGTCATGAGTTAAGTTAAGAAAATAAATTTATCAAACTTAAATTCACTTTTTGTTCTTTCATTAAATAGTTTTTTTTGTATAAAATATTCAAATGGTTGAATCTAAACGGGGACTAATCTAATTGCAACCCACCCACTAACGAACATTCCGCTCACAAGGATTATTTTCACAATTATTTCAAAAACTTCATTGTATAAATTATTTTTAAATTCTATTTTCTTATTAAGGATGCTTGAATTTTGTTCTAATGATTCAATTTCAAATTCTCAACTAAAACCTCATGGCCAGTGTGGAGGAAGTTGGCGGCAAGCTGCAATGCTTTCAGCGCTCTATAGCCTGTTCTATTGCCGGTTGCTCTTCTAATCGTTTCCAGATCAAAGACGCACTGCGAAAATTACTCTTATTGGATAATTTTTAATAGTTCTAAGTTATAAGCCATAAATTCTCAACCGCATTAATTGCTTTGAAAGCTTTGTGTGAGATAGTCACTCAACCACGCTTGCGTATTCTTTCGCCAAGGATTTCCGTCACATCTGCACGTGAACAAAGAGGAGGTTTCACCAAAACCGCCTGTGAAACAATAAACGCTTCAGCCCTCATCTGCAGGAACCTAAAAATTACAAACTCACATGTCACATGCAATGTCACATAAATATGCGTACGCACGCACATGCAATGAAACATACACACATACACGCACGCACATGCAATGAAACATACACACATACACTCACGCACACACACACACGCACACTCCCACACAGACAAACACACACACACACACAAACACACACACACACACACACACACACACACACACACACACACACACACACACACACACACAAACACACACACACACACACACACACACACACACACACACACACACGCGCGCGCACACATGCATACACATACAGACACAAGGCCATAAAACAGCAAGCACGAAGGGAGTGCATATGCTCGATCGATGCTCTTTCAGACGAGTTAGAACAAGCAGCAGAGGACAGGAAATCTATTGTCCATCCACCCATCCATCCATCTACTCATTCATCCACCCATCAATCTATATATTCATTCATTCATCCATCTATATATCTACCCAACCCTCTATATATCCAAAAATCAATCTAATTATTCATTTATCCATCCATACATCCATCCATCCATACATCCATCCATCCATTCACCCATCCATCCATTCATCCAATCATCCATTCATCCATTCATCTAACTATTCATCCATCCATCCATTCATCCATCCAATCCTCCATCCATTCGTCCATCCATTCATCCATCCATTCATCCATCCATTCATCCATCCATTCATCCATCCATTCATCCATCCATTCATCCATCCATTCATCCATCCATTCATCCATCCATTCATCCATCCATTCATCCATCCATTCATCCATCCATTCATCCATCCATTCATCCATCCATTCATCCATCCATTCATCCATCCATTCATCCATCCATTCATCCATCCATTCATCCATCCATTCATCCATCCATTCATCCATCCATTCATCCATCCATTCATCCATCCATTCATCCATCCATTCATCCATCCATTCATCCATCCATTCATCCATCCATTCATCCATCCATTCATCCATCCATTCATCCATCCATTCATCCATCCATTCATCCATCCATTCATCCATCCATTCATCCATCCATTCATCCATCCATTCATCCATCCATTCATCCATCCATTCATCCATCCATTCATCCATCCATTCATCCACTTATTTATCCATCCATTCATCCATCCATTCATCTATCCATTCACTCATTCATTCATCCATTCATTCATCCATCCATTTATCCATCCATTCATCCACACATTCATTTATTTATTCGTTTAACTTCTTTCAGTTCTTTTCTGTTTCCATTCAACAATTAATCTATTCTCTTCAGCTGTCAAAAAACTAAACAAATCCTGTTATAATTCTTATTATTACTTATTTTCAATTGTTAACTTTATTTTGGCCTATTGTTATTTATTCTTATTCTCAGCCAGTTGTCATCTTTTAACTTGTTAATTTTTCCGCCTTCTTTCCGTCATTAACCATCATCTATTCGTCCATTTTCATGAAAATACCATTTTATATTTTACCTCGGCTCTTCTGTTTTTAAATTTCAACTTTTTTCATAATATTTTTCAAGGTTATCTATTTTATATAATGTTTTTATATTTTCATTATTTCTTATTAATTTCTTCATTCATACGTTTTGCATTCCATCTATTTTTTACTTTTGAGATATAATGCTATTTTTATCCAGCAATCCATCTAACCTTCAATATCTTACTCTTTCATCCACACATCTATTCATTCATCCATTCTTTCGTTCACCCATTCATCCATTCTTTCGTTCACCCATTCATCAATTCATACATTCATTCATCCATTCATCCATTTATCCATTTATCCATTCATTCATTCATCTATTCATCCATTCATTCATTCATACATTCATTCATCCATTCATCCATTCTTCCATTCATACATTCATCCATTCATAGATTCATACATTCATTCATCCATTCATCTATTTGATTCTCCACTCATCCATCCTTCAATACATCAATATTTATTTTCTTTTTTTCCAATCTCACTCACACGTTTCAATGCCCCTGTTTTTCCATTTAAAAAGCCTTTTGTGCTTTAATGCTGAAGGTTCTTTGAAAACTTTCCATAGAAGTCAAAGGGCTGAAAACACTTGGTTAACAAGGAGAAAAATTTTGTTTTGTGTTTCGGTTTTCGATTCACAACTCAATTCTGATGAAATAAAATTGTAAAAATTGGTTATCATTTAGCCTTGAGTTGATGGAGTGATGGAATTTGTGATTCAGATGGAAGGAACTAAGGGAATGGTGGTTGTGAGTGTTCAATCTGCTGGGAATTGGTGCGTGTGTGTCTGTGAAATACGACTGTGTGCCCATTCACTCATGAAGGAGCATGATGCAGGCTATATTCAAATGCCATTTTCAAAATGAAATCTTTTTTCATACGAAAAAACTTTTTTTTGAATTTTTACATTTTTGTTTCAATTTATATTCAAAAAAGAAATGAATAAATTTTTGACTATATGATTGTTGATTAGTTCACTAACAAGTTGTATTGATGTGAAACTCTAACGAAATAAATTCAAACCTCTCGAAGAATTCAGCTTGCTATTGGACGTCTCACACGACAACGAAAACGCAAAATAACAGACCGACATACACCCACACAAAAACACACAAAAACTAACAAAACAAAAACAAACACACTCACTCACCCAATCGCTCTCGCTCAAAAAATCGCCAAAAACTCCAAAAAATTGAACAACCTTCCATTTAAATACTATCTGAGAACATGAAACACCCACACACACCTGCACATTCGACCACACGTACACACGTACACAACCTCGTACACACATCCACATACACACCCACACACAGTATAGACACGAGTCTCTCTCCGGTTATATACCACCTCACCTTGATTAGGCAACTCCCCACCTTGATTAGTTTTTTCATTGCTTTTGTACCTTCGAGGAATTCATCATCCATATTTTTATCATTCATTATTAATGGTCCTGCGCCTTTGTCGTGATTTTCAAGACTCGTTTCCTATTCTTCATTCCTGCCTTGTCGCCACTTCCCCATGGAAACTCGTTATGTAACGTGTAATGTTGTGGATGCCTTAAAGTTCCAGTGATGCTTTTGTGTTTTGCTGTTTTTTGTACTCAAAAACTGCCTGTATTGAAATGAAATTAATTTTTTTATTGTAAATTTCAATCACAAATGAGTTTTTAACGAATCAGGCTTTATGAGCTCTTAATACTCAAAAAAATTTCTAGTGAAATATAAGATTTCCATTCACAAGAGAGGAAGATTAACGAAATAAATTCTGAAGTTATGTCGGAACATAAAATCGGAAGATGATATCGGAACATAAAATCGAGAAGAAGTATCGAGTGGTGGTCGAAAGTGCCATAAAGGTTTCACGAAAAGACAGTGGTGGGGTGTGGTGTGGTGTGGTGTGGTGGGGTGGGGTGTGGTATGGTGTGGTGTGGTGTGGTGTGGTGTGGTGTGGTGTGGTGTGGTGTGGTGTAGTGTGGTGTGGTGTGGTGTGGTGTGGTGTGGTGTGGTGTGGTGTGGTGTGGTGTGGTGTGGTGTGGTGTGGTGTGGTGTGGTGTGGTGTGGTGTGGTGTGGTGTGGTGTGGTGTGGTGTGGTGTGGTGTGGTGTGGTGTGGTGTGGTGTGGTGTGGTGTGGTGTGGTGTGGTGTGGTGTGGTGTGGTGTGGTGTGGTGTGGTGTGGTGTGGTGTGGTGTGGTGTGGTGTGGTGTGGTGTGGTGTGGTGTGGTGTGGTGTGGTGTGGTGTGGTGTGGTGTGGTGTGGTGTGGTGTGGTGTGGTGTGGTGTGGTGTGGTGTGGTGTGGTGTGGTGTGGTGTGGTGTGGTGTGGTGTGGTGTGGTGTGGTGTGGGTGGTTCAATTCTTGCTGAAAGTCCAGGAAGCGTGTTTGTTTGGGTAGCCATAAATAAATTATGATGAAAAATCCAATAAAAAGTATGAGCCAAACTATAAAAACGGAAGATAAAAATATGGAAAAAAGTAATAAAGATACTATGAGAGTATTAATGAAAATAAAAACAGAGCTATAAAAATGATCTAATTAATCCTTGATGATACAAAAAAAGTAGTTATTTCTATAATTATGGATGCTATGAAGGATTTTGAGAGAAAAAAAGCTGGAAAAAATAAAAAAATATAAAAATTAGAAAAATGTATGAAGAAAAAAAAAGAAGGAAAGAAGAATAAAAAGAAAAAAAAAACAAAATTAAATTTTAAAAGATAAAGAAAAAAAAGAAAGAAAAAAAAAGGAAAGAAAGAAAAGAAAGTAAGAATGGAGGAAGGAAGGGAAGAAGGAGTGTAGGTAAGGAGGAAAGAATATGCATGCAGTTATGGAGAGGAGCGCAAACATTCGACAGCTTATGGTTGATGAGCTTGCCATGGCGACCACCAACCAATCACAAGTGGCCACTGCTGTTTGTGTAATGTTTGTGTAATGTTTGTGTGCTGTTTGTGCGCTGTTTGTGTGCTGTTTGTGTGCTGTTTGTGTGCTGGTTGTGTGCTGTTTGTGTGCTGTTTGTGTGATAGTTGTGGAGTGGTTGTGGGGTGGTTGTGTGGTGGTTGTGTGGTGGTTGTGTGGTGGTTGTGTGGTGGTTGTGTGGTGGTTGTGTGTTGGTTGTGTGGTGGTTGTGTGTTGGTTGTGTGGTGGTTGTGTGGTGGTTGTGTGTTTTTTGGAGTGGTTGTGTGGCGCTTGTGAGGTGGACGTGTGGAGGTTGTGATGTTGTTGAAACGGCTGATGGAATTGCGTCATAATAGCTGTTCTCAAAGTTTCCGTTTCATTTTCTTTAGTTGTAATTACAGTTATGATTTTAATGAAATCAATTTTTTTTTCAAATTTAAACAATGAAGATAAAAACATTATTAACATTTCTTATTTCAAAATAAGCAAAAACAAAATTGTGAAAGGTTTTTGGAGGAGCAACTGACTGAGGCGGATCGATAGATGTAAAAATATTAACAAAATTTTTTTCTTATTCACGTATGTTGCCATACAAATAGACTCGGCTGGAAGGTGAGCTGGCATTAGAAACAAAATTGGAAAACAAAATCGGTTTTGAGCACTTCAGCAAGAAAACAAATTACAAAAATTGATTCTGGAAAAACTAAAAAAATCAAAATAGGCCATAAGTCCCAACAGAAAAACTCAAAAAAAAGAAAAGTTCTAAATAAAGACCCTTCCCATATTACCTCACCCTTCCACCTGAGTGTGACGTCATGCAAGCTTACCTGGATTGGCAGCTTTGTCTGCTGTATCAATGCTTTGTTCCTGTTTTTTTCTTTTTTTGTTTATGGTTTTTTTTATTTTTTCATAAATGTCGACTTTCACAAAGGTTCATGGGTGAATAATGTGCATGAGGACCTGTGCAAGCAAAATAAAGTGAAGTTCCAATGAATTTTTTCTATTTCAAAACGTCTATTTGATCCTCCATCGCAGATCTTTCTATTTTTTTCACTTAGCTTACGTTTTTTTATTGACTTTCCATTAGTCTGTCTGTTTTTTTGTTCCTATTTTTATTTCTTATTTTTATTTCTTTTTTTTGTTTTTTTTTCACCAAGCTTTTGGAGCATGTCAATGCCTTTTTCTCCCGCTTGCCTATCAAAAGCTACTCACGTAAGAAAGCACTCGAAGGCACCAGATAAAATTATATAATAAGAAAAAGTGTGTCCTTGTGTGTGTTTTGTGTGTGTATGTGTGTGTGCGTGTGTGTGTGTTTCTCTGTGTGTGTATGTGTGCGCGTGTGTGTATGTGCGTGTGTGTGTGTGCGTGTTTTTGTGTGTGTGTGTGTGTGTGTGTGTGTGTGTGTGTGTATGTGTGTCTGTGTGTGTGTGTGTGTGTGTGTGTGTGTGTGTGTGTGTGTGTGTGTGTGTGTGTGTGTGTGTGTGTGTGTGTGTGTGTGTGTGTGTGTGTGTGTGTATGTGTGTCTGTGTGTGTGTGTGTGTGTGTGTGTTTGTGTGTGTGTGTGTGTGTATGTGTGTCTGTCTGTGTGTGTGTGTGTGTGTGTGTGTGTGTGTGTGTGTGTGTGTTTGTGTATGTGTGTCTGTGTGTGTGTGTGTGTTTTTGTGTGTGTGTGTGTGTGTGTGTGTTTGTGTGTGTGTGTGTGTGTGTGTGTGTGTGTGTGTGTGTGTGTGTGTGTGTGTGTGTGTGTGTCTGTGTCTGTGTCTGTGTCTGTGTCTGTGTCTGT
>OX387248.1:6678700-6703700 GCA_947562095.1 Branchellion lobata
TTTTATTTTTGTATTGTATGTTTGTTATGTATGTTTGTATGTATGTTTGTTATGTATGTTTGTATGTTTGTTTGTATGTATGTTTGTATTGGATGTTTGTATTGTGTGTTTGTTATGTATGTTTGTTATGTATGCTTGTTATGTATGTTTGTATGCATGTTTGTAATGTATGTTCGTTTTGTATGTTTTTATTGTATATTTTTATTTTGTGATTGTATTGTTTGTTTGTATTGTATGTTTGTATTGGGTTTTCAAATCGGGTGTTAAAAAAAAGCTTCTATATCGCTTGGAATTATTCATCATTGATATTGTTGGATATAAAAAACTTCAAAGCTGATTTCTTTCACGAGAATGTTGCTTAAACGTGAAATATTTTTAAAAACTATTTTTTTCAAAAGATTATCTCAAAAACTTTTCAAAAGTTGAATAATTAAAATGACATGTAAACTTCAAAAAATATTCGATTTTAAAAACCTCAAAAAATTTATTTCAAAAAATTTCAAAAAAACTTCATTTCGGAAAACTTCAAAAAAATTCAAAAAGCTTGTTTCAAGTGCTTAAAGGGGATGATGTTGGAAGAGTTGTGTGAGATACCTGTTGAAGGCGGGGTTGAGGAAGTAGAGGCAGCAGTGGATGCGGTGGTCCTGCATAGCCTGCCTTCTGGTGCCCATCTCCGCCTTCAAAAACTCCTGCAACTGCCTCTTTACGTGTTTCTCTACCGCCTTGATGCTGGGTGGTGTGGTGGTGTGGTGGAAGCTATTGTGGTTTGGTGTGGTGAAAATTGGTAGTCGAAATTGTTGGGACTGTTTAATTTGTTGTAGCAGCGGAGTAGCGTGGTGTTGAAATGGTAGCGAATGGTGGTGAAGTAGTGGAGTGGTGTAATGATGGAATAGTGTTGAAATGCTGGAACGAAAGGTTTAGAAGAGATGTGATTAGTACTCTGGGAAGTTGGGTGAAACTCAGGATGAATGGTGTTTAGAAGGGAAGGAGGAAGGATGTGTGGTGGGAGTGAAAGGGTGGTTATTAGATGGTGAAATTATTTTTTGCTCGAGTGACTCAGTTTAGGAAACGGCTGGATGTTGTTGTGGTTGTTGTTGTTGTTGTGGTTGTTGTTGTTTTTGTTGTTGTTGTTGTTGTTGTTGTTGTTGTTGTTGTTGTTGTTGTTGTTGTTGTTGTTGTTGTTGTTGTTGTTGTTGTTGTTGTTGTTGTTGTTGTTGTTGTTGTTGTTGTTGTTCAAAAGTGGACTATAAACAGGCTGGAACGAGTCAATACATAAACCCGTTTTATTCATTGATAGTTTGTTTTAATTGCTTAATAAAATAAAGAGAGCACATAAGGAAATATGACAAGGAGCTTTATGGGCTTCCTAACAATAGGTCGTTTGTAGGCACTCATTCAAAATGGGTCAAGTTACCACTCAGAGACCTTCACCATTCAAGACGCCCCGCTGGTAGCCCAGACTTGGTGTTCCAAGAGTACAAAAAGAATCCATTTGAGTCTATGCAGTTGAGTATGGCTTTAAAATCTGGGTTTCTTATTAAGTTATTTATTTTCACTTTAAACCTTAATTTTTCACAGTTACTTCAAAGTTTTCGCTACACTTTCAACAGCTTGCAAACTTCAGACATAAAGTGCGCATTAAACGCCAAGTTTACATAAACTACAAACGTCGGCAAGGGAGTTATGTGCAGAGTGGGTCATGGCTGAGTGGACAATTTAGATTGAGTCGAACTGCAAAGCGTTTGGCTCTGTTGAAAGTTGAAACATTGCATGATAAGCTCTAAGATTAATGGCCTGCATCAATTCACTTTCAAATGCCACTTAAAGTGGAAAAATTGTTTTTCCAACTTATCAACAGCTAGCACGCCAATAAACCCTCTTTCTGCTCTTATAGAGATTTCGACTTTTTGAATAATTTCAAAATCTCTTCAAATTTATGGGGTGCCTTGCAACAGCAAATTTTCAACACGGCAGTATATCACCCTCGAATGAACCTTTTGGTCCGAAAATCTTCAAAATTACAACTTTGTCGAGTTCTATTGAGCCAGTGTGAATCAACGTCTACAGGCAACTTTTTCAATTCTTGTTCACCATCATTTTCATTATTATTTCTTTAATTGAATTTTCTATCTTTCTTTATCGCTTAATCCACGTAGGCCACGGTGCTGGCTTTAGATCAAAGCCTTCAAAGCTTTATGTGAAAATATGAACTTATTGAATAGATCTCATTCGCTATCAATCAATGGTCTTTTATACAAAACCACAAGGCAGTGGATGAAGCAAAGAGTTCTTGAAGAGTAAATAATCAACGTATAAAATGTTTCAAGAAGGTAAAACAGATGGGACTACTCGTTGGAAGAGTCGAACGAGTTGCCAAATCCTGGAGTGTCGATGAGGGTGAGCCTCAGTTTGACACCTCTCTCCTCCACCTCCAGCTGCTGCTGCTGGATCTGCAGCGTCCTCATGCCTGACGAGAGGCGGGTGTTGTAATGGGAAGGTGTGGAAGAGATGGGCTGGATATGGAGATGAGAAAAAGATGTGGTAAATGTGGAAATGTTGAGTAGATGTGCTGGATATATAAGATATAATAATAAACATGAGTGCTTCAAAATTATCACTATTCCCCTAGCCTGATGGATGTGGCAGTGTGAAGGGGTATGTGAATGTACTTGAGTTTATGAGAGCGTGGAAAGGAGGTGAATAGATTTGAAATTTTGGGAGTGTGGAGAGGGATGTGAGATATGAAGATAAACGCGTGAACTTGATTTGAGTATTTTATTTTAAAACTTTTCGTTGGTCTCGTGGTGCTGGATGGTAAGGAAGATTGAGAGATTTTCAAAAGGCTTTGAAAGTATAAAAAAATTCAATTTTGGATAAATTATTTTTGAATTTTGATTTTGTTTTGAATACCTGATTCATCTCGACACATTTCCCAGTTGGCTTTGGGAAAGAGACTCAATAGAAAGGTGGTTTTTCCCAATCCACTCTGCCCTGGAAGTCAAAGAGGAATAATTGAATTCGAGTTCTTGATTAATCAAACCAAACTGAAATAGTATTAATTTCAATAAAAGTATCTGATTTACAATGTAAAACATAATTATTTTTTTACATAATAATAGTTACTCAATTTGTTTCTTCTTATTTATTAGCGTCATGTTTTACGAGGTGTTTGTTGCAAGGGCACATAAATAAGAGGCATTTCAACCCCAGTTATGCATGCTCCAAAAATCTGAAGACGCCTTTGATGGCAGTGAGAACGTATTTTTATTCAATGTCTCATCACATCTTTCAAAATTTTTGCAAATAATTTGAAGTTGACGTTATTTGAAGCATGAAACTGTAACATTTTTTTTTGTTTTCGATGCTATCAATCTTTATCAATACTTTCTTTGATCAGTGACTTTCAAAAATGGAAATTAAAAATCGTTTTATAACTCTTCAGGCGCTACAAGCTATAAATTGTGCACGAGCTTAAGAAGTCATTCAAGTGTAAAACTACTACTTCACAAAGCGATGTGTCACTCCAAACTTGAAAAGGATTTCAAACTCACAAAAAGAACGGAACAATGGAATGAAAAATTCACCAAAAATAGTAATTGAAAAACCATCGAAACGCAAAGAAGATTGGAAAAGAATTATAAAGAAGTACATTGGATAAGGTTTGAGTAACAAAGGAATATATAAAAATATCAAAAAAGCTTAGGAAAAGATTAAAATATCGCAGAATTTGGATCAAAAAATTAACAAAGAGCATGAAAAGAACGAAAAAGACAAAAAGACATAATGAAGACGAAGAGGACAAAAAAGACGAAGGGAATAAAGAGGACTGACCAGCAACCATGAAGGAGAAGTCGAAGCCTCTTTTGACGGCCCTCTTGTGCAGCTGGTCTGGAAGGGTGGAAAAGCCGATGCACTCGCTGCTCGTCTGTGGGCGATGGTGGGTTGCTGTAAGGACGTTTTAAAGTAGAAAGACTGGTACTTTGAAGTAGGAGTGTTGGCCTTTTGAAATAACAACGTTATTGTTGTACAACATTTTCAACGTCTTGTCAGGACACAAATGATGTATCAAGATTTCAACTGCACTAGAACTGTTGTGCTTTTTAGTGGAAGTTTCTCTTTTTAGTTACTTCGGAACGCCTTCCACCCATGCAGCGTGGCGAAAAATTTATTAGTTTTAATGTTTGCTTGGAAAACAAGGTGAGCTTATAGTTCTTTGGAGGGTTTCATGTGGCATCAACGGGTAAAAATGAAATTTTGGAAAAATAATTCAATGAATGAAACTGAAACAACTGAACTGCAGCTGATGATTTGCCTTCGTGAGGAAGGAACAGTTTAATTTGTTGTGAAACTTCCGAATATTTTTGAATCTTTCTTGAAAATAAAATGACTGAGGTTTGGAATAAGTGCTGTTGTTGCTTCATCCTTGCAGCTGAATGCTTAAAAAGATCTTAAAATATTTTTTGTATTCTTATTTTTAATTAATTTAATGAACCTTTTAATCTTGACCAAGATGCCTTCTATTTATGTGCAGCTGCACTCATTAAAATAATTGTTTAGTTTTATTTTCGAAAATTCACAAAAATCTTCTTTTACAAATTAAAAGAAAAAAAAAACAAAACAAAAAAAAAAACAAAACAAAAAAAAAAAAAAAAAACACACACACACACACACACACACACACACACACACACACACACACACACACACACACACACACACACACACACACACACACACACACACACACACACACCACACTGAGTCAGGTAGCTTCGTTGCTACTCCAACCTTGAAACGCTCAATTTTCCTCATCGCCTTGAAGATCTTTCTTGAAGGATACCTTCATAATAACTCAACACAAAAATACTGGAGAGAACAAGTGAAAACTAAAAAATAATAATAATACCTTGAAACAAAATAATAACAACAACTGTTATTATTTATATTATTTTTATAATTTTATATAATTCTATAGCTTTCATTCATTTATTTTTTAACCACTTTCATAGACTTGTGCCTCACGCTACAAAGGCACTGCCATCCGATAGAAAGTAGTGGATTTGCACTGAACTGCAGGAAAGCTTTTGCATTATTTCCGCCTCCAATCAATACTCATCAGGAAAATTTGATGAGCATATTTTTAAGTCTGAATTCTTTCTAAGGACTTGACTGGGTTTTTTCAACTGAAAAGCTGCTACTTTGTGGCTTGGTGTGGCGTTGTGTGGCTGGTGTAGCGTTATGTGGCTTAGTGTGGCGTTGTGTGGCTAGTGTAGCGTTATGTGGTTGTTGTGACTGGAGTGGCTCAGTGTGGCGTTGTGTGTCGTTGTGTGGTTGGTGCGGCTATCGTAACAAAACGAAGTTAACAATTGTTCTTGAACATTTTGCCTCATTTGGTGTTAGGCAAGGTTCTTTAAGTACCAATTGGAAAATTACAAAATTACTCTTTTTATTTTCTTGACAACAAAATGTCATAATACAAAGAACAATAGAAAGATATGAATGATGAAATTGGTGATATATTGAGCTTTTAGTTTCCCACAACACTTCGCGCACTCCAACACACGAGGACCTTGGTGAAACGTCACGGCAGCCTTGGCAGGTGTGCTGTGTAGGCAGCTTTGAATAAAACACACGCATGAATACAACACACTTCTGTTAACTCAAAGTAATCGGATTTCTTCAAAAATTCCAATCATTCTAATCTTGTCTTCAATTTATTTGGACTTTTAACAATGAACTGAGAAAGTATTTTGAGGCGTAGTTAGCGAGATGTTTCTGATCTTCATCAGAAGCTCTTTGATGAACTTAATTCTGAAGATTTTTCTCTCAAAATGTCTTTCTTTTTTAATCGCATTCAAAATTCCATTAACGTTCACCGGGTATACTTTTCAAAGTTTAACACACAATCATCTTATTTTTTAAATAAAAATTTTCAATATTTTCAATTAAAGTGGCTTCGAAACCCTATGTCACTATAATAATATTTTTACCTGTATTGTATTGTAAAGTTTTCAATATTTAAATTAAAGCTTCCAATAATTCACAATTGAGTGTTTGATAACTGCGTTTTTAAATTTTTTAATCGAATACCTTGTGGTGAACTGATTTGACGTTTGTATGTGTCCTATTGGGTGCATCATTGTGTGTCTTGTTTGTATCGCTGGTTGGAATTTGCGATCGGGAAAGATATTCGTTAGAGTTATCAGGAAGTTTGCACAAGGCAGTTGCTGAGAAGTCGTGGTGACCGTTGTTGTTGTGGTCTTCATTGTTGTTGTTGTTTTTTATTTTCTTGGTAAGGTTGGTGGAGGGGTCAGTAACTAGGTTTGTGGTGGGGTTGTTGACCGGGCAAGCTGGAGCAACGCGTGTTGACGTGGGAAACTTCATGCAGGGATTTCCGCTGTTGGGGGACTGTCGTGGTCTCGCTTGCGGTTGTTTGGCGTTTGTAAACATTTTTAAGATTCAAAATATTCAAATTTCAAAATATAAATTGCCTTCATTTCGAAATAAAATTATTTTTCGAGGTTTGTTGCAGTTTTCATTGTTTTATTAACGTCAGTTGGAGCTCAGTTGGAACATGAAGAAAGCCTCAATGCAACAAGCTAGTCCCACAAGGGCGGTCTTCGATGATCAAGCCACAATGGATAATTTCATCTGCTTCCTTAAAAACTCACTCACTTATCACACACTATCTCCAAGCACTCAATCGAAACGCCTCAGTGGCTTTGTTAAGAATGTTTACTTCAACATTTTCTCGCTTTATACACTCACACAAGCACACACACATACGCATATATATATATATGTAAATGTATCAACACATGTATATATGTGCATTTTATGAATTATAGATTTAAAAATAAAATGTATAGAGGCATACATAACACAACGACAAGCAGATCGGCATGAAATCTAGTTATGTTTCTCACGCATAGATCCCAGTTTATGCGCTTGTAAAAATAACTTTTTGGGGCCCGCAGAAAACAAAAATTGTGGTTGTTCAATGTCAGAGAGTTTATTTTACATGGTTTCAATTCAATTTTAAAAACTTGTCACTTGCATTTTCTGCTTATGAAGTCTCAAACCCTTGAGAATGCTGACAAGACACGAGCTGTCAAGCAGGGTGCTGAAGTGGTAAGAGGTTGTGCCGCTCACACGTGCAACCGCAGGCCTTGTGTCGTTGTGCTTCATGGCTTTGTGCGTTTTATTGTTATTCGGTCAAACTTGCTGTATTGCATTGTATTATAGCTTGTTGTCGTGTATTACATTGTTCTATCATCTTTTTTATTTCATACTATATTAACCAATACATTCAATAATATCTTTACAGATTATATCATTGCATTTCTAAGTTCCATTCCAGGCACCTTGTGTGATGAAGACAACTCGGATTGTTGCAGGGATGAAAACCTCATCCCAGTTCTTTGGCGATGAATTTTTTCAAATCGTTGTCATTAATTTCTTGTTCTACTTGCAATAAATTTTGAAATAAAATCTCGTTCTTGTTCAATCGTTCAAATTTCCTTTGAGACTCGAAGCACTTGATGGCCAAAACAACCTCAAAACATCAATTCACACGGTAATTCAATATATGCACACATGTTTCACGCCATAAACTGAAAATCTTTTGAATATCGAATTTTAGTCGTTCCCTCAGACACGATTCCAACTCCCTCCCAGGCCTCACGACCACACTGATCTTCAATCCCTCACTTCCCATTCAATATTGATCGGATTTCTAAGGCATAATTATGTCTGGGTTTGTTGAAGAGGGTGTACTTGAGAACAATTTCAAAAAATTTTTTAAGCAGTAGCTTCCCACCCCCAGCTCAATGATTCCAGAGCATCAGCTCTTTGTTTGCTGAGAACGTTTCATTTCCAACCACTCCAGCCATGTGTTCAATCATCAGTCATGCTCATGCATCCAAAATTCAAATCTTTTTTTCAATTTCTTTTGAAATAGCATTCAAGTGTTCCGCTGGTTTTCAGATTTCAGTATCTTTGAAAGCTCTTCAAGTTCTCAACACATTCGACAATCTTCTCCTATTACTTTTATTTATTTATTTTTTTTTCTTAGTTTTTTTTTCTTGTTTTATTCATTCATTTTTTTCTGTTACTTCTGTTAATTTCCTTACTCTTGTTGCTTTTGTTTCTTTTTTCAATCCAGTTAATATTTCCTTTCCTGTTACTCATGCTGAAACCCATGTTACTCATAGGTTGAAACCTATGCTACTCACAAGTTGAAATTTTCTATTTATTCTTTACATCTTGTTAATCGTTACAGCTTCACCCTTATCAGTGGTTCCCAGCCTCTCAATCTTTCCTTTCTTCCCAGAGAACGTCATCTGACGTGGATGCTTTTTTTCCATCTTTAATTTCATTCTTTTTATGATTTTTTTCATGAGAGGGTTTTGAAACTGCTAGTATATCATTGTTTTCATCATTTTCTTGGAAATTACTTAAAAGTTCATTTTCCATTCTCATTGAAAACTATCATTTTATGGCTGTCACAACACTATTTGTTTTGAAAATTCAAAACAAAGACATATTTTCCAAAAACAAAGAAAGTTATTCAATAAAAAACCAAAAGTTCCGGTTGTTGCTTTATATCTTTTTGAAATCATTTCACGTCAGCCTTCCGAGCAACTTCCCATGGACCTAATATCACAACCCACAATTTGGTGCCTGGAAACTCTCACGCTTCTTCACTATTAGGCCTGCGTGCTTCGGAGCCTGTGGAGTTGCATTGTGTTGTACAAGTATTTTATTTTTTCATTGCTTGTATTGTATCCTATGTTTGAATTGTGTTAAATTGTATTATCCTTGCTCTATTGTAATTTGTTACAGATCATTTAATTTTATTGTATTTCATTATGCTTTGTTTGATTTCATTGTGTGTTTCCTTGTGTGATTTGATTTGTGTTGACTTGACTCAATGTAGTTTCACAGGGTTTTTGCTGTGTTGCATTGTATTTTCTGCAGTCTTCGGCAGAAAAAGTCTCAGAAACAACACGCGCTTATGAAAACTTTAAAGACAAATGAACAATCGGTAGAGTTGGACATGGCAGTGAGTACTTGCTGTTCGTCATTCCTCCGTTAGTTGTATCATTCTCTATGACAAGACCAACACTACCCAGCATGCATAACAGCCTACAGCTTTAACGAAAGTATCAATTTTCGTTTTATTTGTCAACAATTGTCAACCGATACAACGTGGTTATTGAACAGAAGTGCATGTTGAAATACTTGACACGTGTTGAACATAACAAAATATAACTTAACACCACTCAAACACGAACAATCTTCCACCCTTTTTGGAACCTCTGCTTGCAAAGACACCAGAATAACCACACTAACTTATTTTTTTAGTGGTGTTCACACCAGCAAGCAGCATGAAACATCTGCATAGATTGGATGCAATGTTGTAGTGATGACTGTAAACTTGTGATGTGGCTTAAGCAGCTGCAAAGCTTTTGATGTTGAATCTAGGTATGACGTGACTCGGAGATGTTGTGCTTTAAAAATTATTTTTAAGCATACTTTTAATGCAGTAAAAATATAATTTGAAATATAATCAGAGATCTTCAATGCAAAAAGACGAACTATGAAAGCGAGAGAGTTTATCAATTGAAAATAACTGCATAAGAAGGAGAGTGAACGTTTGAAGGTTGCAAACACGAACAAGTTCAAGAATATGGAGATCTAGAGCATCTTCGATAACAATTTGGTGTTTATGAGTGAAGATAAGGTTGACGTGGAATAAATTTTCATTTGCTGTTTCTATTTCAATTTTCACGAACGAAGGGAATATTAAATGTTTTGAAAAGTTTGATAGCGAATGGTAGAATGATTTGAAAATGGTTTAAGTTTGTATCACAATTTTCACCAGCGTTCAAAAGCAAATTTTTAATACCAATAAACTGCTATTGAATTACGAAAGTTGATGAAAGTTCCAACGTTTGAAATTAATTTATTTCGAAACAAAGACAAACAACCTCACAATTTAACAACAAGTTTGGAGCGTCTGTACAATTCCTATGAAGACAACCAGTGCCCACCCTACTGATCCCTTTCCTAACTTCCCTCGTAATTCTCCGAACCATTGTCCATTCGTTTATCTTCTTCATCATCATCTTCTTCTTCTTCATCTTCCTCTTCTTCTTCTTCTCCTTCTTCTTCATCATCATCTTCTTCTTCTTCTTCTTCACGATTACTCTCGTCACTCCCTTCCACTTCCTCGGCGTTCGACACCTCTTCAGTGGATACTGTTACCTCGTAGGGTTTCTCTTTTTTCAAGAATATTTCAATCTGCAACACTCCACTGCTGTCCAGGTAGTAGTCTATTGACTCCACCTGCGTATGGTTCAACAATCATTCGGGTTTTCTTTTTTTTTTTAATTTTAAGCAGTTTTTTTTTGGCGTAAAATGTTTTGAAAAATAAAGTAAAACATCTGAAATGAACATTTCAACATTACATCTTCTTTAACTTTGGTTTGAGATGCAAAAGCACCATAAAGTAATAGAGGCATTAGAAAAAAAACAACAAACATAAAACAACACAAAGCTTAAGTCACAACAAAACAACCTCATCAACAAAGCAACACAACAACAATGAAGACACAAAACAACAACACAACAACAAAGCAGCAATGCCAACTTTTCCGATCATCTTCTCGGGCAGCTTGAACAGTTTCTCGATGGACCTCTTGGTGGTCTCACAGCCGTAGTGGCCCATCTGTTCGTCATAAGATGCCTGCACTTTCAGCTTGTGGCCTTCCGATAAGTTCACTGTCACTTCTTCAGACACAAACTCTGATCCTTTGTGGTGTGGTATGGTGTGGTGTGGTGTGGTGTGGTGTGGTGTGGTGTGGTGTGGTGTGGTGTGGTGTGGTGTGGTGTGGTGTGGTATGGTGTGATGTGGTGTGGTCTGGTGTGGTGTGGTGTGGTGTGATGTGGTGTGATGTGGTGTGGTGTGGTCTGGTCTGGTCTGGTGTGGTGTGGTGTGGTGTGGTATAGTGTGGTGTGGTGTGGTGTGGTGTGGTGTGGTGTGGTGTGGTGTGGTGTGGTGTGGTGTGGTGTGGTGTGGTGTGGTGTGGTGTGGTGTGGTGTGGTGTGGTGTGGTGTAGTGTGGTGTGGTGTGGTGTGGTGTGGTGTGGTGTAGTGTGGTGTGGTGTGGTGTGAACATGGTGGGTTGTTGTGGTTAACAAGGTTGGTGGCCAGTAGGATGTGGTATGGTTTGTTTGAATTGTGAAAGCTGAAAAACAGTTGTTTACATTGGCTGCAGGAACAATAAGTTATGGACTTGCAAAATCAATGGAAGTCGTACTAGGAGTGGTTGTTAACAACAACAACAAGAGCACTGAGATATGATGAAGTGGCAATAACACAAAGGTACACAACAGTGCTTTACAATCGCTCAATCCGAGGCATCGAAAAAAATTATTCTAGCTTTCAAAACAATCAATACACAACACTCCAAGCTTAAACATTTTTTTTTTACTTTTCAGTCACCAGTTTTTGATTTTTTTTCCTGCATTGTTTTTAAGCTCACTACAGCCATGTGGTTTCAGCTTTTAAAATATTTCTCAGGTCTTGCATGAGAACAAGACACAGTTTTATTTCTTTTTTTTTTCGCTAGAGTTTTTTCCATTTGGTTTTTCTCCACCTCATGCCACCAAATACCGAAACTGTATGCAAACATCCACAATCAATTCTTTTTGGAGAAGCTGAATAAGCCCCCGAGACACGGTATTGTTTGCACAGGCCTGCGATCCTTGAATGACTTAGACACTGGTGCAAATCTTCTTGTTTTTTTTTCAGTTTTTCGATGAAAAAACAATTCTAGAAATAAAACCAAGCTGTGAATGTTTTATAAAAAATATGTTTCTAGAATAGATTATATAGAGTTTTTGGTGTAACAAAATGACGATAAAAAATCTAAACGTGTTTTTAAGATTTAAAGATTAAAAATTTGTTAATAATTTTTTTCGAAATACTAAAGTAACACAGTTTCGTCAAAAATGTTGGTTTTTGAAACTTCATTTTAACTATTCTTTTCACTCATCCCCATCTTTTTTCTCCAGTCATTACTTCACCCATCTTCCACCCTCTTCCACCCTCTTCCACCCTCTTCCATCCTCTTCCACCCTCTTCCACCCTCTTCCATCCTCTTCCACCCTCTTCCACCCTCTTCCACTCTCTTCTACCCTCTTCCACCCTCTTTCACTCTTTTCCATCCTCTTTCACTCTCTTCCACCTCCTTTCACTCACCGATGGGGACACTAAGTCTGATGATCCTGCGACCGAGGGGGTCTGTTTCGATAGGCACCACACCAGGTCCTGACGGCTTCTTCTGAGCAGAAAGATGGAAAGGCATTTCTATGGTCAGAATGTTGCACGAGTTGAGATCACACTTCATCGAACGGGTTTCCACATGTTTGGGAAGTTCTATTCTGCAGTGTCATGTTGTAGAGTGGTACAGTGTCATGTTGTAGAGTGGTGCAGTGTCATGTTGTAGAGTGCTGCAGTGTCATGTTGTGGAGTGGTGCAGTGTAAGGTTGTAGAGTGGTGCATGAAGTGCGTGGAAGTTGGGAAACACTTTAAAACCTTCAAGCAAGCTGTGTACATTCTTTGCCAAAATTACGTGTGAAAGTGTAATAAAAAAATACATGCGTTGCGTGCAAGTTACACAACAAAACCCCATTAACTCGCTCCCAAAGCTTCAATTGCGAGGCAAGTTGGAGGGTTGGGAGGTCAAGGGTAATACTACTCGGTGGATGTATAGTACTGATGGCGGTGCTATGGTCTAATATGATCTTGTTCACTCCTATATACAGTGAAAGCTTTGTTGACTAGAGAGCAATTTAGAAAATTGAAAATAGGAATAAGCAATCTCGTTAACTTTTGCGCTGGTATTGAGTCTTTTGCACCCTGCTTGGTGTCTCTTTCATTTGCTGAGTGCTTTTGAGGACCTCATTCAGTCTTCATATTATTTTAAAAATAACTAGAAAAAGCTTCAAATTTAACTAATTTTTTTTTCATTTTTATTTTTAATTTTATTTTTTAAAAAACGAAATTGGGAAGTTCATCTACTGAAAATATTTTCTTGAGAAAAAAACATCAGAGAGCAAATGTTTTGAAATTTAGGAAAAAAATTGAAATAAATTATATTTCAGAAAAACTAAATAAACAAAATTGAGACAGTCACGCAACAATAAAAACTCACAAAACATTAACCAGCCGCAAAACATCGAACAACCATAAAACGTTAAACATCCGCAAAACTCGAAATTCACCACGAAACTCTAGATCTACTTTGAAACACTGAAGCCTCCATTACCTCCTGATCATGGTTTTCCTGAAGAGGGAGCACTCTCTGGTGTCATCAGTGCATTGTGCCACCAGCAGAAACTCGTCCCCCTGGACCTCTATGGTCACATCTTCAGGGTGAAAGTGCCGCAAATCGAACCTCACCTGGAAGGTTGATGAGTTTGGTAGTAGTAGGATGAGGAGTGGGACGGGGGTTGGATGATGGTGTGATACGGAGTGATTGGTGGTGGTAGGATGGTGGAGATTGTTGATGATGAGTGGGTAGTAGTAGAGTGGTGATGGCTGTTGTATGGGGTAGTGATGGTGGGTGTTTTTGAGAGGAGGGTGATGATGGTGGTTGTTGTGTTGGTGGTGATGGTGGTGGTTGTTGTGTTGGTGGTGATGGTGGTGGTTGTTGAGTGGGTAGTGGTGGCGGTTGTTGACGGAAGGGATGGGGGTGGTTGTTGAGTGGTGGTGATGGTGATGACTGTAGATTAATAATGGGTGGGGTGGTAAAATGTTGATTAGTGGGTGATAATATGGTGATGATGGAGTAGTGGTAGGAGGTTAATGATGTAATAACATGGCGTGGAATAGGGTGTGATGGAGTGGCAATAAGGCGATGAGAGGGTGGTAGTGTCAGAAATAAACAAATAAAATGTGTATAAATAATAAAAACTAATAAAAAATAATGATGAAGATTGTAAAAGAGCGATAAAAGAATAAAAAAGAATGAAAGACAAAGCACCAGAAATGCTTTATGGCGGCGTTAAAGAGAGGTGTTTTCGCAGTACTAGCGTCATTCGAAACTTAATCATTCATTCTAGTTTGATTGCTGCAGGAGCTGAAATGAGGTCGAAAATGATATTTCGAAATATTCCCATTTTCCAAAATTTAGCTCTTCTCTGAGATCCAAATATCTGTCTTGAAAATGATTTTACAATTCAGCAAAGGAGTATTATTTCATCACCGTCAACAACCCATTACCATCTCATTTATAACCACAAACAACATTTTCAATAACCCATTCAAATCTGTCTACAACCGATCTAACAGAAACTCACCAATATCTCCCAACCTACTACCAATAACCCATCCAACGGCAACTCACCAATAACACCCAACCTACCATCAACATTCACCACCAACAGCAACCTTCAAGATAGGCAGGCCGTCTCGATCAACTACCTCCGCAGAGTCTACAGGCTCTTTCACACCTTCCTGGCGCTGTTCCTCCGTTGACTTCAGCACCAGGAATTCACTCACCTCCTCCAAATCGTCCTTTGTGGGAGTTGTGTGTGGTAGTTGTATGGTTGTGTGTGTGGTTGTATGGTTGTGTGTAGTGATTGTATGGTTGTGTGTGGTGTTTTTATGGTTGTTTGTGGTGTTTTTATGGTTGTGTGTGTGGTTGTATGATTGTGTGTGTGTGTTCGTATGGTTGTGTGTGTGGTTGTATGGTTGTGTGTGTAGTTGTATGGTTGTGTGTGTGTGGTTGTATGTGTATGGTAGTGGTTGGCAAAACTTGAAAGAGGTTTTAATCTGAATAAAAGCTTTTTGAAGTGGTTTTGAAGAGGGTTCAGACAACCTTGTTTTCGTATTACCAACAAACAAAGCTGCTCATCACAGCAATGCAAGTATTGATTAAATATTATAAACACTAGATAATCTCAAGTTTGAGGGAGTTGAGAAGGATGGAATTTGGGAGCGTTTTTGAAGAGAGTTCATGTGTTAAAACTGGCTCATGTCTTGTTTTCATAATCTATAAATTCTTTCGCAATCGTAAACAAGCGCTTCAGCTTTTAATGCCTGTTCCTATTGCACATCACTCTGTAGTGTCTCTGCATGCCCTCCTCATTCGGCACGAGTCAGCTTGAACGAGGCACGCTTCGGATATGTATTTTTCATTATTTTTTTTCATTGTTTTATTCTATCATTTTTGATTACATGAAATGTAATTTCGTTTTCATTCTATTCTATTATTTTTTAAAATATATTTAAGAATCATTTAATGAGAGCATCAAACTCGAAATTAAATTCAACACAACAACCACCACCTGCCACCGCTGTTTTCTTTTTTTGAATTCTTCATTCTCGTAGTCTTCCTCTTCTTCTTCTTCTTCTTTTTCCTCCTCTTTCTTCAGCTTTACGATCGGCTTCATTTTACTTTTGGTGTCTTTCAGGAGTCTCTTGAAGGCTGCCTGGAAGAAAATTCGAAACATTTAAAACACATGCCTAATTCAACTTAACAACAAAATGCAAAAAACATTATATCAATCACCCTTCAACACATCTTCAGGCTTATAAGTCATTCACACAATTGACCATTCAACATTTTCATCATCTTGTGCCTGAAACATTCCTTTGCCACGTCAACGGCCTCTCATCTCAATCTTCTAACCCACCTCAACCCTCTAACCCACCTCAGCCTTCTACTCCACCTCAACCTTCTACCTCACCTCAACCTTCTACTTCATCTCAATCCCTCAACTCATCTCAATCTTCTAACGCACCTCAAGGCTCTAACTCATCTCACTCCTTCCCGTTTTAAACTTTCAATGACTCTCAGTCAGTATTCGAAGGAGGAAGTTATGTTGGCCGTTGAAAACCAATAATTTCACAACAATTTTTCAAAAATTCTTTTTTGCATTTTTAAAACTATTTTGAATAGATTTTCATTATTTTTATTTACTCTATCTTGATAATTTTTTTCCACCTCTTCTCACAACCCTTTCCCAACAATCCCACCATCACCAGTTCCACACATCCGAACGGTCTCAGCCCTTGCTAACAACTTCCAGCTCTCTCTATAAGTATCAGCCTTCCTTCCAGATCCATCCAGAAGTATCAGGCATGCATCATTGGAGGCTGCACGCACCACTTCACCCCATCAGTCATCCCACGTTAACGCACACTCGTCTGGCCCATTATTGCGCCTGTTTCATTGCGCAGACGTGCCCCATTTAATGCATGTTCGTGTAGATGTATGTGTCTGTATTTGTGTATATGCGTGTGTGTCTGTCTGAGTTTGTTCGTGTATGTGCGTATATACATGTGCCTGCAAGCAATTTATTTCGTCTAAAAATAGCCAATCGAGGCATTTGATTGAAATTTTATTTTTAGATTTAAAAATCCACTCGAATCATCATTCAGTGCTTCTTTCGTTATTTTCTCATCTCTCAGTCTTCTCAAGTGCTCTCGCTATTCATTCAAATGCAACATCAAACCACACTTCACCTTTTTCTTCATGTTTCGTCATTGCTTCCAAACCTTCCGTGTTTTTTTTGTCCGTACGGTTATTTTGTCACGCATTCATTTATGCATTCATGAGCTCATTCTGTTGTTAATTCACCTAAGCATTCATAAATTTATTCGCTCAACCATGCATTCGCTCTGTTTTTTTGGAACCAAGTGGCAGGGTAAGTACGAAAATATTGAACGCAATTAGCGCATATAAATTTGCAGAATTGCTCGAAGCTCCCTTTATTTTGCACGTATGCGGTGCTGGTGTTTTAAGGAGGTTTATATAAATAGTGAACAAATTGAAACGTCTTTTAAATAGATGAGCTTGCTTCCTTGCAGAGCAGGCTTCCACTTTCAAAGCGTCTTTCGTAACAAGGAGGGCAATTGATTGGCCGTATTAAGTGACTCATTAATTCAAATAATTGACTGTAAGTCCTTGTGCCTCTCTGCGGGCTGTGACTCCGCAGAGATTGACAAGTCTTCTCGATTTGCACTATCAAACACTGAACGGTCGAAAGTACCAGCATAACTAGAAAATCTTTTTGAAATGAAAAATAGCAAAAATTAAGATTTGGTGTGGAGCTGCAAGGAAGTTTGTTCGCAACAGGCGCGGGTCTCACACTATTTCGGGATTGTTTCAATAAACGTATTGTGTATCGTTGTGGTGCGGATACGTAAGTTGGTACGAATCGGTGGTCATTGTGGAAGAAAATCCATGTGCTTTTAGAAATTTGAAGAGTATAATAAAAATTATTTTTAAGTTCAGAAATTCAATTTTTCCTCATGCCATCTTTAATACGAAGCTTATTGGCTCGTCTGCTTGAAGGCCTTTGTGCCTCGGCTTTTTATTAGTCAATATTTCAGTTTTTAATACTCGCACTTTTATCGAAATTAAATTTTTTCGAATTAAATAAAGCTTTCTGAGTTATTTTCGTTTTGTTTGATGAGGCTATAAAAGCAACTGATTAAATTTTTCTAAAAAAACCCAAGACAAGTATAATAGAATTCTGGATTAAAAATTCGCTTCGGAATATTATTTCTTTATTGGCGCATAAAATGTGATCTAGAGCCGACTTATGAACGGCCAAGACTCTTATCTCGCAAGGGCTTCCATTTAGCAGCACATTTTGGTCTCTTTCAACATACATTTTGGTCCCTTTCAGAACATTTGCTCATTTTCAACGAAGATTCATCTCAGAAGCAGTAATGGAAAAGCAATAAAAAAACAAAAAACTTTACATTTCTTAGTCTAAATGATTCTTAATCTTTCCACTTTTTTGCAGTCAACAAAATTTTTTATTTTTATCGTTTTTTTCATGTTTTTTTCATCCCAATATCAGTCCGTATTCACAGGGTTGATTATTTAGTTCAATCTTTGCAAATCTTTCCACACTGCTCCTATCTGCTTTTTAGCTTCCAGTTCTTGTGGCCTGTACATTATTTCAGTGATCTTTTCTTTAGTTCTTCAACTTCACCACTTCTTCTCATACCATCTGAAATTTCTTCTCTAAGAGTTAAATCATAGTATGAAATTTTTCTATTGAACAATTTTTTTATCTAACTTCAAAACTCTTATTGCTTTTAAAATCTTTATTTGGCGTTTTTTAAACTCACGCAAAAAAATTATGAATTTGAGTCCATATATTCGACTTTAAACAAAATAAGAAGTTCGAAGCCTTTGGATTTTCAAGGCAAAGTTGCAGGGAACCAATTCTCTCTTATTTATATTTGTTTTAGGCCGACCCAACGGGATTTTTTTGGATGATTTTAACACATTATCGAATTTTCATCAGCTCATGAAATATTTATCGAGCGTCATTAATCGACAGCTGTGCGTGTCTAAAACTTACGAATGATGAAAAATTAAATTAATTATATATTTTTGACGCAGAAAGATTTTCATTATTTGTTGGAGACCTTACATTCAGCATGGAATTCAGGTCAGAAGTAAAAATTGAAACTGAAAAACAACACTGTAGTAAAAGCACACATACAGACAAAATACACACATCTACGCACACACCCATATATATACACACATACACATACACACACACACACACACACACACACACACACACACACACACACACACACACACACACACACACACACACACACACACACACACACACACACACACACACA
The DNA here is from genome assembly GCA_947562095.1 of Branchellion lobata. Lineage (NCBI taxonomy): Eukaryota > Metazoa > Annelida > Clitellata > Hirudinida > Piscicolidae > Branchellion > Branchellion lobata. The sequence continues at coordinate 6,697,394 of OX387248.1, forward strand.
CACACACACACACACACACACACACACACACACACACACACACACACACACACACACACACACACACACACACACACACACACACACACACACACACACACACACACACACACACACACACACACACACACACACACACACACACACACACACACACACACACACACACACACACACACACACACACACACACACACACACACACACACACACACACACACACACACACACACACACACACACACACACACACACACACACACACACACACACACACACACACACACACACACACACACACACACACACACACACACACACACACACACACACACACACACAAACACACATACAGTCCCATTTATCCTTGTTGCCTGTGCAGGATCGATGCAGATAAATCAATGACGATCTGCAGGCATGTCCTTGGCAGTGTTTATGAAGAAACGCTCGTCTTTGTTTTACACTTTAAATTGTAAAATTTCTTCCTTGAAGCTATTCGTAGGGTTTTTTTAAAGTTATTTTGTGAATTTGTTGCTATAGCTTTTCATAAATTAACAAAAAAGTTTTTCATAAGATTTTTCTCTGAGGTAGCTTGTGAAAAAGAAATTTTGCTGTAATATTTCCAATGGCAGAGAAAGCTTTCAAGCGTTGTTTGTCATCAAAACCTCTGTTTGCTTATGAAACTGGAGTTTCTTTGTTTTTGTGTGGTGGAAGAACTGTTGTCGAAGACAACTAAGTGTCGACACGGATTGTTCCACAACATGCGAACCTTTTTACAACGTGTGAACCATCCATACACTATTCATGAAATATGCATGTTTATGGGCTGATAGTGAATCGTTAATGACTGCTCCATAATGACAATCAGTGCCTGTAGAAGTCTTGTAAACGATACAAACGACTGGTTCGTGATAGTCTTGTCTCTAACTCTCTTGCAAACATTGCCCAACGTTTTGATGGTTTGGTTTTCAAAATTATTTATATCTTGTAAATATAACGCTGCAGTGAAATGATCAATGAACAAAATGCTTGAAATAACATTTGAAGGAATGCGAACTTACCATGTTGAGAACTGGTTGCAAACGCCTAATTGAAGTTGAAAACCTAAGAGTGTGAAGAGTTTTTTTTCAAAATCAGAGCCCTATTCCTACGGAACTGTTTGTGCTGTTTGTTTGATTGTTCGGATTTGTTGTCTTAAACTTGAACGGTTTTTTAGATCTCTTTTAAGACAGCAGGCAACATGGCAACTAGATGCGAGCTTTAACGAACTTCATAAAAACTCGAAACGTCTAGAAAGTGTTTCAAAAACATTTCAAACGAGCGTTGATAACTAGCGGTCTTCCAACTTCATTCCAGGCAAGTGTATATATAGCTAAGGGTCGGGTGAGCTAGTACAATCCAGGTGGGCCCACAAACAACACCACGCACCCACCCTCACCCATTATTTCAACTTCATCTGCAGCCTCACATACATTCGTGCCACAAACACATGCACACACATATATACATATACAAACATACACACATATACATATACACACACAAGTACATGCACACAGGAAGCATACACAAGCATCCATATGCGTGCAATCAGGTCATGCAGGCGAGGAGTTTTTGAGCGTACAGACACGTACAGCGCCTATAAAACATACTGCATATGCTTCAGGAGATGAGCTCTTCAAGTAACGTAGCCTTCGTGCACGCCACTACTCCTACCAGCCTGCCACCCCTATCGACCCGGCCTCTGGGTTAGTTGGGTCAATCATTGTAATAATATTATTTAGTAATCATTGTTGTGATTAATTTCATTGTGATTTTGTGATGATTAAATTTTTAACGACTACGTGTTTGTTTTCAAAAAGCCTTCAAATTTCTTGAAAATTTTGCTTTAGGAATTTTAAGAATCTAATTATGCGTCTTAACGAGGTGAAAAGTAAACTTCTGATACTTTTGAAGTAACACCAGCTCCTTTGCATCTCCACTGCATGAGAATTCAAAGAAGAGGATAAATAGCCATTTTCAATAAGTTTTGGTCGTTTTTCTAATTAAAACTTGTATTTCCAAGCGGTTGGTCGTGAGATATTTGAATTTTTCTAATGCCTTCCAAGCCTCTTGATCACTTCCAGCTTTCAAACTTTTCAAATATTTTTATTTTTATATTAAAACTTCACACCGCTCCAACCCCTGTTCAACATCCTGTTGGGTTTTTAACTTTTAAAAAGCATATGCTTGTGCCTGACCAACAAAAATTATCATTTTCTCATTCAAAGCTCATTTCAAAAACTCAAAAATAAGCTTTTTTGAATAATAGAGAAAAGTTGGAATAAGTATTACGACTGGACTAGCTTATGAGCCATATACCCACCCTTACAAGACGTTTAATCTTCTTTTTTTTAGTTTTTATTTAACCAAATCTAGTCACACGCATGAAATGTTACCTTCCTTTCAACTAGCAACTTTGTTTTCATTGAAGTTTTCAGTTGCTCAACTAGAAATTGAAGCCTGAACTTTGCAATGAATGTTTTCAGCACACAAGCAAGTGTGTGAGAGGCCTGGTGGTTTGAAGGATCAGCTCGCGTATTTTGTTACCATATTTAGTTCGGTGTTGTTAATTAACTTCGAGATACGGTCTAAATGCAAGTTACACCAACAAGAAAATTCGAAAACAAATTGTAGCTAGTTAGGAATTTATTGTTTATCTTCAACAAAAAAAATAATTTTTTTTAGTTGATATTTATATACAAATAAATACTATTCGAAAGAGGGCAGAGTAACATTTGAAAGCTTTCTAAGGTTTGATGAGTCAAGGAACATAAGACTTCCATATTTCGAATGACTACTTCAAACCCCGTTCAAGTCCCGCATCACACATCACAGCTTGAGCTACATAAGGTTGCATCTCTGAAACATGCAAAATTACCTGGAAATTATTCAAAAAATAGAATATTCTTTTATCCAAGATGTTTCAATCACAGAATGGTGCTGATAAAAGGCAGAAGATGGATGAGTCATCAGAGACTTTTGTAGTCTTCTCTACTCCTGCTCCTTATCCTCCTTACTCTTCATGTTCTTGTTTAGAAATGTTTTGTCGTGTGAAATGTACGAGGAATGATTGGTGGAGTCACATTAGGAAGCTAAAAAGAGAGGTGGGGAAGCTTCGAGGGAAGTTTAAGCGGTGGAAATAATGAAGAAGCATGTGGGCTTCATGAGGAAAGGTTTGTGGAGTGGCGAGATGATGATCTGTTGAAGACGGAGGCTCGTAGCCTTCTCAACTGGTGGGCTGTGAGGCCTTTGAAGGGGTCTACAGTGGCATTCCTTCGGCTCCTTCTGCCCCTCTCTGGGACATCGTCTGCAGGCTCTGCCCTGATCACCATGTATTGCTGATGTGAGGAAGTCAACTGATGAGAAGATGCGGCAAAATCAAATAAAAACTGAAAGTTTCAATGAAGGCCCTTCGATTTCCAAAAAAAAAACAACAAACTCACTTGAAAACAGTAACTGGCACCGACGTCAGACAGTCATTATAAGCGCCAAAAAACTTTGAAGCCTTGTTGGACACCTTTTTGCAAAGCGAACTTGTAGACACCGCTTTTCTGAGAAGGGAAAAGAAAAACATGTAGAGGTTCGAACGAGCAATGAATGGGCATTGAAGGCTGCAGTTACCCACGCAAGAACAATGCTCACATGCGTCAATGGCTTGGTCTGATTAATCTAATTAATCTTATAACCAATGAATGAGGCCTGATTGAAGCCGTATATTCAAGTCGTTTCAATGAATTTAGGAGCAGTTTTGTTTTGGATTTGCTCACCACACCACAATGTTCACAACACCACAATGTTCACCACACCACAATGTTAATCACACCACAATGTTCACCACACCACAATGTTCATCACACCACAATGTTCATCACACCACAATGTTCATCACACCACAATGTTCATCACACCACAATGTTCACTACACCACAATGTTCATCACACCACAATGTTCATCACACCACAATGTTCATCACACCACAATATTCACCACACCACAATGTTCACCACACCACAATGTTCACCACACCACAATGTTCACCACACCACAATGTTCATCACACCACAATGTTCATCACACCACAATGTTCAACACACCACAATGTTCATCACACCACAATGTTCCCTACACCACAATGTTCATCACACCACAATGTTCACCACACCACAATGTTCATCACACCACAATGTTCACCACACCACAATGTTCATCACACCACAATGTTCATCACACCACAATGTTCACCACACCACAATGTTCATCACACCACAATGTTCATCACACCACAATGTTCATCACACCACAATGTTCATCACACCACAATGTTCAACACACCACAATGTTCACCACACCACAATGTTCACCACACCACAATGTTCACCACACCACAATGTTCACCACACCACAATGTTCACCACACCACAATGTTCATCACACCACAATGTTCATCACACCACAATGTTCACCACACCACAATGTTCATCACACCACAATGTTCATCACACCACAATGTTCATCACACCACAATGTTCATCACACCACAATGTTCAACACACCGCAATGTTCATCACACCACAATGTTCACCACACCACAATGTTCACCACACCACAATGCTCATCACACCACAATGTTCATCACACCACAATGTTCACCACACCACAATGCTCACCACACCACAATGTTCACCACACCACAACGTCCACCACACCGCAATGTTCATCCTACCGCAATGTTCATCCTACCACAATGTTCATCACACCACAATGTTCACCACACCACAATGTTCACCACACCACAATGCTCATCACACCACAATGTTCATCACACCACAATGTTCACCACACCACAATGCTCACCACACCACAATGTTCACCACACCACAACGTCCACCACACCGCAATGTTCATCCTACCGCAATGTTCATCCTACCACAATGTTCATCACACCACAATGTTCACCACACCACAATGTTCATCCTACCACAATGTTCATCACACCACAATGTTCACCACACCACAATGTTCATCCTACCACAATGTTCATCACACCACAATGTTCATCACACCCCAATATGTTCACGGAACAAGTGAGTTAATTAAGCTCAGCTCAATACATGGGAGAAGAACCAATAATTCTTCCCCAAACCGCCTTCTAGAAACCATTTAATTGCATATAAGCACTGTAACGTTGATTATTCAGGGGGTCTGATAAACCATTTACAACTTCGCTTTGTGGACCAAACGTAAGAATTCATCGGTTAGATGATCCTCAAGGGGTTCAAAAGCCCTATCTGCTTGAAGGCTGCTTGCTTTGTTTGGGCTTGAAAGCTTTTGGCACTAGTTCGACAAAAAATAATTTAAAGTTTGATGACTTTCGGTACAAATTGTTTGAATATTTATGCGTTTTAAGGCGGCGCTTGTACGTGCGAAATTGCCTCAACGCCGTTCCTCGCCTCGCCTCGTACCGGCGAGGTGCTTAGAAAGGCGTTCTTTACGCTTTCGAAACAATTTGTTTGCAAAAGTTGCGTTCCTTTTAGCACAACTTCTGCAAAGCCACTCAGAAAAACATTGAAGCCTTCCCGTGTGTGCTTCTCATAACATAGTTATTTAAATTCTTAGCCGGCAAATCTTTTCACGAAAGCTTTCTAAATTGCTTCCTGCTTTCCAGCTCCCAACAGACTCTATTCCGCTCTTGCAGAAGCACCGAATAAAAAGAGCTTCAAACGAAGGTAGGCAGTTCATAAAGATTGAGTTTCAAACATCCCAATGGGTCCTAATTCTTTCTTCATAATTCATAAAAATTGTTTAAATTCATGAGTGTTAATTTCACGCCGACACAAACGACTCGTGTTCACTCGTAAATTTCATCATCGACAAGTCGTGTGGGCTCTTGTTTCACTCGTATCTTCCCACAGTGGTTTATGAAACTTTCCTTCGTTGTAGCAGTCAACGGTGGTCCACTGGGCAGGGGGCTGTTGTGCTCGTGTCTTGACTTCGAAGGCATAGGTTTTTGAATGTATCTGCATGGTAATGTTAGTGGCTTTGAAACTTTATTCGAGATTCTAAACTTTTCACAACAATTAAAGAAAGCTTTGAAGTCTCCAATATTATAGTGTGGTCTTCAATATTCCACTCTTACTGATGGCTTGTTGAGTAGGAGGAGGCTGGTGGCTAGGTTGATATCAAATTGCATCGAACAAGCTGATGCCTCTTTGATCCATCACGAGCCATCCTTCGTTATTCTCGACGTTTAAGGTTGAACGCAGG
>OX387248.1:6708700-6736200 GCA_947562095.1 Branchellion lobata
TTAATTTCTTCAACACTCCCACGCCTGTGGTCTTCGGGCTTCTGTGACGTCATGACGTCATGACTTCATGACATCTCATCGAATCAACCGATAAATCTTTTTGAACTTTCTAACTCAAGGAGGTTGTCGATGAGATACGCATGCATCTTCGTCATAACATACCTTCCCCACACGTCAACTATTCTCAGATTTTATGCTATTTATCTAATCTAATCTAATCCAAACAGTTTTTCAGAGATGATTACAGGCCGCTAAAAGGCGCTTTCATGCAAACACCTCACAGAATATTCCGAACTGTTTTTACCGAAGCGCTGTCTCAAATAAATTAACCCAGATTCGCTCGTACTTTACACATTCAGTAAACAATCGCTTTCGGAGGTAGTAAACAGTTTTGTCAAAACTTGATTATTTTTTGAATTTCAGAAAGAAAAATGGTTTAACAGAGTGAGTAGGAGTGAGAATCTTTTTTGAAAAATTCTCTAAGCTGATTGATGCAAGAGTTGCTTTCACAGAAAGTTAATTATGAAGGGTTGCTGAGTCAGAGGTTATCTGTTCATTGAGAACGTCACTGAAGACATGGAGAGATGCATTGGCCCGGAAACCTTCGGAAAAATTATTTTGGTAAGTTTTCTAAGTAACTTCCACATGGAAGGCTTTTTTTAATTAAATGTTGCATAGAAAAAAATCGAATACTTTTTTTTCACTGGCGTTTTTTCCATAAAAGGCACAAACAAACAGGCACCGTGCAGGCGTTAATGTATTAATGTATGCGCTAGCTGTACCCACCCTGCAACATCAGCAACAGCAAGGCCGACCTAACACCATTCATCCACGTTTCAACAATAATCCTCTCTGTGTGCACTTTGATGTACGTTTGTGTATACGTATGTATGTTTATTTGTGTTTTTATGTGTTTGAATGCCGATTTATGCCTGCTTTTCGGTGGTTTTGTGAATTATTTCGACGTATTTGGTACGCATATGTGATGTATGGCTGCAACACGCGTGGTGTTTTTGTGTGAGCGCGCATGTGCACACTGTGGAAATTGTGTTTCGTACACATCTCCTTTTTAAGAGTGCAGTACTAGCATCATAAAGTCGCTCTGAACCTCACAAAGTAGGCGCCCGTTGGAGTTTCATTGATTCTATACACCTTGAGTTGACAATAGGGTCTTGGGAATTAACGGTCTTGAAAGTTATGCACAAATTTGCGAATGAAAGAAGAGTTATAAAAGTCAAAAGAATCATAAGGACTCTTTAAATATGCACGCATTTAAGCATGCATATGCGTGAGTGGTAATGCGAAATAATGAATAAGAAGACAAGATGTTAGAGGGAGCTTTTAACGTATGCCAGTCTGAGAGGTGAGGACTAACATGCGTGTTTCTTTAATACTGGCGTTGGAAGAACCAGTGTTTCAGCAGACTGTGTGCTTGTGAGGCATCGTTGAAACATCGACTGCTAGCAATTGATGGATAAGAAGTGGATTGTCATTTGAAAGGCAACGAGACTCACTTGTATAGTTTTGCACGCAACAAATCTGTTGCTTACTCGGACGTACACGTTTATTTGATAAAATTTCAGATTCCTTTTTATACACCGTTAGTAAAACCATGGAATGTAAAAAAGTTTTTTGAACGTCTTGAAAGCCTTTGGAACTATGCCCGTGAAGGAGCTGTCTTTGTGCTTCACACTGTGGCTCACTCTAACGTTTGCACAAAGTATAGAGTCCTACGGGGGATATTACCTACCTACCCTCGTGCAAGGTTTGTGTTGGACATTTCACATTTTTACTGCACTATTTGTCCAAAACGATGGTTTCAAAACGAGTTTTTTTTAATTTAAAATGCTGCAAAAGAGCGAAGATTCATACCCGTAATTCAATATTCTTTAACATTCATAATTACAAATTGGAAGCATCATAGAAGCTAGAAGTCATTTTTGAAGTTGCAATTCGCACGTTGAGTTTTCCCTCCATTGAACAAACCTATTGAAACGCCTGATGTCCCGCAGAGAACTTGGAGTTCTGTGAGACGGAGACCTTCACGACGGAGTGTCCGGAGCACCACGCAGTGTTGATCACGAGGGCGCAGTACGGGAGGATGGAGTACGGCAAGTGCATCAAGCCAGGCTACAGACACGAGTGGTGTGGAGAGGACGTGCTGTTGCAGCTGGAGAACATCTGCTCTGGCAAAAGGAACTGCGAGATCAGAATTCCTGACAAACTGCTCGAGTCAAAGGCCGAGTGTCCGCCTGATTTGAAAACATATCTCAACGTTTCGTACCGCTGCGTCGAAGGTGCGTGGTCTTCGTAAGCTTTCCTCGTGATCCATCCCTATTCGTCACCGTCATTATTCCTCGCTAGAGATAGCTTGCAAATATTTTGTAATCTTAAACACGCATACGAAAACTCCTACACGCACGCACACACACACACACACACACACACACACACACACACACACACACACACACACACACACACACACACACACACACACACACACACACACACACACACACGCACGCACGCACGCACGCACACACACGCACACAAAAATCAAAACACAAACCACAAAAACCAACAAAGCCACACAAACTTACACAAACAAACAAAAACCAACACAAACCCATGCACAAACCCGTGCAAACCTCACAACACACAGTCGAACACGACGCATGCTTCAAGTGCCGCAAAGGGGAGTTTGCTCTGGTGAAGTACCAAGCCGGCTACCTGGCCTCCTTCACCTCACTTAACTCGCTCGAATCGAGTCAGAAGAAGCAGTGTGGCACTGTGACGTGTCCTTGGAAGATCGAGGTGATGGCCGGACAGACCATCAACATCACACTTCTTGACTTTACCCTCGAAAAGACCAGCTTTGCCAAGGGAAACTGCTTCAGATTTGCTGTTATCAAAGAGAAACCCTACACCAAAGACACGGGTGTGTGTGGAGGCAGGAACAGAGAACACCTTGTGTACCACTCAGTGTCCAACTCGGTAGAACTACACGTCATCAACCCCAAGGTCTTCTCCTCCTTTGGTCAGTTCATCCTCAAGTATGAAGGTGAGTGTTTTGTGGTTGTAGTGGTGCTGACGGCGGTGTTGGGGTGTCGTGTTGGTGGAGTTGTGTTAAAAGTGGGGTTGTGATTGTCGTAATGGTGAAGTTGTGACGATGATGGAGTTTTGGTGATGATAGCGTTGTAGTGGTGATAGCGTTGTGGTGGGGATAGGATTGTTGTGGTGGAGATGTCTTTATTGTATTGTCGGGGTTGTTGCGGTGTTGATGTTGGATTTGTGGTGTTGTTTTCGCTATAGGGGCTGTGTTTTTGTTGATGATGAGAATGTATTTGTCTTAGGTGGGATTGTTGTCTTAGTTGTTGTAATTCTTTCGTTAATAATATTGTTGTTATTTTTTTTGTTTTTGTTTTTTTGGGTTAATTGTGTTGTGTTGATAATGAGTTTTTTGTTGTTGATGTGAGTTCTGCATAAGAGTGCATGTATCATACAGCCTTTGCTGCGCGTTGTTAACTTTGGAATTTCTTTTCAATTCAATTTTTTTAATTTTTTTTTCATTATTTTGCTTCTTCACATCCAACCACTTCCCTCCAACCTTTTCTAACTTTAGACCAAAGCATTGAAAACTTTAAAAAACTTAACTCTAAAACATAGCATACTTATTTTACAAAACCTCACCTATCTCCCTTGCTTCAGTAGTGGCTACGTTCAATTTAACATTCAAAAAAACCTTTGGAGAGTTTTGGAATTTCGGAAATTCTTCTACAACTTCAAAGCAACTCAATTTCTGATGTTTCAACAGCCTCTTGAAGGGACTAGGAGCTTCACTTTCAGCGAATATTTTTTCATTTCAATTGATTTACACAGGCACACAACTTGTACATGCTCCCATACATTACACAATGTTTATCTTATACGACGAACGTTTGAGAGTTAACGACGTTTGAAAGCTTCATTTTACTATTCCATCCATAATTTTTTACGTCCATCATTATTCGAACAATACTTGTTCGATCCATTCCATTGTGACAAACCGCTCCAAAGCTCATGCAAGCCTTCCTCCCTACAGCGGTGGGATGTGCCGACCTGGAGACCCTGCCAAACGCCAAGGTGAAACGAGACAAAGATGTCTCAGAGGTGATGTGCAGTGATGGTCAGCAGTGGAGGCTTAAATGTGAAGGGAAGAAGTGGGTAGGAGAGCATGGCGTGTGTCCGTCTGCTCTGATCGAAATGTCTTCCACGAGGTACATCGGAAGCCTGTCTGTGGGTGAGTCGGTGTGTTTTGGGTTGAAACTAACATACTAAGGCTGAGTTACTGTACGCCTATGTGCGTGAATGAAGTGATGCGTGTTTGTAGATAAGGATTCTTTGCGGAGAACATTTGATGTTCAGTGGATTTTTGAATGACCAACATCACCAGGCCTGCTCACTGCCATCGTGATAGGAATAGCTCTGGTAATAGCAGTTCTCATTGTCACCATTGGAGTCGTTTGTCTCAAAAAGTAAATATTGCAAATACTTCAACAAATCTCCAAACAAATCTCACAAAGCTCTTCACAACTATTTGCCAAACCTCTTCTAAAATTTCATATTAACACTATTCGACCGACCTAATAACCCACCTACTAACCCATCTATCAACCCATCTACCAACCAGCCTATCCATCAACCCAACCACCAACCCACCTGTCTTTGCAGGCACCACCAAGACTCCTTGAGGTCCAGGGGAGCCTTGTACGTTCATCCGAGCCAGTGTTACGAGTTGAGAGGGGGCTATCAGAGAAGCACTTATGCCGACGAAGACAGTCTGATGCGCAAGTACCAAAAAAGTCTGTACCCCTACAGCACGCAGTCGGTCAGAGGGGTAGACAGGAAGAATGTCTACGACGTGCCCAAGAGCATTGAGTCCCGCCCACTGCCTTCCATCCCCGTGGACCCCCCTCCGGTGCCCAAAATCAAACAAATCGAAGTAGGTATTTTATGGCTGAATTTATTGTTGTTTTTCTGTTTATTCATTCACTGGCATTTGTCTGGCAATTTATTTTTTGTTCGTGTCGAGTTCTTATCTAATAAATATCCTCTCGAATGCAAACTAACGAGAATTTTTACATCGTCTTTTTTATTCCAAGGCTCAAATGGAGTTGAAATCTCACAAATACCAAAGCGTAATCGTATCCACAAGTGCTTCCACGGCTTACGAACCAACAATTTCGAGCAGCACTTCCGCCTACCAGTCTCAACTGCCTGCTGCTCCTTCTTCTTCAGGCAAGTACCCTTCTTCCCACTACACCGTGCTCGACTCTGCCGCCCAGCAGCAGCAACATCAGTCCACCAGTAAACAAACCAACGCCTCCGCCGCCTCGCTGGAGACAGGCGCTTTGACGTGGGCAGTGCCCGACCCGCAGTCGACCACCTACAGCTACGCTTCGTCCTCTCAAGGAGGCTCTGACGATGGCGTGAGCAGCAAGGAGTCAGGCGCTCAAGGGGGCAGCAAAGCTCGACCCAACGTGATGGCAGCTGGTGCCTTCCAGACAGAAGTGTACAACTCGGAGATCCCACTGCGACCCATGAGGGAGGGCTCCCAGGCGGCCGTCAACAACTGCAACATCAACAACGCTGTCGTCAACAACAACAACAACAACAACAATAGCAACAACATCAACAAGGCGGCCGATCAGAGTGAACGAGCCTCCACAGACAAATCCTTCAGCACTGGCACCAACAGCTGGCCATAAACCACACAACTTCTTCCTCTCCTTCCTACACATTTTCATCCTCTTTTTCGTCCTCATCATCTTTCTCCATCTTCATGGATACTATTTTTGCTGCAGCACATACTAGTGCGTGCTGTACATTGGCATAGTTTTGTACGTGCTCCGTCTGGTTTACACGCATTATTTTTGTATCTTCTAATGTAGGTGACTAAGTAATAACATTGAAGCCTAATTCAAAGTGATCCTATCATTTTCAAGTGGCACATTTTATAATATTCAGATTTTTAAATATTTTACATTCCAGAAGAAATTAATGTGCATCCAACAGCTACGTTCTGTGTAGCTGAAGTAAACATAAGTGGCACCGCTTGTAAATTGATGAAGTCTATGATGAATCTAGTCAAATTCAGGGTTGAATCGAGGCTCGCCGCCTTGGAAATGATGTTGTTTTGATGGAGTAATGGTCGCTTACGAAGGCATTGAATCCACCAGGTTGCAAGTAGCAGGTTACGCAGACAAAAGTTGAAAAGTTTGTATCGTATTTATGTTACATCTCCATACAACCCACCACCGTCATTACCAGCACAAACACCCCCGCCACCACTACCCCCAACGCCACCACCACCACAACGCTATTTGGAGTTGTCCAAAGTGTACAATATTTTGTAACAAAACCAGGATAAATGTACGTTTATTTTGTATTTAGCAACATTCGCATGTGAATGAAGTATTTATTAAAGATTTTGAACCTTTAACCACCTTAATGTAATATTTTTGTGCAAATTCTTGTGTGGCATAATAACATAAAGCATTATCTCTAAACTGTTATATTTTAATGCACATCGCACAAAAAGTAGGGTTGAACGCGCAATGTAAGAGTGTCGCATATTAAGGAACATCTATTGACAAGATGCAACTTTTCAAATTTAATCTGCCTCAACTAATTTTCACTAAGAGCTTATCGACAAAGCAACTCTGTTTTATACCAATAAAGATCACAAAGCGTTGTTTTCTCCGCTCATTCATGTATAATTTAAATCTCTCATTCGTTAGTTTACTTTTAACCGTTGCTTCAAACGATTCGCAGCGTCATAAATACAAAACACCAAAACGAAACTTCGAAGATGATCACCAAACTCATTCTTTTCTGCTTCAGCATAGCTCCCATCTGCCTCTGCCTCAGGCCCAACCACACTCTCAACCTCGAAACCGCATCAGAAAGCGGGCTGAGTGAGGGAAATTTTGTTAATCCTAAACGTTCAAATGATCAATGAACTTTCTCTGTGCCACTGCTTATTGAAGACATCTCATAAATTTTTCACAACTCTCATTAGCTACTTGTATTTGTGTTCTTTCATTTCGCCTATCATATGTGGAATAATTTCTAAACTCCCCCTAGCGACCATTGAGTGGTTGTCGATAAGAAATCGAAAAGCTACCTTTGCCGCCTCCGATGAAATGGTGCGTGTGGTGTGTTACGAGGCAGACAACCGACCTGTGATCTCGTTTCTTTGGATGTCCTCTTGTGTATGTTTCTTGTGGAATGTTCGTCTTAAAATGTTCTTTGTGGAATGATCATGTAACCTTTAAACTACTCAATTTGGGCTTGAAAATAATGACAGCTTCTGTGTTGATCTTATCACTTCATGTTCATAGCGCCTGTACGGTGCAACCCTCCAACCACCGGTTTATAGGCAACAGACTAGCTATCACTTTCGATTATGGTGCAAGTAGGCTGCATGAGAGCTTGAATGGAACTGATGCAGAATGATTTAGCAGCAATCAGACGTTGGTGCCTCCCACAGTTCAACATGCAGCTGGAAGACTCCTACAGGATCTTCAACGGACGCAACGCCACCGACGCCTACGACAACTACCGCTTCAACGTCTTCTCTCTTCAAAGGCACCCAATTTGCAAACAGACATTTCAAAAACCAATCTCCTATAAAGACGTCTCATAAAATAATCTTTCATTGAGGCATCTCTCATAGTTTCTACGTTTTTATAAATCATACTTCTAACGAATATTTCTTTTAAGCAAAGCCACTTTTAATATGAGTTTTTAATCTTGTATCATTGACTTTAACGACATAGATGCTAACTCAGACTCACGTCGAGCAATCGTTACCTTTGTGTAACTTTGAATGTCAATTTGTGTTTATCAATTTTCAAAACAACACCATCTACAACACCATTTACAACAACATCCACAGTACTATCCACAACACATCACTCAACCACATTAACAACCTCATACGCAACAGCATCAACAACAGCATCAACAACAGCATCAACAACAACATCAACAACAGTATCAACAACATTATCCACAACAGTACCAACAACATTATCCACAACAGCATCAACAACAGTACCAACAACATTATCCACAACAGCATCAACAACAGTATCAACAACATAATCCACAACAGCCTCCACAACCACACCTCTGGACTTACAACCACACCACAGGTTGTTGTTTGGTGACTTCTCGTGGATGTGTTTCAAGCCCTTCAACGATTTTTGCGTCGTCGTCGACACTGCTGGTTCTTTCGACGTCAGCCTGGAGATCGAGGGTGCGACTGTCCACTACTTTAACCCTTGATACCACCATCACTATTAACAACACCATTGTTGAAGCCATTACTGCCACCACCATCATCATCATCACTACTACCACCATTAAACCACCACAACCATCATCATTATCATTAATACCACCATTAAACCACCACCATCATCATCATCATTACTACCACCATTATCAATATTAACAACATCATTACTACCACCACAAATGCTAACACCATTACAACTATACTCACTTCCAGCATTGTCTTTTTTCAACCACCCTTATCACCACCACTGCCACCATCACCATTACCACCTTCTTCATCACCAATATTATTATCACCATTGCCACCATTCTTGGCATTATAACTGTTACCTTCAGGTATTTTATAACTTATAAATTAAAATTATTTTCCATTAATCTTTCTAATGCGCACTGATTTAAAGTAACAAAGAATAGTAACAGACGAAGGTTGCCCTTGCTTATTAAACACGTGTAAGGACAGGAAGGATATTCGGGCACCTCACTTACTTGCTTTGGCACTTTTTAAAAATTTGTTTATTTTTCTATCACTAATGTTAATGCTATTATAAATATGGTCATGTTGGTGACTCTGCAGACATGGACTCCCGCTACATGGAGGCATTCCTGCTGGCTCTGGCTCTCTACATCATCGCTGACTTCCTCACCAAGTGGGAAAGAACGGATGGCGAATGAATGAATGGATTTTTAGATGAGTAAATAGATGTTTGGATTTATGAATGCATGAATGCATGGATGAATAGATAAATAAATGAATAGAAGACGTGCGAAAGAATTATTGGATGTATGAAAAAGTAATTGAAAAGGTTTTAATGGTAAGAGATGAATGACTGAACAGATGTGCGTATGAATTTGTGAATGGATGCATGCATGGGTGGATGGATGGATGTATGGATGAATGTGTGGGTGGTGGAATTGGCGAGAGATTTTGAAAGAACGATGGAGGAATGTTGTATGCACACCAGGTCGAACCTGGTGCAGCTACTGCTGGGCACACTGTGTGGAGTCATTTTCTTCTCTTTCTTCCTCTGCTACGTTATCACCAGAACCTTCCCTCACGTTAGACTCCACTCCGTATACCTCCTTCTAGCTCCACTACTGTTTGTCATAGCGCTCATGTTAGCGATATAAGAATCTTCGTGAAGGGTTGTTTCATTACGTGTTTTCAGGGGTGAAGTAAGTTTCAAACTTCAACAAATGAAAAATTCAACAACAAAACAAAAAACTGACAAACTTTATTAAAACAATCAAGTGTGAAATTTTCGATAAGTACATTTGGTGCAAACATTAAAGCACCACCTCACAGAAGCCGCAGTGGGCCATCTTCGCCTTCCTGTGTTCTAGCGGTTCCATCACGGTCTTTCTCCGATGGATCTACAACAGTGCCACTGACAAGTCCGTTCTGCCTCTCATCTGTTGGTACCTCCTCATCACTGGAGTCGTCAGTTTCGTGGCCTGCTACTTGGCAGGACCTATCGAGAACCACCGCGTCCAGAACGTGTGCAGGTGGCTGATCCAAGCCGTGTGCATCATGGTCATCTACCACTGCTTGCCCTCCCACATCATCGCCCTTTTCTTCAGCTGCACCCTCGTTTTCATGTCTATCTGCGCTCACTTCGCTTTGCCTGCCTACCGAAATTACCAACGTGTCATCAGGGGCTGAACAGTGCGAGTATTGTTGCTCTCGTCCTTTTATTGGGATTTTAAAGTCATTTTGAGAACTTGTGTTTTTGCGTTGTATTCTCCAACTTCGTGACAATTCAACATTTTTTTCGTTTTGAAATCTCTTCATGCACACTTACGCAGACCACTAATCATATTCCGTGCATCTCGTGCCGTGTTCGCCTCGATCGATTGACCTCTCCTCACTCCCCTCTTTCGTCCCTTCTCTTCTACTCCATTCTTTTTCATTTCATCTTTTTCCACTTCATTGTTTTCTTCTTTTTCATCATCCTCCTCTTCATCCTTCCTTTCTTCATCTTCTTCTACTCTATCCTTTTCCACCCTTCGTCTTACATTTTGCAGTTATTTGTTACATCGGTTCAGAAGCAATGGTGAGCTTGCTATGATCAGTTGGGGTTTTTGAAACGCTTTATTTTGAACATTCAACAGCTGCCAATAACATCATCAAAAATCTTTAATGAGCAAAGTTTAAAAAAATTGGAAAAACTTTTTTTTTTAATTTTTTAACAACTTTGAAAAACTCGCATGATTCAATAGAAACTCTAAAAAAACAACAAAAACTAAAAAAATAATAAGAAAAACACGAAAAAACGGAAAAATCTCAGAAAGGAGTTAACGTGGGCACAAAGACGCCAATGGGCTGGCATACGAAGGGGCGGTGGAGGCCTTTCCTCTCTGCTGTCTCCCAATTACATGCCTTTGTGCCGCTGCTGAACAACAATTACCTCGCTCTCTCATTCATTTTTATTCTTTTAAATTATTTTCAATTAATTCTCATTTTAAAAAAAAAAACTTTCTTTAAATTTCTCCAACTTATTAGCTGGCTCCATCAATGTTTTAGTTCGTATGTGTGTTCACATAAAAATTGATTCATTTTATATATTTTGAAACTCGTTTAATTATCATTCAGTTTTTAACGATGAAGATTCTAGTTTGTGCTTGGTATTGTCATAGAGGGGAAAATCAGTTTATAAAAGGAAAAAATGAGAGGAATAAGTCTCAAATTATAACGTTTCTGTGTCTTGAATGAATTTAGTACACGTTCGTGTGCAAATAATTCTTCAAACAATTTTACTAAAAAGTATCAAACCAAATAATTTTGAAAAAAAAATTAAGCAGAAGGTTGAAATTCTATTGGTAGATGTGTGTTAATGTAAGAATGGGTGTGGCTAGTCCAGCCAATCACAAACCGCCTTTTTTTGATGTAACCATTTTGAAACAAAACTTACTTAGCGTTTCCAAAATCTAATCACAGATTTCAACTTCGAAATGCTGTTTTTATTTTTCAGTCTGCCATTCACTTTTAGAGTCCAGTTGACAGTTTTTGTCGTCAATTAAGCGCATAGTCCTGCACAAAATAGTCTTTTATTTCTTTGCCTGATTATCAGATTTTATTCATGTTCTTTCATATTAAATGTTATAAAAAACAAATAAAACAAAAAAATGTTTGGTCGGCACAAAAGCGGTAGAAAAAATTGGAGCTGCAAAAACGAAATCTACAAATTCCATTAACTTCTGAAAAGATAGAAAGTTTGTTCACTAATGCAAAACAGAACACAACAAAAGGCGAAAATGCAAAGATTTTCGTAACAAAATAGATGATGACATTAAATTGTACACAAAAACCCATATACAACATTAAACTTTTCACACTATAAGGCCCAACGCACAAAACAACACATAAATATACAACAACAAACAAAAACACATACAAGAATATACAACAATACTCAAAACAACACCCAATGACACACAACGACACACAACGACACACAACGAGAGAGTGGTAGTGATGATCTGGTGTTACAAGCTTTAAAGTTTTTGATGGACTGGGCTCTAATGAGGACTCTCTGATACGATTGATTGGCAACCGGTTGTGCGTTGGTTGCTTGTTCTTTGTTATTTCCTTGTTTATTTTTTTATTTTGTTCAGGTGTGTACGCTCAACTATTTAAATATATTTCTGACTTACAAAGGTGAAGTGTCAAAATGATTTTCAAACTCTTCCAAGCGTAACCAAAGGTAACAAGATGATACACAGTTGTTTCTTCAAATCAAATGAAATCCATCAGCATTCTCTGTTCAACTTCATGTGGGGTATCCTCAACTAAGTTTCCAAAGATTACCATCAGTGAATGTTAAGCACATTCGCGTTTGTGCAAAAAAATTAAACATAAAATTTTATTTTCAAAATTTTGTGAACATTTGATCATTGAGCATCTATCTGAGAGCGGATTTAAACACATAGAAACATATTTTGACACACATTCAAACACATTTAAACACAGGAGAAAAACAGAGTCAAAAAACTACATACAAAGAATTATAGAAAAAACTCAAAAAGACATAAGTATGAAAAAATATGTAACATAAAACAGCGAAACATAGCGAGACATATGACACAACGTAGCAAAACCTAGCGCGACAGAGGGGAATACATAGGAGCACAGACATGAGTCGAGGGTATAGCTGGCCTAACGAGCAATCACATCAGACGTGATTCAATTCGTCCCTCAAAATTGCAATCTCGAAAAACGAAAAATTTCCGAAAGTTTTTTGCAGCAAAGGATGCAGAACCATTTTTGAATGTGGAAGAGATGGTTCGTTGAAGTTTTCAGAATGGATGACAAAGAGAGGGGAGATCACTTCGAAAGTTCAAAGCTGTGGAAACTGTTGTCCCTAACTTATTTCGACTGGCTCCTTCCATCCACTTCCATCAATCATATCTTTTCATCCAATATTTCCATCCAATCCTTCCCTTTACTCTCTTCATCAAGTTTCCTCATCCA
The DNA here is from genome assembly GCA_947562095.1 of Branchellion lobata. Lineage (NCBI taxonomy): Eukaryota > Metazoa > Annelida > Clitellata > Hirudinida > Piscicolidae > Branchellion > Branchellion lobata. The sequence goes on from OX387248.1 coordinate 6,721,515, forward strand.
CTCCCTCTATTCACTCCATCCATCAATCCCTTCATCCACTCCCTCTATTCACTCCATCCATCAATCCCTTCATCCACTCCCTCTATTCACTCCATCCATCAATCCCTTCATCCACTCCCTCCATCCATTTTCTTCATTTAGTTCTTCAAATGCACCCATTCTTCCATACTCATGTTCATGTAACGATCAAATCTTCGCCATTTTAGGCACCTTCTGAAAGCTCGTATAAGAAAACTGAGTATATGGGGGGTGGGAAAGCATCAATATATATATATATGTATGCAGGGCGTATGTGCATATGAAAGCTTTGATGGCTGTGATGGAGAGTGGTGAAAGTGTGATAAAAGGAGGCAGTTCTTATTGAATAGTGTTTGGTCGGCGTGTGCTTGATTTACTTACAGCACCTTTGCTGCTGTCTGACTGGAGCGGCTTAGCGCAATTTGCCAAAAACGTCATTACGTAACGTCGTTTGCAGCTACCACGGCTGGGCCGCATGAAATATTATTCCACACTATGAGCGGGCGATTGAGCAGCAACTAACGCAATCGGGCCTCCATGATTGCATCGCCAGAGGCGTCATTGTTTCCAGCCTGCTACTCAAACGATCGCTCAATTAACCTCTCAATTTCTCAAACTTTTCAGGCTCACCGGATTACATCCCTTACTGAAGAACACCCTCCATACAACGTTGCAAAATAATTTGTAGAACAATTTTTGAAGCATCCTCCACCATGACTGACTCCTTCAAGACCTCGTGTGCCAACATGTCAAACCTCTTCACCAGCCACGACAGCAACAACAACTCTAACAACAACAACAGCCTTTTATCTTCCAGCACGGTTGACAGCAGCAGCGTGGATTTGTTCCAGCAGAAAGGCAGGGAGCGAAGAAAGTTTTCGGTGATAGACGACTTCGCCTCTCTTTACTCTTCCCTTGGCTATCACGGCAATCCCCCTCTAGGCTACTTTGGACACGTCAACGAAGCCTGCTCTCTGCCTTTCAGCGGCTGCAACAAGTCCTTTGGCGGCCTCTCCAACTCCTACAACAACCCACCGAACAACGCCACCAACATCCCTCTTCAAAGTTTCTCTCGTTCTAGCGGAGACAGAAGCAGCAATGTAGGCAACAGTTCCAATAATAGTGTCTCTGGTGAGTGAATGTTTGCTTGTTTAAATAAAGTTAGGAGGTTTGAAGTAAAAAATGTTTTTTTTAATCAATAAAGTATGTTTTAGAATAACGGTAGAATACACAAAAAAACTTCATTCACTTCGAACATGTAAAAAAAACTCTAAATAACGTTGCTAATTAATTTGTTTTTTTTTATTTTGTGGTTTGATGTTTCTAATTTTTTTGTGACCAATGAACTCCACTTCAGCAACCAGTGAGCAGGAAAGTTCGTTCAAGAAGATCAAAGCCGAAAACAGCCACACTTCAAGCAACAGGAACAACAACAACAACAACAACCACCACAACAACAACAACAACAACTACAGCAACAGCTGTCAAGGAAACAGCTTATCCTCATCAATTCCCACCTCTTCAGCAACCACCACTGCGTCCATGCTTCCTTCTCACCCTCCTCCACCCATTCACAACCCAGCCATTTGTCCCACACCTGCCAGGAGGCGACACCGAACCACCTTTACTCAAGACCAGCTGCAAGAGCTCGAGACGGCATTTGCCAAGAGCCACTACCCTGACATCTACGTCAGAGAGGAACTCGCCAGGGTCACCAAACTCAACGAGGCTCGCATCCAGGTGCTTGTCGTTGACTTCTCATTCATTGCAAGTCTACCTTGTAAATAAATTTTTTTTTAATTATCTGCAAAATGTTTAATTACATTTGTTTTTTGAACATTTAAAAACGTAGTTTTATGATTTCATTTCACAACTTAAAATTTACGTTTTCTTTAAACTTCAACTGCAATCCTCGGTCATTCACTCATCTTACTCCCTTAACACGCCACTTCAGCTTCACTTCTGCTTCATCAGGTGTGGTTCCAGAACAGAAGGGCCAAGTACAGAAAGCAAGAGAAACAGCTGGTGAAGTCTCTCAACCCCGGCGTGGCTTCGTGCTCAGTCAGAAACCTTTACAACTCGTCCATGGCTAGGGCTGCCTACCCCTACTCCGCATGCCCCGCCAACTCCATGTCAAGGTGCCCGTCCTTTTATGTGAAATGCCTTTAAAGTTTGTTTTATTTTGTGCTTTGAAAAGCCCTGAGGTACGCAAGAGAGGAGCTGTGAGTTTAACAAAACCACTGAGCGAGCAAAATTTTTTCGATTTGATGTTGTAACTTTCTGATTCCAGCTTGCCCCATGAAAACTACACTGCCTTCAAACATCTTTATATCTGCATTTGTCAACCTCTTTTTAGCACTTTACCAGCCACGTGCCACTCTTAGGTACGGTCTGTCGACATCAGTGGGATACCCAGGCATGACTCAGTTTTCGAGCCTTTCTAACATGCACTCGGGCAACGGCAACATGGCAGGCTCAATGGGACTGGCTCAGAACCAACGCTATTTGCCTTCCATGATGGTCGACTACGGCCTCAACCTGGTGAGTGGGTGGTGTTATGGGCTATCTTCTTCACCAAGCAAATACGCGTCAATGTCAAGCTTCAAAGCTGTTCAAGCCTTTCAGAAGCGTGCATCATTTTTTCAAATTTCATTTAAAAAACTCGTAAGACTGAGGACCCCACACCACAGGAGGGTGAGGAAGACTGGTACAACAAAAGCCTCAACGCCCTACGAATCAACCAACACCCCTCTTTCCACGCCTCCATGCTACCCTACCAGACCTAACCTTTCACGTGCCACTTCAAATCCTTCTAATGTCTTGGATTGTAATTATTTTTTGTATAAAGTTTATTGCGTTTTGCGTTTTTGTCAAAATTACAATATTTTTCAATTCAAAAACGATATCAAAAGCGTTTCTGTTGTATAGAAATATTTTTTGAGAAAATGTTATCTATATAATTATGGCCTCAAACTCAAGAGCGCCTTCTGTCTTCCCTCAATTATCTTACACCACCATCATTATTATTAAGTCATTCAGTTTACAACGACTTTATCTTTTTTTTATTTTAAACAATATTGAAAATTCAAAGTTTGCTGGGGCTTCTCAATGTGATTTTATTTTTAAATTCCAATGCTGAGCTTTTTTAAAGATGCTTCTGGTCCCTTCTAACAATGCATTTTCCTTATATTTTTTTAAAACTGACCATCGCATCAGGCATACATCAATGCTGAGAGAATAAGAACACAACAAACTTAAAGCCACAAAAAAACAAACAATATACAAACAGCATACAAAAACACAACCAAACAAGACACACAAGCACACAGCCAGAGGCTCGCAGGGACAGTAATTAGTGGACGGCATACGGCACGCACAGCGGGAGAGGTGCTTGCAGTTATTGAGTTGTTTTCGTAAGCATTTATCGCCTCTCGAGTCCCTTTCAAGCTGCAACCCTCGCAGCTACTCCTCTGTACTCACACACACAAGCAACACGTGTTGTCGAAAGTTTTTTAATAATTTTTTCAGTTTTTAAAAGCGTTTATTCTTCTTTTCTTTTTTTTTTAAGGGATAGATCTTGGGAGAATGATTTGATTCTCCTAGCGTGATTCAGTATGAGGAAAAGAAGATAAACGAGAAGGTTTTGAAAGAAGGAAATCGATGGAATTTATTGAAGTTTCCCAAGTGATTCGAGTCTCATTCGAAAGAACAAGTGTTCAGTTCGAAAGGAATCAATCCTCCTTAACTCAAAAAACATCCCAAATTATGTTCGTCCAAAACAATTTTTGTACAAAATAATTTTTATCCAAAATAATTTTTGTCCAAAATAATTTTTGTCCAAAATAATTTTTGTCCAAAATAATTTTTGTCCAAAATAATTTTTATCCAAAATAATTTTTATCCAAAACAATTTTCATCCAAAATAATTTGTATCCAAAACAATTTTTATCCAAAATAACTTTTGTTCGAAATAATGTTTGTCCGAATGATGGAAGATGAAGAGAGCATGGAACTGAAGGAGAATGTGGAGATGGCATGCCAGTTCTCAAGTGGACGTAGCAAGGCACGCCTCTGGTAAGCAATAATCACACGATGACGATCCGGTGAATAAATTCACTCCGAGTAAATAAAAATTCACTTATCCTGAACCGAATTAAGGCAAATTAATTAATAAAAAGTGGTTGTAATCAGTTAAATTCAATTAATTCTAGGTTTTGTGATGCAACAACTAGAGTTCAGTAGTAATCGTTGGAATACTCGTCATATGATTGAGGAATCAAAATAATTCTAGGAATTATAAAATAACATAAATACAAGTTCGAAGTTTGTGTATATAATGGAAAGGCGATTTCAAAAGTTTCAATATAAACTGCAACAAAAATATCGAAGTAAGCACGAAGACTGCCGATATGTACACTCACTGCTACCTACCACCGCAGTTCACTGTGACCTATCCACTCATGCTAACATCAGTGTCGATATGTGCTGTGGAACAAAGTGGAGGGTGGAAGAAATGGTGAGGTTGTATGGCAAATTTAATGAAACTTTGGAGACAAAGAAGAAGAAAAGTTGAAGAAATTTATGCTTATGACTTTTGAGGTTTCACGAAAATTTCAGGCGATGAAGAAAGTTTGATGAGACATATTTGCAAAAAAGACATTGATATCATAAAAGATAATTCAAATAAAATATTTCAGTAGGTTTTAATTGAATGAATAAAAGTCCAGTAAAGGTTGGTTATGTTTGCTACATCGGAGTTGAAATAGTTTTCCAGCGAGGGAGGATGTTACGGAATCATGGACGGATTAACAAAAAACCATTAAATACTTTTTTTAAATTATAAATACCGAAATATGCTAAAGACGAAACAATGAAAAAGTAGAAAAAAAATCACGTATTGCATGTTAAATAGGGATGGCTGTTGTTTCCATCGAAATACTCGAGTAACTCGCTAGATGGGGGGATGGTCGGATGTGATGGCTGGGTGAATGACTGGGTGAAAGGCTGGTCAGAAGAGTTGTCGCGTATGTTTGATTCAACCCTGTGGTGGTTGAGAGGATGGAGTGGGTGTTGTGGGTGGTAGTTTGGGTAGCAGACAGATGGAGAGCGGGTGTTGGTGAGTTTGGTGAAGGAGCTACGAGGGGGAGGAGAAGGAACCGAAGTGTTTTGGAAGTTTGCGTTGGTGCTGTGGAAACCACTGCTATTGCTACTATTGCTGTGGTAACTGTTGTTGCTGTTGCGGTTGTGCGGTAGGTTCTTGATTAAGTTGACTGGGTGTGGCCAGTTGTCAGGTGGTACGGCAACGTTGCCTTGAATGCGACACAGATCAGGATTGTCGTAGGCGGGCGAGTCGAGGTAGAGGTTGTTGAGGACCTTGCTGTCCCTGGGCAGTTCCAAGGACCTCTCGAAGCTGAAATTCTTCATGCCTGTGTTGAAGGACCTGGAGACCGGGTGGTTTCTGGAGTACATCTTGGGAGGCTGCTGTGCCGATATGGAAGAAGTGTGGTGAAGCATTGAGGGCGGAGTGAAATTTTTTTTGTTTTGCGCTAGAAAGTTAAGAACCTCAGGAGTTCGAGGCCTCGGAAAGTTGTGTGTGTCCACGTGGTCTTCAGTGGGCAGCGTGTTTTTGAAGGACTGTGCAGGATGATACGATGGAGGCAAGTTTGGTCGGGAAATGTCAGAATTGTTTCTAGAAAAATCCTGGATGTTCATTTTGCTGCAGAGTTGATCAGCGCTGCTTCCAAGACCACTCCTCCTGCACTGATTGCTGCCTTGGTCGAGGCAAGGAGCTGCGGGAAACTTTTCCAAAAAGTTCTCCTGACTCTTGCTCTTTGAGAGATTTCCGAGCACATCGGGTTGCGGGGCGGTGACGAAGGGAGCATGCAGGTCGTTATCGAGGATGCTTTCGTAGATGGGCTCGTGACTCGATTGAGCCTTCAGAAGGCCCCTCTTGAGACTGCCATTACACGAAAGTCGTCTGGGACGACCTGAAAAGTTGTCGCCAGATGGCGAGTTGTCATGCTGTGAAGTCCACGGGTCGTTAAAGGAAGAGTTTTTGTTGAAGGTTGCGTTGCCATTCCTACCCTGCGATGGGGATTGTGCACCGTGAGAGAGGAATTGGGAGGAGGTGTTTGAGGCATGCACCATGCCCTCGGAACCCCTTTTGAGTCTGCCTGTGTGAGGCAGCAGTGGCAGCTGCTTGAACTGGAGGCTATTGTTGCCGTGGAAGCCTGGCAGGTCGTTGAGGTGCTTCAGCATGTCAGGACTTTTTAGCTCCGTCAGGACGGGAGAGCTGCAATTGAAGTTGCGACTTTGATTGCCTGCGTGGAGCGACAAGGAGTGGTTGGAGGAAAGGTTTTTGAAGTAGGGAGGGAGATCGTCGGAGTACATGGAGTCAGTGCGACTGCCTGAGCGGACAGGAAGCTTGGAGGAGGCCTCCTTGAGAGGCAGGTGCTGCTTGTGGATGCTCGCCACCCGCTGCAGTTCGCAGTCGATCAGAGTGCTCCACGAAGTGGTGTTGCTTCGAAAGGTGGGAGGAGTCTGCAGCGCCAGAGGCCGCTTGTAGTTGTCGTACAACTGCTTGCCGTGCTGTGGGGGGTTTTACTGACATGAAGGATTGTTCTTTTAAATTCAACAACTCACAACCGCAAGTAATAGACTTTGAAGTTGAAATTGTGATAAGGGAGCAAGCAGCGGACCTTGACGAGACGAAGGCAGTCGAACCAGCGGTACATGTTTTTGGCGTCATCAGCACATAGGTACTTCATTCGGATGCCTCCCGCAGGCCCTGCATGCAGCACCTGTTCCAGAGCAAGGGTGATGGCTCCAATGGAGGTGATGCAACGCATTATAATGCAAAAAATACAATTCAAGATCGTGCAATTTAATACTATACAATATATTTGAATGAAATGAACAAAGAATATCATAAAGGTAACCTCAACAACAACCTCAACGACAATAATCTCAACAACAACAAAGAAGATCACACGGACCTTGATGACGATGCCGAAGATGGTGGGTGCCTTGACAGCCTTGTCCCACGTCTCTCTGCCCGTCAGGATGTCCGCGTCAGTCAGACACACCAGCCTCTCTAGCTCTGAAGGCTTCTGTGGCGATTGTTGTTGTTGTTGTTGTTGTTGTTTTTGTTGTGTTTTTTACGTTTGTTCGCTTCTCAGTTGGTTTTTAGAATATGGAATCGTGAAAATATTGGATGTTGATTGGAAACTTGATGAAAAGCTATAAGATAGGTGTGACAGCGAATTTAGATACATAAGCATGCAATCAATCATTCAAGCATTAAAAAGCAGGCCATACGTTGGACTTTCCCTTGGGAATGAAGTAGAGACCAGAAGACCTGAGCACGAAATGCAGTCTCTTCCATGACTTCTTGCCCTCCGCCTTTAGGTACAAAGACCCCTCGCACTCTGGAACGTAGGAGCCCGTCGAGAGGCTGGCAAGCACCTGGTGTGTGGTTGTGTGGCTGTGTGGTTGTGATCGTGTGTGGCTGTGGTAGTGTGTGGTTGTGGTAGTGTGTGGTTATATATATATATATATATATATATATATATATATATATATATATACAAAACTCATAAATTATTACTTATTTTTTAACTCGCATACAAATCTTATTTTTTTAATGCATCACAAATGAGTGAATCATTGAACCATTTTTAATTATTTTTGAATTGCCTTGCAACAGCCTGGGAAAGTTTAGTTGTCTTTTGTCTTCATCGAGACAACAAGCGACTGTTGTGGTTCAAAATCCATTTTATTTTTGGTGTTTTTGGTGTTGTTTTTGGTAATGTTGTTGTTGATGTTTTTTGTTTTTGTTTTTGTTTTTTGTGATATTGTTGTTGATGTTTTTGTTGATTTTGTTGTTTTTGGTGTTGTTGATGTTGTTGTTTTTGTTGTTGCTGTTGTTGCTGCTGTCATTAGTGAAAGGGTGACTATTTATGATTTAACATTCTACTAAACGATTGTTTGCTTTTTCCTTTTTTTGCTTATTTTTGTGTTTTTGTTTTTTTTTGTTTTTCTGGATATTCATGTACTATTTTATTTCTATTTTCTTGGTGGATTGATTGGGCTTTGTTTTTTATTTCTGTTTTCCTTCTTGAGCATATAATGCCCAACAGATTTTGATAATTTTATGCAATAACTACTCGACTTATTAATGAAAATGGAAAAAAAATTATAATAAGAATTTTTAATTTTTCGAAAAAGTTATGACCCGGTAATGATTTCACTTCGTTGATTGCCACAGCAAGGCCCTTGATATAAAAAGAAGCGCTAAATAAACTGAAAAGTTTTACGAGGGTTTTTATAACCAGTTCACCTTTTCTCTGTCTATTGATTGCCTGTCATAGGGGCCTTATCGCCCTACAATCGTCTGCATGCCTAGACCAGAACAAAGATTTGTTGACTGAATAAGCATTTGTCTGCCCAGCACTGATTCGCAAAGTGCAAGTACTCCGCAATGCAATACGACTAAATACTCTACAATACAATACACTACAGTACTATAAGATGAAATAAAATACAATAAGATTTCATACAATACAATAAGATTTCATACAATACAACACGATTTCATACAATACAACACAATGTCATACAATACTACACGATGTCGTAAGAAACAATGCAATAAACTACAATGTAATACAATACGATACAAAAAGGAATATTATGATAAGATACAAGAAGATATGCACGGTAAAAGAAGATACAACAGAAGACAACACGAATAAATAAAATAAAATGCAATGAATAACGATGAAATGGAACACAATGCAATGAAATATGATACATTACGACCAGATATGATATATAACTTGAGTGTCAAGACGTTTTAAAAACGCCGCAAACTTGAAGCTCAGTAATGAATGCCTGCAGGCTTGGAACTTGCCACACAGTGTGGGGTAATGGCTCTATGAGCGACAGTGCAAGGTGTTATTCTTGGTGCTGTTCGGCTTGAGAGCTTAAAAGTGTCTAGACCGGTTGAAACGTTCGATTCCAGAGTCGCCAGCGTCTCACAGTTGCTCAAGCAAGCGCCATAAAGAGGGATGAGGACGCAGGAAGAGAAAGGAACCTGTTGGTTTTGCAGGAGACCATACTTGCGAGGCAGTTCCACGAACCAGAGGGTGTTGTTGCTGTTGTCGATGATGCTTCCAACGCTGTTAGTGCAACTGTGGTTGCTGCTGCTGTTGCTGCTGTTGCTGTTCCTGTTGCCGGCCTTCTCGCTCTTGGAAGCCTTGTGTGGTTTGGGACATTGGCTCCATTTGCGCAACTCTTCAAGCACCAACAAGTGTTCTTCCAACAACCTCTCTGCGGTGGCAGTGGTGGGTGTGAGGCTGGTGGTCGTGAGTGGTTGGTGTGGTAGAAAGGTTGTTGGAGTGGTTGTGTGGTGGGTGTGATTGTGAATGGGTAGTAATGTGGTTGAGGGGTTATAAGTGTGGTTGAGGGGTCATTGTGGTTATGAAGGATTGTTGTGGTTATGAGAAAAAAGTGAAATTAATTTTTTGATGTTGATGAAGGAGACAATGTGTAGAATGAGTTAAGATGTAATTAAACGAGAATTCAAAGTGAAGTTCCTTAGATTTGATTGAGTAACGGAGGTTAGATTAGGTGGTTTCAATTATTATATCGCATTCCGAGATCCAATGGAACTAACAAAATGAGATAATAAATCAATCAATAAAAAATAACCCGATTACTTCTGACGCTGGTTCAAAGACTTAAGAACCGAGCGGATATGTATTAATGGTCTATGCAGTATAAAAAGGTTGAAGTGGAATAAAAACTATAGGTGCCTGATAGGAACAACAATGTTGCGCGAGGAATTATATGGCAATCAAAATAATTAAGAGCAAGGACATGCTGATAGTGTGCAATATCATCAAAGGCAGCCGCTGAGTGCGATTACACAAAGGAGCCAGCGCAGGCAAGCATGGGTTGCATAGGGTGGTGGATAAGGTTGTATGGAGTGCTTAATGAGGTGGAGATAACATTCGAAATGGAAGAAGGATGATGAATGTGAGAGATAGCGATGATAAAAGGTTGAGATGATAAGGTTCAAAGAATGCGTGAGTAGCCCATATGAAAGACGAAAAAAGATTGCACTGATTTCTCAATGGGTCTTACACGCCTCTGAAACACCCACCATGTTCCCCCTGTTTGAAATGCTCAAACAAAACACGTCATCTCCTATGAGCCACTCCTACCAGCCAGCTTGAATGATTTATAACAAAACCTTCCATTGGTCTCCTACCTGGCCACACACCTCAACGTCATCACACAATCAATATCAATAAAAACCAACACCAATACAAACACTCTCACCTCCCCCCCCCCCTTACCACCACACTCCACCAACAAAAACACACCTACAGTTACCAACACCATCCCTTAAACAACCACCACCACGCACCCATCTGAAGGTCACTCCAGTGCTCCACCAAGGACCAAGCTTTGCTGATGGGGTGCCTGTACTTTTTGATGAGCACGTCACACAAGTCCCTCACCGTGGTCCTGCCATCCACTGGAATGGTCTTGCTGCTCTCGTCCTCCGAGTACACCTTCAACAGCACCTGTTCGTTTGTGCGTGTGTGGGTGTGTACGTGTACGTGTGCGTGTAGGTGTAGGTGTAGGTGTACGTGTGTACGTTTTTGTTTGCATGACTAAAAAATTATCTTGTCAATGGTGAGGAAAGAATAAATGTATTTGATCTTATGGGTGTATAAATAGTTGTTGTATGACTGTTCATGATGAGGAATCAAAATATTTTATGTATTTTTATACAAACTGATACACAATATTTTTATTTTTTGTTAAAAGCTTTTGAATAGATAAATTTGAAGACAAATAGATAAGCTTGGAAGCAGAAGTAAGGTTGTGCAAGGAGGAGTGACACGAGAGGTTGTAAATGACAGATAACTTCAAGTCCGATTTTAATTGGTGGCCTATAAGGTAAGCGCGGTGAAGGACTACGTGAAAACATGGCTGTCCGAAGTTGCAAGGATTAAAATGGCAGTCAAGTTGATTCGAGGAGCCATAATTATGTACCCGTCAAATTTTAAGGCCTTTATACCAATTGTATGCAGAATTCAAATTTGGTTGTATAGAAGTGCATTGAAACGTGGTTTGTGAAGGGGCATTGAAATCGGTGGAAACTCAATGGTGGTTGTATAAAAATTTCGACACATCAATGCTGTGAAGTGAATCAAAAGTAGGTAGACATACGACAGAGACACAAAATGACAAAAAAACAAAGACATATAAAACGGCACAAAAATACAGACAGACAAACAGACACAAAGACACATAAAGATACACATTGATACACATTCATTGAGAGGATTTCAGTGCAAAGTACAATTCACGGGGTGCCCAAGTGAGAAATCAATTGAAGAAGAATGTTACCATGGTGACAGTGATACATGGGTTTTGCTATGGTGACAACGATGCACCAGCGTTTCTATAGCGACAATTTACGACTTTTGAGTTCTCAATAACCCTGCATTCCAACCCACTGTGTGTTTAGCAGAATGCCTACCTTTATGGTGTTTTCATTGTTGCCGACTTTATTCAACTTTTGTGGGTCATCGTTGCTATTGGCCTATAGTCTCCCAGTTATCGTTGTTGTTGTTGTTGTTGTTGTTTTGTTTTTTTTTACTATTTCATACTCGTTTTATTATTGCATTATTCATTTCTGTTTCGGAATTTGTTTACAAGCATAAATTATTAAATTTTAAACTGGTTGCGAACTTAATGCAACTTATATTTTATTCTCGAATTTTTATTTTCACTCATTTTTTTATGGCCTCCATGCTCAAGAATGTTTATTTTTATAATATGCTATTTCTAAGGCTAAATCTTATTTTTATAGCGCCTAGGAGAGAAACTGAGACGAAATGTATTGCAATGTAGTGCGGTAAGAAGTCCGTGTAGGTTATTACAATTTATTTTTATGTTCTGTAGTTCACTTCTAGACATTTATATGGTATTTATACATATTTATAAGTTGTTTCTATACATTGAAATGGTATTTTTTCATTTATTTATGTAAGTTATCTCATTTTTATTTTATTATTCTCATTTATTTTAATTTTATTATTCTCATTTATTTTTATTTTATTATTCTCATTCATTTTTATTTTATTATTCTCATTTATTATTATTATTCGTGTATATATTATTGTTAGCAAGTTGAATATTGTTATTTATATTGACTTCCATGTAAATGCATTACTCCTATATACTTCATATTAACTTTGTTTACTTTTATAACACCTTAAACTCATTCAACTTTTAATTTAATTTTCAATTTGGTCTCATTCGATTACGCTTCGCTTACTACTTCAAACTTCCTTGAATTTCTCACGGCGCTTCTGAGAAATGCAATTATTCGGCTGGTTTAAAGTTTAAGTATGGAATTTTGATGCTGCCATAATTCGTTTTTAACGATGATCATCTTATGTCATGCAAACAACTGTGCAGACCTTGAGGAAATAAAATAAACGTTGCATGTAGAGTGAGGAATGCAAAACGAGCTTGCTGTTCACGATGCGCACACCACATCATTACTATGACAATCAAACGAAAGTAAACTTAAAAAACCAGGTCGGAATGCATTGAGTGTGGGGGCTTGTGTGGCGTAAATATTTACGACTGGTAAAACAGAAGCAAAAGGTTTACACTCTGAATAAACAAGTAGTCACAAGACGTAGTCATAAGTAGTCTTACAGCACTTAGATTGGCTAGTAATGATTATGAAGTTAATGAACGAATTGAGAACTTGAGAAGGCTGAGAAATGAGCGAAAATAACTCACACCTCCTCATTAAAATAGCATTTTTATGTGATAAGCTATCAGAGTTCCGAATTTCTAAAATAAATAAACACATATAATACTGGTGCTCAGAATAATTGTTTCAGTTGGCAGGGTTTGGAATAGTGTATGTGTGAATATATTTGATAGCTTTATTTTTAACTAATTAAAGTTTAATATTATTAATCAGGTAATTATATCGTATGAACATAAATTTAACTGTAATTACTTGAAAATTCACATGAAAGAAAAAGAAAAAGAAAGAAGAAAAAGAAAGAAGAAAGAAGAAAAAAAGTGTGATTTAAAATTCGCTCAATGACAAATGCACATGTTTTGTCACTCAACAGTGGCTTGGCAGCCACCAATCAATCGGCAGCTTGAACAATGTAGCTTGCAATCACACACACACAAACACAATTTCTTAACAGTTTTTGTTGCTGTCAGTCGCTTGTGCCATTAACTTTTTAATTCGGAAGTCTCAAACTTGTTGCTAATTTGGAAGATGTTTTATGTGGAGGATGATGATTATGATGGTATTGGCGTCCTTGATAATAATGATAAAGATGAATATGGTGGTGGTGGTTGTTGTGGTGGTTGTGGTGGTGGTGGTGATGATGATGATGATGATGATGATGAGAATGGTGATAGTGATGAAGATGAAGATGGTGGTGGTGGTGATAAAGATGATGATTAAGATGGTAGTGTTGGCGAAGATGATGATGAGAATGAGGAGACTGTTTAATATTTAGCAGTATTGGTTTGAACGGTTCAAACGATCTTCTCAGACACACAGACTGATGAGTGTTTATTGTTTGAAAGACAAACATTCTATAACGATGAGAAACATCGTTCGAGTGTTTGAAAGATCCGAAAGCAACTGAGTAGTGCGTGGGTTTCACTAGACGCCTGAGTTGTGTGTTCTTTGAAGAAGAGACATTCCAGAACAATTAAAAATGCATTCTGATCCTGCCTCGCCAGTGGCACCTCGCATTATGCGTATCACTTTCTTTACATTATTGCACTTTGATTGTGGCAAACGAATGAAATCGATCGCACAGAAACGATTAAATTTATTTTCGACGAATATTAGCATTATAACGTCACTAAGCACGAAGGGCTTCCAGGCCGTTCTAACCTCAATTAAAACTAATACGCAGAAACTAATCAAATTATGTTGATTAATACCACACAAAAAGTATTAAAAAAACCTGCTATAACGAATAATTTATAACAGCGAGACGTAAGAAGGCAAGAAAGATTAATGTAGTTTGCAACACATGTTATGCAACTTCCTGGTGTAGAGGAAACCCACCAAACAACCAACCCGTCCAACAAACTACCCATACATTCACCCACTCATCCATCCATTCATTCACTCATTCACCCATCCATTCATCCAGTCATCCATCCATTCATCCATCCATTCATCCATCCATTCATCCATCCATTCATCCATCCATTCATCCATCCATTCATCCATCCATTCATCCATCCATTCATCCATCCATTCATCCATCCATTCATCCATCCATCCGCCCACCTGATCTTCTTTCCGTTTCTCACTCATGCAGCTTGATGTATCGCTGTCTAAGTGGTGGTCGGTAACCGAGGAGGATGAGGAAGAAGGGAGGTCGTTGTTGAGGTGTTGTGCCTTGTCACAGGGGAGTGATGAGTGGTGAGGAAGGTGAGAGATATTGCAAGGGAGGGGTGGTAGTGGCAGGTGTTGGATGAACTCGTTTGTGTTATTGTTGATGCTGTTGTTCATTGGATTGGTGTTGTTGCCATTAAAATGATTAAGGTTGTTGTGATTTTTGAATGCAACGAAGTCTGGAGGGTT
>OX387248.1:6743700-6851200 GCA_947562095.1 Branchellion lobata
CACTACTATCATGCATCCTGCATAGCCCGTCTTTGTAGCTTCCTTCAACTTTCCGCTTTGAAGCGATGGTTGAAGCCGTAGACTACATTAGAGTGATATGCATCTGCTTGCAACAAAACTTTTTTTAGTCAAAAGAAATTATTCGTGAATGGATGAAAAACTTGAATGAATGAATGAGTAGATGAGTGAATGAGTGAATAAGTTGATGATTGGTCGATTGGATGTATGAATGAGGAGCTTTTGAATGCAATATTGTAGCTAAACTAGAAAAGTGCACACATCAATCAAGACAGTGAGTTACTCAATGTGACATTATGGAAGCTTGTAATGGATAATGAATGGAGGTCTAAAATGGCATAATGAGGCAGTTACGACGTGCTAAAAGTTGTCAATGCAGCTACAGGGTAGCATTTGACAATTACAAATGGCGAGTCAATTTATCGACTAATAAACAAATGCTGCCGCAGTCGATTTGTGGCTTATTACGAGGGGCAGTTGTAATTTATGTATTATTGTTTGGCAAATAAATTGTTATTGTAATACAATGAAACAACTATTTTCGGAATCAGTGATGTTGTTGATGTTATTGTTGTTGTTTTTGTTGTCGTTTTTCATCTATTAATCACTTAAACTTTTCAAACAAATTCATGCGCGGGTCACTTCTTTCTCACTCATTCATTCAACCCCAAAAGCACGCACATACAAAGACATACACACGGACATGCACACGCAAACACACCTACAATCGAAAAATTCAAAAAATGGAAGTTTAAAATAGTTTGAAATAGCGACTGGAAGAAGAAGTTGGAGAAATTGAATGAAATGAAAGGGATGAAAAGATGGAAGTGGGAAATGAGGTAGAGCTTGAAAGATGGAAAGCAGGCAAGTAAAGGCAGAATGAGATAAATTTGAAGAAAGTTTCATAAGAAATCAACCTTGGGAGATGAATGATGGGTAGGATGATATCTATCATTGGCGCTGATACAAATGGGAAGCAAAAAAGATGGGAGGCGGGGGAAAGGTATGAAGTTGCTATAACAAGAAGAAGAGTGAGTGTTTTTGGATATGCTGCCAACGTGTGAGGTGAGGGCATTGTGGTGAGGTCATTGTGGTGAGGTCACGGGAGAGACTGACGTAATAATTGCCTTCCATAATGCCGCCATTCCAGCGATTTTAACATCAACCTCAACTCACTCTCAAGGTCGTACAATTTAGTGCATAAATCATGGTAATCATGTCAGATCCACAGCGTTTGTGGGTTGACGCCACTCAAAAGGACGACTTCCCTTTGCAATATGGCTGTATTTTGTATTATTGTTTATTGTTCTGGATTCTATTGGATTTGTTGTATTGTATTTTTTAATTTATTTTGTTTGTTGTAATGTATTGCATTGCGTTGTGTTGAAATGTGACTGTTATTATTTTTAATACTTTGTTGAATGTTTTGTGGGATATGTGCTGCAGATGGCTTCAAATTCTAGATCTTCACTTTTGTTGTGTGATGTAGTGTCAAGTCACAAAGACAGTAGAACAGCCATGTTGCCACAACCAGTAAACATCTTGCAGTCATAAGCACCCGAAAACAATGGCCATCCCCTTGTTCACAGACACCATAGGCACTGAATCATTGATATGTGAGGGCCTTAGGACTTATGGCATGATATACAGATATTCCTTGCAGCAAAGTAATATGGTTAAAACTTGGTGAATTTCAAAATAATTATTGAAAATTAAAAAAAAATTATTTAAAAGATCTTCAAAGCTTGTGTAGTACTTTGTCAAACCTTGATTTTCAATAAACATTGCAGAAAGCTCAGCATACATACACAGCCAAGTTTATTGATCAACTTATCCCAGCTAAAGTGTTCACTGAGCATTTAAAAAACTATCAGCAAAGCTGGGAAAGGAATTTGTTAGTCCCAGATCTGTTCAGATGGTGCTTTTAATTCCTGTCCATCATTTGTTTTGAAGTTTTATGACCTTTTCAACATTCAAGACTAATTTGATTTTATTTGAACAAAAACACAAATAACAAAAGTTTCATTTGTGTGTGTGTGTGTGTTGCACTGAAACACCTTAAGTGCCAAAAATACTAAACAATATTGAATGGAAAACAAAGAACTTTGATTATTATATGATATGAAAAAAATTTAATATGATATGACACTCTATGGCCTTGAAACTTTATGGGGTTAATGCCACTATAATAATATTTGTGTTTGTATTGTTTTTTATTGTATACGAACAAGTTTTATTTTGATATAAACAAACTTAATCATGATATGAACAAACTAAAGTATTATATGTTTTTGAGTATGATATGTTGTTAGTAAACTTTCTTATTCTAACTAATTAGAAACAAGTTTATTGTTTATTTAATAAAAATGGTTTAGAGCTGTGTGAAATATTATTGAAAGCTTGTTCAGTAATGAGATTATTGATATTATTTCTGAGAACTTGCCACAGATGAAAAATATATTATGATCAAAATGAGGCACAAATCAGGTAAAAACAACAAAAAATCTCATTGTGAGTAAATTGAAAAAACTTGGCCATTTTGTTGGGAAAAATAGAATATAAAATGTTAATAACTGTACTGAGATGATAAGAGAAAGAAAACTAAAACAAATTGGAAATAGCTTTTTGACAGTTACATTCTAAAGTTTAAAATAATTTTTTGAATTATAAAAAATTATTTGTAAAGATTTCTGGACTTTTTACATTAGTTTATGTGTAGAAATGAATTTTTATTAACATTATTGAAAAAATATTTTGTTATGTACTCACCAAATCAAGATTTTTCAGTAGTTTGGAAGTAAAATAAAAATTTAATGCAGTCACAATATTGTTTGATTGAATCCGAAACAAAATATCTTCTAACTCATTGTGATAACTATAATATACCTGGAAATATACTCATAAACTTATTTATTATTTCCATAAAAACTCAACAAAACTCATTCATTCCTTTAATGTAATGTTCAAAAAATTAAATAGTAAACTTGAATTCCACTTGTTTCTTCGCTCACAAATTTACCTTTATTAACTAATTTTTAAACAATGAATTCAAATTTCAATAAATTATTTTTTTGTAATACTTTATATTTGAAAATTCACAAAATAAAAGCTTACAATATTTCATGTGGTTATATAGTTAATAATCTATGCATATATAACGGGATATTAATGAAGACACTCAAGTATTTTAGGTTTAAAGTGATTCTTCTCATAGCTTCGTGGAAATATATTGAACTTTATATTCGATATTCAATTGTTAACCAATGAATAATAAACTAGTTCATGTACCGTAATTCTTATACGTTTTATAAATAATGTTTTCAAAAAAATATGCGCAATAGGCCGATATATGTAAAATTTATTAACTTATTCAAATATATTAAAAAAATTTTGAATACAATGTAGCTTCCGAGACAATTCACCAGAAAGCCATTATACTGGTGACACATGGTTGAAGTAACTAGATTCATTACTATCAACAGCTTCGATAAATATATTGAATGAAATATCTCAGACATGTTTCGCTTTCATATTTATCTTTCAATAAATTTAATCAAAAGGAAACGAGTTGTGAATTTAGGGTTTTTTTGTGAAGTTTAAAATTTAATACTTCTAATAATTTTAACAATTAAGCTTACGCAAATTACTATTTATTCAAAATCTTGAAAATATAGCAACTTTTCAGTTCTGAGCCAGTTATATAATTTGGTATGAGGCCTTTATAATAAAGTAAGCTTTTTTAATTTTATTTGTTACTCAGTTTAGCAGTTTTGTGAATTTTGTTGACCGGATAATTTAAAAAAATGTACTTATTATATTTACAAAAATTGTATGTAAGTACATAAAAATCAATTTCAATTAATAAAGTCCCTTATTTATAGCTTTTTGCATCGTATAAGCCGCCAGTGAGACTCCCGTTAATGAAATAATCTTTATACTGAACAAGATGACCATGAAAAGAGTGCTCAAGTTATCAGTGGTGTAGACTGCACACGCACCTGACAAGCCAGTGCACACGTCATATCGCCACAGCAGGCAAGCAGAGTCAATAATTTTTCCGAAAATTATTCTTGCCGGGATCATGCCTTCAAGTTCGGGGGTTTGAAATGTTTAGAACATTCTTTTTTAAAAGAGTTAGAAGACAGTTTTAATTTTTATGAATTATTTTCGTTTCTAACCAAACACTCTGACTATAACCCACTGAACAGCCAAAGATAGGGATTTGGTGTTTTCTGGAATCAACCTGAAGTGACAAATGTACATGAGAAAGTGACAATTTTTTTTCATTTATTGAAAAGATGCTATAATATTAATAAAATTAAACATAATTTTCAAAAAAATGAAAAATATAGAAATTTAGACTAGTTTTTTCAATAAAAAAACTGAAATACAATTTTTCTGGTATTTTAAAAACTCAGACTTTACATGGTTGACAAGAAAAATTTTGTTTTTGGATTTTGTGGCATCGCCTACCGTCTGATCAAAAGTTTTTACATCATTGCAACATCGAACTAAGAGCAACTCACCCTATCGTGGCTGTGAGAATGGGTGTCCAAATGAGGAAGACGACGAAAATGATGCTGGGGTAAAAGAATAAGAAGAAGTAGATTCGGTAGCACTCTTGCTTGCAGATACCAGAAATGGCCGAATGCTCAAATAGAGGTTCGGACAAATTCTTCGTTCGTGAATTACTGTCTACACATTTGCAGTTTTTATAGCTCTGTATTCATAAAAAAAAGTTTTTGTCAAAATTTATTTTAATTCGATAGGTTTAAAATCAATTTATTCACAATCTAACATAAAATGTCAATTTTCTGCAAGTTTAATAAACTTTTTATGGCAACCTTGAATGTCAAAAACATATTGTTACTATTTTATGTGCTTCGGCATTTGATGAAACGTTTTTTTCGTTCATGTTGGTGCAGCCAGCGAAGCAGGGAGAAACGTAGGTGATTCCGTTGCGGCCACACACTGGTTCTAACTCGTGAATAGAACAATTACAATGATCATTGCACTCGCTGTGCAATTCTATTCTGCAAAATCCATAAAGATTTTGTCAACGATTGTTGTACAATTTTCTAAAAATCAACAAGCTGAATAGTGTTATGAAAACAAAGACTTTAAAAAAATTTTAATGTCGTTCTCGGTTGAAATTTGTTATAAGTGGAAACCTTTCTGGTTTCAATTTAGTTCCAGCTTCGTATGGGAAGTTGACGCCAGCATAGTCAATGGGTGGGCAGATGATTCCTATTCCGAAAGCCAAAAGACAAGCCACGAAAACGAAAACCTGGCAGAACCTGAGAGCCTGCAGAACTCCCATGCCAAAGTACCTGATAACGAAACCTCCTAGCAACATGCCCAAACACCCCGGTGGAAGGGCTGCATAGCCTGTAAAAAGCGAGTGTTGGTTTTTTTGTTTTTTTTCATAGTCTTTATTAGATCAAATCCAGACATACGCTGGAAATGTTACAAAAACACGGTTTTAAAATGTAGAAAGTCATTGAAACGAAAATAATTGTTGAAGAATGTTCAAAATTAATTTCCTCTTTTAGCAGTAATCTTAACTAAACAAAGCAACATCAGTGCCACCTATAAGCTGGCCAGCCTTGGACGAAGACAGGTGATAAACTGCTTCTACGTACTTTGGTGCAAAAACCATAAAACCCGCTATGGCCGCTCCTGGAAATAATTAAAAAAACTTTCATGGAATAATTCTGCTACCAATTTTTTCCAAAAATCTCTTTTACAGTCGGCAACTCTTTGTTTTCGAAAATTTAAAAGGTTCAAACTGACTGATATATTTTAAAATATATAAAATATTTTCGGCCATATTGACTCAGTCCAATGCAAACCTTCGGCGCATCCCGAGAGGTTGATGAAGTTGAACATGGGTATCTTCATAAGTTTTCTCAGTATGGGCAACACAGAGCTTTTCCTTTCAGCGTTCGGAGCTTGTATCTTCCTCTCTTTCCTCTTAATCTCCCTCAAGGCCTCTTGCTCTAAGATGGATTGGTAGGGAGTTGACGAGGGGTACGCTGATATCTATATTGAGGCTCATAAATTTCTCTATGTAAACAAACAAGTCATACTTTGAAGCATCATGGTTGAGTTAGATTTCAAAACAATAACGAGTAATCTCTTCACAATAGTTGCACATGGCGTAGGTTGAACCTGGCATTTCTTGAGGAAACATGCTGATAGGGATGGAGAGGCTGACCAGGATGAAACCGGCTATCATGAAGCCGAGCCACCAAGCTCCCAACCAACCAGCATCTTTTGGAGTCATGATCAAGCTGTGAACAAATCAACCAGTCAATCAATCAGTCCGTCAATCAATTATTCACCTAAAAAACACATTAAAGATTCAGTTAATTTATCTTTAATCCATCGCATTAGCGAAAAAAAAACAAAAAACGGGATGGGAATCATGACGTGTATCGATTTTTTTTCATAAAAAATTCAAGAAAATTCAGACAAACGCTGAAAATATTAAAAAGCATGGCGAACAACAGAAATGAAAAAAAGCAATTTCATGGTATCTTTCTCACTTTTTGGTGTTGATCTTGTCCACGTCAATGTACACCCGGAGGATGTGTCCTCCTCCCAAGTAGCCGAAGGCTGGTCCCATCATGGCTGAGGCGTAGTAGAGCGCTGCAGGTTGGGGAAAGGAGGCAACTTGTATAGCTCGAAGTAGTAACTTTGTTGTGGTAAGGTTGAATGGGATCGAGTGGACAATTTTTTATATTTAAGAGGTTTTTCGGTTATTAAATAAACTTTAATGTTAATTAAAAGAATATAGCTAAATGGATTTAACTTTGAACATGAAAGCTTACCGAAATATATGGGGCTGTCTTGTTTTGGCAGGTTTGCATAGAAGTACGAAATGACGATAGTGTACAGAGGAGTGCTTCCGACGGAGAGGCACATGTTGGCGATGCACATGATCACCAGGTACATGTGATTGTACATTTTGGGCTTCACTGCGCAGTGGTTAGTGATCCTTGAATTATTGACACCTTCCGGAGCTGAAAGACTGACAACGTGCTTTTGCGACAAGACGTCCTTCGTAACGTTCCCAACCGGCATGCAGAGGGGTTTTTGTTCTGGGTTGGCCAGCGAGATGTACGGACCAGAAAGAAAGTGGGGAAGTGTGAAGATGAACGAACCTATTCTGTGAGAAAAACAAATTTGAGCTATCAAATGCAAAGTTGTTTAAACAACACGCCTTTGCATTTTCTCAAAATACTGAAACCACCTACCCCATCAAAAGAGTACCGCCTGCTATCCATTTTGGTTTGTGACCTTTTCCTCCAAAGTAGGAAATTGGAATGAGAGAGAATATGGATGCCACGTCATATCCCACTGAGATGAAACTCACTTGGAAACTGTTCAAGTTGAAGCGCCGTTCGATGGTCGAAAGAAAGACACTGGTAAAACCACTCACAGCGGCCCCCTTATATAAATGATTGATGAAAAAGGTTTTATCATTTTTTGTCAAAGATTTCATATTCCAAAGTTTTTTTAGCTTAAAAAAATTGTTCTTGCAACTATCATAATAAAGTGGACTTTTGAAAAAGTAACAAGAATAAAACCTGAGTAGACACTATCAAACAAGAAATAAAAAGAAATAGTTTCATGTTTCTCAAGCGGTGGACCCATTTCGGATAAAACCCCAAAAGACCACATCCAACATAAGTTGATTCTAATTTCGAAGTTGTCGCTGTGCTTTTTTCGTCTTCCATTCATTCAGGGCTAAAAATACTATTTTGAAGCAAAAAGATACTTTTTCAAAACATAGTGACGGTGTTTAAAAATCAAGAAATTAAAAATTAACATAAATTGAAACTAAACCGAATTCTAAATAATGTTACTTTCACAGTTTTGTAACATTAATTTCTTAAAATCTCATTGATCACTCACATTCAAATAATATTTGAAAGTTTAGCAAAATCTTCTTATAAATTTTAAAATATGAGAACAATTTTTTTACTTTGTTGTTGAAATCATCCAAAGTTTTCAAAATGTAGGGTTTTGAACAGATGTTTAAAAAGAATTAATACATAAGTTTCAAAAGCATTCATTTAACGAATATTTTTGTAAGCATTTATAGAATGATTTTTTTTTGTTCACAATAAACATTCAACTTTTGTGATATTTCAATATCTGTATTTGCTAGAGGCTGTTGCATCTATCGATTAGAAAATCAATAAATTATATATAAAAAATTTGAAAATATTTACAAAAACCTTTTTTTTGTAATTTTAGGAATATATGTTGATTTTTCTCTATTAGTTGGCACCTTTATTTTACTTTCAAAATTAAGCGCTCTACTACCTTTAAATGGAAGTTTTTAAATAAACTTTTGATAACTTACTTGCGTAAGCCACCTCTATTCTGGCTAAATATGCCGTGCGTGATAGAAAGTAAACGTTTAAATAATTGAAACTTTCTGGCCAACAAATGAACTAGAGATTATTTATATCTAACTAGGTTAGTTCTGCTTTTAACTTAATTTCAATTGATATTTTTTAAAAATAATATTCTTACAGTTCACTTGAAACTAGAAAGTTAATGAATTCCAAAAATGCAGCTGTGTATGTTCTAGTTTCTCAAGGGGATTCAGATTCGAGTGAAAGCTCTTTATGTTCCCAAAACTCAGACCAACTAAAACTTCACAATCCATTTAATATTAATCCACCTAATTGGAAACAAAAAAAGAAGAAAAGAATGAAAAATATTCAGGTTTCCCCAAAAAAGGCCAGCATTGCTGGGAGCGTACAAGAAAGTTGTGAGTTCAAACTCTCCATCAAAAGCACCGAAAGGGAGGAAACCATCAAGTGTTTCTTTTCATCTGCTTTGTTTTTGCTTGTCATTGTAGCTATGGTATCAATAGCTATAATTCTAAACCCTCAAATGTGACTTCAAAATTTACTAATTTCATTTAAATCTGCAACATTTATAATCGTACTCATGAACCACCAAATGTGATTCTTTACAACATTCTTTTTTATTCATATTTTTGATTCTCGAAACATTGATACAATTTTTTACTATTTTTTTACAAATGAAAAACCACTACTCATGGAAGAAATAAATTTTCAAAACTTTGTTCAAAACTTCAAAACACTTTAACTGTCATTGATAGCTTTTTTCTCCAATCAGTGTTTCATATACCTTAGTCCATATATTTTTGTTTTCATTGTGTAAACTTTGGCAGTCATTGTTACACTTAGGAGACAATAAATTCTTTGAGTGATTCGTTACATTAGCCATTGTTTGCTTTATAGAACTGTTATTATCATTAATATCCCTCAGTTCTCTCAAGTACTTCAGTTTATCCATCACTCTGTAGTTCTGTGTGCCTTTGGACTTTATGGAAGTGTCAAAAAAGTCTTCTGAAATTCTGTGCTTGTTGGAAAGATCCTCCAAGTTGTCATCATTTACATCTCCATAATCATTCCCAGAGGTATTTGATTCAGGTCCCCTGTCGCTTTCAAACTCGAGGTCTCTGTTTGATTTTTTGAGGATACCTTTTTTAACTGGACTACATCTTTCCGTTTTCTTGTCTTCGTAGTTGGTGTCTCCTTCAGCAGCAGAGGAAAGAGCCTCTTCTTTGGCATCCATGTCCGAGTCGTCACTCTCAGGGGCCTTGATGCTTGTAGATGAACTGAATTTGCGGTTGTTGGAGAGATTTTTGGTGGAAGACTTATTAAATTTTTTGGAGCAGCATGCGCAATCTTTGTCCTTCTTTTTCTTTTTCTTTTTCTTGGATTTAGCTTCCAAAGATTCGCAAGAGTCTTCATCGTCGTCCCAATTGCAGTTTGGAGCCCGGATCTTGAAGGAATCATTCGAAAAGTCAAAATCGATAGAGGCGCACCTGTTTGTTTTGCAAGGCTTTTCTTCCTTTCTCTCTTTGAATTCATCACAGAATTCTTTGTCTAACTTGTTCTTATTTTTAAGTAACTCTTTGCAATCGCACACTTTATCATTTTCATCATATCCATATATTTTATCAGTTTTTTCACTTTTATTCTTTTTTTTATTATGCCTCCCTTTGTTCTTACACTTGCCCCAGCCACAATCGTCATCCTCGTCTGATGACTCCGAGCTGCACTGCATGAATTTGTCCATGTTGTACTCATCACGGTCACTTGTGGAACGACCAAAGTCGCATTTTCTGTTTGAAAATTTCTTCGTTTTCGGCATTTGGCAACCTAGGCTTTCGTCCGAGTCGTAAGAAACGGCGTTCTTCTT
This sequence comes from Branchellion lobata, assembly GCA_947562095.1. Classification (NCBI taxonomy): domain Eukaryota; kingdom Metazoa; phylum Annelida; class Clitellata; order Hirudinida; family Piscicolidae; genus Branchellion; species Branchellion lobata. The sequence continues at coordinate 6,753,973 of OX387248.1, forward strand.
TTTCACGCTGGCGCACAGTCTGGCGCACTCGTCCCTCGCATCGTACCTGCTCTTCTTCTTCTTTGTTCTGCACTTTCTGTAACACTCGTCTTCTTCTTCTTCTTCTTCCGCCCCACCGCAAAAAGAGCCTCTTTTAAAGCTTTTGAAGTCAAGGTCGTCATTGCTTATCATTTTCTTGGTGTCCTTGAGTAACTTTACGCACTCTTCAATGCTTTTGGAAGGTTTTCCTAGTGAACTTTGCAGCTTGTTGGATTTTGAAAATCCACCACAGTCTTCTTCATCATCTTCATCGTCGTTACAATACTTCTTTTTTTGTCTTTTCTTTGAACTTTTATGATCACCACAACAACCCTTTTTAGCTTTAGATTCAAAGTTAAGGCAATCCATTTCATCGTCAGAGCTCTGATTTTTTTTATTTCTAGACTTTTGGCTGCTTTTTCTTTTTGGTGAAGAATCACAGCCTTTCCATTCGTCATCGCCACTGTTGTCATCAGAGTCATTGATATAATCATCTTGACAGAAGCCTCTCTTCGTCTTTTTTTTCGCTTTTCTACACTTGCTCAGGTCACACGTGGAATCATCGTCGTCAATTTTCGACTTCCTTTTCTTGAGTTTTTGGCAGAAGGCGTCGCAATCGAATGCCTCTTTTTTTCTTTTCATGTCGCTGGAGCTTTCACAGAACAACTCGCACTGCTGGATCGGCTTGCTGCACAGGCAGATGTTGCATGGGTTGAGCAGGTCATCGTCTGAGTCTTGGCACAAGAGAGCCATATCGAATGACTTCACCTGAAAATTGTATAATATGATTATATAGGCGGCAACCCGATTAAAGTACAGATGCCGTTCTAGAGTGTCCAGTCCTCTAGTAGCCCACACCAGTAAAACCGTTTCTATGGGAGCGCCTTTAATATAGTGCTAAAAGGCGCGTTACAAATGTCTTGATTATATTAGATAAAATTAATTCCTTTAACGTTTTGGAAAAAAACTGAGACGCTTTACAAATTCCTTGACAAAGTTAGATCCGATTACAAAAGCTCCTTCCACAAACTTAAACATTTTTTATCTTTATTTATTTCATAAGTTTAGTTTTTAATTGAAAAACACAAAAAAACAAAAAATATTTACAATTTTGCTTGCGGAAGCATTAGATGTTCTGGTTTTGAAGTCTGGTTTCTTTTTGATATTTTCCATCAGCTGGTCACACTTGTCCATTTCCTTGGTAGCTTTCGAACGAGTAGACTTTGTCGTAAAGTAGGCAAACATCTGGAATGAATTGTTTGCGAGTGTTTGGTAGTTGTATTCAATAAAAAAATTCTATTGCGTGTTCTTTTACAACATGAAGGACTATTTTATGGAATACTTTCTTCTGCTCACGTGAAAGTCGAAAGGCACAACGACTGTTTCGGTTGTGGATCCCGCACAAGCCCAGTAAGTCTGGTTGCAGTTGACAATGTCGAGGGGAGGTTTGTTCACTTGATCGTTCGCTTCCTTGCTCCACACCGTCAGTATGTCGTTTGGCTGGAGCCAAATACTGGGCAACAAGTAAGCAGTGTAGATTGATTCGTTGTACCTTTGAATTATAACTTTGTCTCCCATCGGAATAGCCTACGATGAAAAAGATTGTTGGAGTCAATTTGATAAATGAGTGAAAATTGAAATGAAAAAAATACTTTGTGGCAACTATTCATGAAACTCACGTTTGTCAAATTGTTTTTCAGTTTTATATATTGCCTTTTCTTGTCAATTTCAAAAATTGAAATTCCTTCAACTTTCCTTTAAGGACATTTTTATGAAATTTGGTTTGAATAAAAATAAATTGAATTATTGTTTTATAACGCGAATGAAATGAAATACTTTTTTGATTCTTTGTCGTCCACACTCTTGCAAGCTTCGGACTTGACTTTTTGAGATCCACTCTTCTTTGGTAGGCTTTTTTGAGATATTTCTTTTTTTTCTGCTTTTAAGCTCGCGGCACTCTTAAGAGGTTTTGATGCCATTTTTATTGGTTCTGGCTCTACTGCCTCTTCTACGTTCTCTTCTATTCCAGCTTCTTCAGCTAAATTCTCTTCTGTTCCAGCCTCCTCAGCTAAATTCTCTTCTGTTCCAGCCTCCTCAGCTAAATTCTCTTCTGTTCCAGCCTCCTCAGCTAAATTCTCTTCTGTTCCAGCCTCCTCAGCTAAATTCTCTTCTGTTCCAGCCTCCTCAGCTAAATTCTCTTCTGTTCCAGCCTCCTCAGCTAAATTCTCTTCTGTTCCAGCCTCCTCAGCTAAATTCTCTTCTGTTCCAGCTTCCTCAGCTAAATTCTCCTCACTTCCAGCTTCTTCAGCTAAGTTTTCCTCTACAGCCTCTTCAGCTAAATTTTCGTCCGTTGCAGCTTCACCCAAACTTTCTTCTGTTGCAGCTTCACCTAAGTTCTCTTCGTCATCTTCAGGAGGATCTTCTTCAAAAGGATTATTGTTGTTAACCGGGATCATGTTAGAGCTTTTTGTGTTAAGACGAGGATCGGACGCTAGTAGTTTAGTGTTTGTCATTCTTTTTTGGTTATTCGTATTCTTAGATATACCCAAGCCACGTGTCTGGTTTTGAGTCAAGCTCATTTTAGGGGGTCCTTTAGAAGAATTATTTTTCACTGAAGCATGTGAGTTATCGCGCACAAAATTATTGTTTTTCATCGGTTCTTTTGTGACAGCCTTGTTTGTGCTCTGTGCTTTTTCATGCTTAGAAAAGGTTTCGTTTGAAAGCTTTTGTATGCTTTCTACTTTAGTGAATTTTGACTTAGTGAAGGTTTTGTAAATTGAATTTTTTGCCTTTTTTTTATCTTCAGCTGCATCATCATTCTGGACTTGTGGTTTTTTAAAGTCTGGTTGTCTATAAAAAAATAGTCATATTATATATTATTTATTGATAATAGTAATTTTTTAAATAAACATACGTGCTTTTCTGATGTTCAACAATCTCTGCAAATATAGAAGTGAATTCGTTTACACTGTATTGATTTTAAATTCTAGAAAAATATACTTATTTATCAATTATCAACAAAAACCACATGTAGTTTTTCGTCTATAAAAAGTATAACCTTTACTTGTTTTGTAGAAGCTCACTCTTTTAGTCAACCTAGAATATTGAAAAAGGCATAATTTCAAACGAATATATTGAAAAAAGTGAAAATACCCAAAAGCTGAGAAAGTTAATGAGAATGTGAAATATATCATGTAACCCTTTGTTTTCATCTCCTGAGTTGGGCGGAGGGCTTGAAGTGCCTCTGACTTGACTCAGTTCCTGTTTCTCATTGGCTCTTTTGTTTGTTTGCAGTGGGTTTGTTTGGTTTTGGTTGGGAGGTTGGTTAGAAAGAAGTTGGGAAGGAGAGGTTTGAAAATAGTCTTTTTGAACGTCTGAAGCCTCATTAATGAGCTGTTTTACCGTTTCAATCTCCAACTGGAGACGCTCTACGGGACTCTTTGATGTTATATAATTCTTACTCACTTCTTTCACTTTGGCAATCCTTTCTTGGCGAAGGCGAGAACTGTTGGGAGCAGAGATGTACTCGGTAGATGCTTTTGCCAGGTTAGTTTCTTCGTTTTTTTCAAGATTTTGTTGAAGTTTTTCTGTTGCAATTTGCAATGAATTTTTTGAGACTATTTTTTTGTTTTTAGTTAAAAAACCCTGTCGGGAAGATATGCTTCTTTGGATTGGCGAGTGGCTTTCGCTTTGAGACATATCACTTTCTCTGAAGACGACGCTATTTGGCCGATCGAACAAAGCGGTCTGACTAGGTGATATCCGGTATAAGCCAGGGCTGTCCCTGCTGTTGGCGGAAGGAGAAACACTGGAAGAAGGGGATAGCGAGGCCGGTGTTTTGACTCTTCTGCTATCTGATGGGTTGGTCTTGGTGCGTTTTGGTTTTTGGTTGAAGATCTTGCTAGCAACTATAGGAACATTTTTCGTAGGACTCTTTGGAGGCTGATCAGCATGTGGCTTTGTGGCAGCTTTAGACTGAGACTGCATAGAAGGCTTCGTTAAAGTGGGGCTTTTCACATTTTGCGGAGAAATGCTACCCTTTCTTCTACTCTTTAAAATAAAGTAGTTAACACATCAAACACTGTTTATAAATAATTTCAAATAAACCAACCTCTTCATTGACAGGGCTCGCAACTTTTACTTTCTCCATTTGAAACGGAGATCAGTCTTAGGGTAAAACGTATTGCAAAAAATATGTATGTATCTGATAAAGTTTGACTGTTATAAAACTACTAGAAATTTAAAAGCTGAAAAACCATGTTGTTTTCTGAATTATTTTTTGTTTATTACTTATTTTGAATGACGTTGATGCACGTAAAGAAAATTTTTGAGTATTTAATCTGTTCCTGTACACAAAGTGTTGTCAAAGTAACAAGCAACAGCGACTGAGATACCATTGCCTCATATTGAAACTGCCACAACTTCTACTGCATTTCAAAACAAAAACAAAGAGCTGCGTTGCCACAAATTTTTATTTGGGAGATGAAAAATAAAAAAAGTGAAAAAAAAAATTCAAATCTCTAACCACATTCCTTCTCACAGTCTGGGTAACTTCTGCGAGGGCTGGGACACGTAGCCACGTGGCACCTGCTGATGTGCTATGGAGACGCATGAAAAATGGAATTTTCAAAAAAGCACAAGGCTTAAGCGCATAGAATGCAGGTAGTTTAATTGTTAATTAAGAATCTACTCCTGTTTAAGCAAAACATTTTCGAAACGCCTTTTATCACTTGTTTTTTGTCATTCATAATTTCCACTAGTAATATTCCTCGGTTTTCCTATTCCGACTTTGTGTATCTCTCAGTATTTACTTGATTTAACTTATATTTCAGTCTTTTAAGGTTACATCAGTTTATTTCTATGGTCAATTCTATCCTTAACCTACACTGACTATTCCTAACTTTATGTTATTATTATTATTATTATTTTTATTATTATTATTATTTTATCCTTTTAACAATTCTGCGCCTGGAGCATGATGGTTAGCCTATTCCACCGTGAAGTGTCATCGGGTGAGCCCAGGCTTGAGTTTTAAAAACAGTAACTCAATTAAAGTACAGACGCCGTTCTAGAATGTTCAGTCCCCTAGTATCCCACAGCGAGTAAAACAGTTCCCATGAGAGCGCCTTTGAACTATGTGCTAAAGGGCGCGTTACAAATTTTTTGATATGATTAGACTAGATTTTCTCAAATTTACTCTCAAAGGAAGGATTTTACTTTGTTAGATTACATCAGACAATCAAGTTTCGAGGTGAATGAGGGAGGAATGGGGAAGGATAAATCACAAATTGATTTTTCGTTTTTATTTTTTGAAATAATTTTTAATACTTTAAAAAAAAGAGCGATATATATATATAAATATATATATATATTCATATATATTTATAAAACTTATTTCCAAAATAGTCATATATTTTTTAAAATTTTTATTTTTATTGAATTTTTTTGAGTATATAAATCTTTTTACGAAACATTGAACCGATATATGTACTACTAAAAGCGAAGAAAATAATAATTATTATTCTTATGAAAACATAACCGTAATAGTAATATTATTAGTAGTAGTATTAACAAGGCCAGAGGTACAAATGCCTTACACCTGCTATCAAATTACTCTTCAAATATATTGCTTTCTCGCCCAAGTGTATCCAAATTTGTATCCACAATGAGCCCTTTAAACTTTCAACAGGTCTTCTGGAAGAAGCTCGCTTCAAATTAAAGACGAAAGATATTTGGTAGACTTTGGTGAAAACTTTTTATTATAATGAATTTTGGTGAGCTCAAGGCACACAGCTACGTTTCGATATGTGCACAGCTTTTGAAGGCACACCCGGTGTGGGCACAGACATATATACACTCAACTATATAAGTGTTTGACGTATCTTCGTATGTTGAGTGAAAACTCGAGGTTTGGACTTCGGTTCAACTTCACATGCAAACACGTTTGTTATTTAATGAGGCACCTCTTAGGGTCCACTGTGGTGTATACAAATACACATAGCAAGTCTCTAATATAAATGAATGCTTTCGCAACAAATTCCTTATTCATATGCTGGTGTTGTATAAGGCGCAGCATCGGATGCCCTAAGCTATTTAAGGGACTCTGTTATGAAGAGTACCAAAGCAGAAGTTTCATTCGCCAGGCCCCGCGCCGTTGGAGGTGCCTTTTAGTAGTGAATATTCCCTTGAATTTGTGGATTTCAAACTCGTTTAAAATTCAGGTTACAACAAGCTACTATGGCTGCAAACTATTCCAGCTTTTTTGACATTTGGAGTAATGGTAGGTTCGTTTGCATGCATTTTACTCATTACCAGCCACCCATTTATGACTTTCACATGTTTATTTTTAGTTCGAACTTTTGAAATAGTTGTTCACAGATTTTCATTTATCATGGATAATCTTTCCACGGTAGAATGTTTATGTTCAGCCCTTGATTCCTCACCTAGGGCATGAGTTCGGTCCTCATAGGCACCTCTTTCGTGCATCTGGAACATTTGTTTGCAGTATCGACTGAAAGCGTTTCTTATAGCTTGGTGCTTTATTCTGTGGGCTACCTGCTAGGAGCACTGGTGTGTGGGTTGCTGTACGACAGACTGCCAGCTCCTGAGGTTTCCTTCGTGCTGTCGAATGTTATAGCTTCTGTGGCAACAGTGGTGGCTGCAGTGGTGGGCAGTTTTGTCCTCTTCACCTCCTGCATGGCTCTCCAAGGGGCAGCTTTTGGATACAATGATGCAGGTGATTTCTTCTTTCAGTTTGTGGTCATCTAGTAACCTACTTCATACTTCTTTTAGCCGGACAGATCTACTGCCTGAACATCTGGGACGGCAGAAAACTTCAAAAATCGGTGCTCCAGGCCATTCACGCAGTGTGGTCGGTCGGAGGGACTCTGGGTCCGTTGGTATTGAAGCTGTTCCTTGTTGAAATTTCTGACCTCCAAAACATCAATACACACCAGAACCTTTCAAGTCACGAGATAAACAGAAACGAAAGTTTATCTCTTTTGCAATACGACCTCCCTGAAAGCACCCGATATGCCTTCGTAACGATGGGGATTGTCATGATGATTCCAGCCGCAGCCTTTTTCATTGTTTTTTGCCAAAAAAACAAATTCACTAACAAAGTCATGCTGCTTTCTGGCAAAGGAGAACAAAGCGTTGCAAATATTGGACAACCTGAAGTTTTAGTGGCCCGTTATAAAGTCACTATATTTTTTGCTTTAATCTTTTTATTTTCTTTTCTGAATCTATACCTAGAAAACCTGCCCATCTGTTACATTGTTTTTTTTGCACTGAAGCACCTCCACTGGTCAGTCTTGAACTCCAGTAGACTTCTGTCCATTTTCTTTGCTTTTCATTTCACCGGTCGTATGGTGGCTGTGGTGGCCTCGGTGTGGGTAGGAGCAGGCACCATGCTTGCAGTCAACCTCACCGTCACTCTGATGGCCTACGTCTCAATGCTCTTTGTGGACTACTGGCAACCTCTGGTTTGGATAAGTGTCGCTGTGGCAGGCTTTGGAGTCTCAACCACCTTCCCTTGCAGCCTTCTGTGGGTGAGCGAATACGTCACAGTGGATGGCAAGTTGGGTTCGTTGTTTATCGTGGCATCCTCCCTTGCCTGTATCTCGGGACCCTTCTTCGTGTCGGTGCTGACTTCCCACTGCGGACCTTTCGCCTACGTCTACCTCCTTTTGGGAGTGTCCAGCCTGCACTGTGTGGTTTTCTTGTTGCAGTGGGCTTTTTCATCTCACGTCCCTACCAAGAACCGCAATTGATAGCAGCTGTGTAGCTTGTTCGCTATTCTATGACCAATTCAAGTGATGTGGGTTTGCACAATCAATCACCTAGTCGATGAGTTAATTTTTGTGTTCACCATCATTTCCGTTTTTACATTCAACTTGCAATGTTAAAACATCATGAAGGCCTTTTGTACCACATACGATTCCAATAAAGTTGACTGGGAGTTTCACTCTCGAAAGTTCACGAGTTGCCAGTGATGGCTCTATCAGATCGATTAATGAGCTTCACATTTCAAATTATTCGCTCTCTACTGCAACATCAACACAAGAACTGTTACGAACTCGAGCATTTTTAAGAGCATTGAGGTTTCTTTGTTACTAAGCTCTAAATGCATGCGAACTGTAAGCTCATATTCAAAATATTCGATAGAACTATTGCCAGTAAGACAGGTCTCATTCATTCAAGACTGTCATGAAGTTTCCGTCTGCCAAACAACCTCTTTGTAAAACTAGTTATTCGAAGGTCTTTCGTCGCATTGAAAAACAGCATTTAGCTATATGAGCAGAGCTGGTTTTGTCTGAAGGTTTGTTAAGAAGTTATTATTTTTGAATATTTATTTTGAATTTGCGGCTTTTTATTTACTATTTATTTTCAATAAGTTTAGAATACTCCAAAAATTGATATATAAGTTAAACTTGAAAACTTTAAATAGTTTTATTTAATAAAATAGGTCTGGTCTTCTTTCATGCGTGCACGCAAATTCATCGCCAACGAATACCCAGACAGTTGCGTATATAACTAGGCGGCGTTGAACCATCAAAAATAATGAATTAAAATTATGATTTGGGAGGTTCTTTGATAGTCTGAGACATGCAGTCATGAAGGTTGAAGTCATGGAGTGAAACACGTGGGGTGCTCTGATGTTGAGAGGAAGAATCAACTTTTATTTGCCTCCATAAATAACTCGCCTGAAAGGGCCGTAAACAAAGACCGAAAGCATTATCGTGTTTTTTTCATTTCTTTTCTAAAAATTAATCCTCTTATATGATTTCTGCGTTTTGTTTGCTATTCAAAGCAATAAATTCTCTTAAAAAAGATTTTTTATGCAAACGTTCGAAAAACCTCAAAAGGAACAGTTTCACGTGATGTTAAACTCTTGGGTGACTTAACCACACTAGTATCTTTTTTGCCGTTTTTTTATAATGACATTTGAGTTTAGCCAGGAATCTAACTCAGAGTTTCGCGTTTTGAAGTGCAGCCCTCTAAGCACTAGTATACAGGCAAAGATAATAAAACTATATGAGTCATTGTAGATCATGTATAAAAAAGATACATTTTCGTCACCAGTTTACTTTGGATAATCTTGCCTGATCAGAAGCAACATGTCGAAAATTAAATTCCTCAAGAACGTATCTGTCTTCTTCTCTTTTGGAGCGATGGTTTGTGAACAGTTTTTTTTTTAATTTTCATGTTATTTATTTTTTTATTCATCAAAGTTGTTTTCAAGTATATTCGTTTATTTGTTTTTTTGCAGTTAAAAAGAATATAATATAAAAATGTAATAAACAATAATTCTACTGTTGAAAACTACCACATTTATCAAACTCGGTGGTTTTAAACAGCAAGATTTATAGTTACAAAGAAAAAATATGTTTTTCGGTAGAATTTTTCAAGCATTTACACTGAATTTTGCATCTTTATGCCATCCCAGCCACAAACACCAGCAACAGCCTCCCTCCACGCCAACGTCCACCGCTCCACAGGGCCTGGTGACGTGTCTGATCGGAGCGACGTACGTGCACATGGAGAGACTATTCGATGTCTCCTCCAACACCATGTCTCTCAGCCTCACCGGCTGCTTCTTCGGCAGTCTTCTCGGTGCTGGAGTTTGTGCCCTTCTCTACCACCGGGTCAACCCCGAACTTTTGATGGCCTTTAACTGCGCTGGTGCTGGCCTCGTCACTATAGCGGCCTACCGCAGTCCAGGCATTCTATGGTACGTGGCGTGCATGACTCTGCAAGGCATCTTCCTTGGAGTTCTTAGTGCAGGCGAGTAAGGGATGGCTAAAGGATGCTTTGCAAACACAGTGCTCAGATTAGCTTAGAGGTGCTGCCACCTAAAGACGCCTTGTGTTTTATAAGATAGTCTTTCTTCGTTTTGAGATATAATAAGTTTAAGTGTATTAATTCTTCAACAAGAACAAATTTTTACACAAAAACTTCTCTAGAATTTTGTGAGCAAATTTTAAATTTATTCTGAAATTTCCGATGTTTGGTATTATCAACTTGAATGAGCCAAGAGCAATTTCTAATGTAACACTCTCAAGTAGGAGGCCTAAAAGAAGCTTGAAGTGAAATCAAAAAGTGATGTTGAAAGGTTGAAAGATTGACTTAATCAATTTCAGAAGGCACTTGGAGGGATGTTTGAATGGCAAAAAAGTGAACCCATGAGTAGTCATCGTTGCAATGGCTGTAAACTTTTGTAAGCATCCGAACAAATAATATTTTAATGGGTAGTTAGTTTGTTTATTAAAGTTTTTTAAATACTTAATCAACTTTTTTTGGAGACTTTTGACTCTCTTACATTGTGTATTAGGTGAATAAATATTTAGTTAAGTGTGTGCAAAAGCCAAAATCAAGACGATAGAATTCAAGAAAAACAACTCATTGTGTAATTCGAGCACAGACAGCAATAAAACTCAAGTTATACGTGTTCCTTACAATAAAATTACTGAATAATTACTGAAAAAAAACCACTCATGATGTTGTGTAGATAATTCAAATCACTTCTCCACACAGCTGCTCCGCTGTACTTGATAACGATGTGGAAGGACACCAAGTGGAACAGGCCGGTGCTGAACTGCCTGTACACCTTCTGGTCCGTCGGAGCCCTTATCGGTCCCTTTATCATCAGACTTTTCATCTGCCACAAGGAACACTTCAACGAACATCTCCCATCGAACGTCACCAACAGACTTGCAACGAACTCAGGCAGCCCTTTAGAAACAAGCTTTCTCCACAACGTAACAGAGCCACTCGAAGGACAGTTCAGCAAGTCGTGTTTAGAGTGGGCTCAGAGCGCCTACTTGGTGATGGGAAGCATACTCTTTTGCACCAGCCTGCCCTTCTGTGCAGTCTTCGTGGCTGTGTGCTGCACTCCTAAAAGAAAGCCCATTGAGACAATATCAATGGAACCACTCGAGAAAAACGAGGCAAAGAAGGATGGAGGGGTGGAACTAAAATATATAGTACTTCAGATAAAAAATAAAACGTTTTTATATAAGTTGGTAGTTTCCATTCTACTCTTCCTCTTCATCGCTTTCACCATCAGCATCGAATGCATCACGGTGCAGTACATCGTGACCTTCACGACCAACCACTTGAACTGGTCCGTCAGAAGCTCCAGCTTCTTGATCACCGTCTTCTTCACGTCACACTCCATATCTCGAGGAAGTAACATTTTTATGTCGATCTACTGCAAGCCCATTTTCATCCTACCAATCAACATTCTTCTGTGCATTCTTGCTTACTCGCTCCTGATCCTTTTCATCCACAAGTGGCCCTACATCATCTACTTTTCCGTCTTTCTGGTCGGCTTCTCAGTGGCGTCTACCTACCCAAACGAAATACTTCTCGTGTCAGAGAACGTTCACTTCACACAGAGCATGTCCGCCATCGCCATCATTGGCTCGTCCATGGGAGGCATCGTGAGTCCCTACCTCCTCACCTCCCTCATCGGCACTTTTGGACACCACTGTTTTGTCCACTTCCAGATTTCCACGTCCCTTTTGCTCCTTATATTGTTTCTGCTGCAGACTCTCTTCTTCAAGAAGTTCTCGTGATATTCCTCCAAAGATTTTATAATGATTTCAGTTGAAGCGTTTCCATGTGATATAAATTCATTAGGTTTTTTGCTGCATGAGGGTATTTCGTCTTTTTGAAGTTTTTTCGATATTTCTTTCTAACCATCAAATGAAAGCTCGAATTAGAATGTAGTGTTTCCAAGCAGTGTACCATCATACAGTTTTACTGCACGCCTTTGCGATCTTTATGCTGATTTAGGTTTTACTAGTTTGAAATTGAATAAATGAGTCAATTCATTATTTAAGTTTTTAATTGAAAAGAAAATAAAACCAGCCGTCATCTCTCTCAGTCGTCGCTGGTTTCCGAATTATTCTATAGTTTTAAAAAACTATTTTATGGAAATTATATTCTGCAAATGGTGCTAAAATAGCTGGTGTTTGAGTGATCTCAAAAGAACCAAAAATTTCAGTAGAAAAACGTGATCAAGTCTCCGAGAGATGGTAGAAAGAATCTAAAAAAGAGGAGGAGAATATAAAAACGAAAGGTTTCAAGATGTGGTGTAAAATAGACAAAATTATGAAGAGAAACTACTGAAAGCAAAAATGAAAAGATAAATTCTCAAGTATTTTGGGTATGCAGTGAAATCATTGATATTCATGCCTGAAAGATCTACTCTAATCTATGCAAAGCATTCATATAGCGCTGATCACACTGTTCAAAAGCGCTCTGCTACAAACTGTTTAAACAACCAAGTTTTAAGGGCTTTACGGAATAAAGATGAAAGATGAAGACTATAAATTGAATTTTAATGAAAGAATGATAATTAAAATGCGGTAGAAATACTTTTCAAAGTTCAAGAAGTTTTAAAGGATATTTCATTTGATTTATTAATTCTCATTGACCGTTACAGTTTCTTATCATTATCACTTAAAAGGGGTCTGACCTTATAAAGGGAAAAAACTGAAATAGATATTTCATAAGAGGGTCATATGACTAGGATAACAATTAATTATTTGAAGTTCATAAAAAATTAAACCTTTCATTGTTTTTCTATTTTTTCTTAAGGATGTAACAGTTCGTCTTTGTAGCCTCTAGCTTATCACATTTAACCTTACCTTCCCTCACTCTTTGATGGTGGTAACATTTGTGGAAATATTGATCATAAAGCCGAGTAAAAAAAAACTCAATAAGTTTGAAATAAACAACAAATTTTCATCTGGCCAGTTGAACTAACTAGGTTTCAACATAATCTAGTTTGTAGCAATTTTTTTAACTAGTTAGAAAATTTCATAATATTCCAGTAATCGTAGTTTTTTTTCAATTTTTTAAATATTTTATCTTTATGTTGATAGTTGACATTTTTGTTCGCTCGGTCTAGAGCGAAGTTTGACGTATGTGTTTCGATAGAAAAATTAACCATGTAATATGTTCAAATGTTGTTTCATAATAATTCTTCTGAGAACGTTGCAAAAATCAATACAATACAATACAAATTTGCAATTAGAATGAGTAAGCTCGTGTATTGATAAGAAAAAATCGGAAAAGAAAACAAAAAATTCAATTATTTGCGATAAATAATTTCATTAGTATTCAGACGAATGAGCGTTTGAAGGAGCCAATACATGATGAGGCGATCGATTGCAACTGACCGACTGTACACTGCGCCACCTCGTGTTAAGCTGTGGCACAATTATGAATTTCTAACGTACAATTATAAGGCATTTATGGATTTACAGCAACATATGTTGGAATTTAATATAGAAAATGCATTAAAGTTCAATTTCAGTATTCAGAAAACCATTATTTTCGAATTTCGGCAAACTTTCGGCTTAAATATCTTCGTTTTTATCTTTGATAGTTTCGCTGCATGCTCAAGTTGTATTGCTTGAAAGACATGTTACTGCTTATTGTACACTATGTCATTCACTACAAGTGTCACAACACTCAAAATGCTTAACAATAGGAACAATCGACTTGTTTACATGCATTATATTGCAGCCACCTCCAAAAAAAAGCATTTACATGCTCTGGCCAAGGCTAATTTTTCAATATTGTAAACTGCTTTGAAACTCCTCAACTACAAACTTAATCGATTTACGGTACTTTCAAAACGCATTTTAGTCTTCAAACGGATCTTTCACGCACCTGCCATCATTTCGATTTCAATTCAACTGCTTCAGACCAGTCCAATGGGCAATGATCAAGGTGAGCAACAACTTTGAAGATATTTTCTCAAAAAATTGTCAAAAATCATTCGATTTTTTTTTGAATTTTAAATATTTCGTATAACATATCACAGTGAGTCACTTAATATCGACTAACGGAAGGTTTTGTACGTGAAATTTCTTGTTTTAATTTGTTTTAGCAATGCATGCATAGTTCATAGCTTTGTAGTTTGCTTTCCTGGTCACCTCTTCTCAAAATAATTTTTCACGGAGTTTTTTCTCAAGTCTTCCGGCTTTTTTGTTAGTCAGTGCTTCTTTCAAAGGCACTGATGTTGAAGTGAACTAGAATCAAACCACCCTCCAAGTGAAACAATTGCTATTCATAGTGAAAAACATCAGACGGCGAGCATTTTATACATTCCAAATGTCATAAGTTCAAACAAAACGGTCATTGTCCTAATTTCACAGCCCTGAATCAAATCCTTTCTCTGAACAATGCGCAAAAAGCGCCGAACTATTCAAATTAGTTTTAAGACAAATTTCTTCAAGAATTTCATGTAATTAAAACTTTTGAAGTATTTCATCATTCATTCCATCAAACAAACATCAGCAACAGGTAGCCTTTTCTCAGCCACGACCTTTGAGTTTATGGTCCTATATTTCTATTGGGTCGCCCAAAAACCTTGTAGTTGTCATCAAACCGTGTTCTATTTTATTTTTTTGAACTGTTCTGAACTTTTTTAGAAGTCTTTATTGAAGCAAATACAGACAAACGCTGGAAATGGCACAGAACATAGGGAACAATCAAATTGAATGAATAAATAAATAATAAATTTCGAAATAATGTCAACATGGAATTCTCGGGATTCTTTGAATTCGTGAATTTTAAAATTCGATCATCAGCTTAACTATAAATAAATTAACTCTTAAAAAACAAAATAAATTTTTAAAAGCGAGATAAATTATTGGTGCAGCATCTGTTGGACAGGCTTTGCTTAGGAGTTCCTTTCTACGCTTCATGTGATATCCTGCGGATTATCCTGCAGAAGAGTGTGAGAGAGGCTGATAAGAAAAAAGCGTTAAAACTAAGCTAAATTTCACAAAATATTCATGTGGCTTGTCTCAAATATGGCTCGAAAAGTATTTTGAAAGAAGCAACTGTTAGCTGGACAGCCTTTGAGAGCTGTCGACTTTTTTGACTTATCGTGTTTTTGCGTAACTTGAGCGTATGATAGATGGATTGAAGTTTCCGAAACACTTTAGTTTTGTTTTATTTCTAAATAAAACATTTTATTTTGAATTATTTTGAAGAGCTTATTTATTAGCTATTCTGTATCCAGGCATCATATAGTATCGCTATAAACATAAACACAAACAAGTTGATATATATGTACAAAAACACATATATATGAGCTCAAAAAGTCATGAATAAAGGTACAAGATAAAATCAAAAATGTCTTGTTGTTAGGTTTAAGAAGTGTCGAAATGAAGCGGATAAGTGTCTTCAAGAATGTTTCTATATTCCTTGCGTTTGGAGTTATGGTAAGAATAATCAATACTTCAGTAAAAATCATTTTGATTCTACTTTTAATTCACTTGATTGTTTCAACTTAACTCCTCAAACGTTCCATCAGTTAGCTACCAACATAATTACTTTTGACCAGCCACAAACACCAGCCTCCTTCTACACAAACGTCCACTGCTCCACAGGGCCTGGTGACGTGTCTGATCGGAGCGACGTACGTGCACATGGAGAGACTATTCGATGTATCTTCCAACACCATGTCCCTCAGCCTCACCGGCATCTACTCAGGAGGCCTTTTGGGGGCAGGCCTGTGTGCCACTCTGTACCACAAGATAAACCCTGAAGTCAACATGGCACTCACAAACGCCATGGCTGGTCTGTCGACCATCGCTGCCTTCTACAGCAGCCACTTTGTAGTCTTCGCCTTTTTCATGACCCTGCAAGGAGTGGCATTTGGAGTACTCTTTGCAGGCTCGTGATTAAACCATAACATAGTAAATTAGTGAGTATTATATTCTTTTTACATAAGCATCTCTTCTGTAAGATATTTTTAAACGTTTTTCAATTTAAAAAATTTACTAGATCATTATTATTTCGGCCATTTGAAGTTTGCGAAACCAAAAAACTGGATCACATAAGCAGCTACTTAAGATAGCTAGTCACTAACCAGTAGCTAGAATTAATTAACTAAATAACTTATGAGTTTCATTAATTATAATATTTTATTTCTTAAGAACTTTATAAGCACCTCAAACTTTATTTGTCTAGGCTTGTAAATGCCATGCTTTTCTATGCCCGCTTAACCCAGATAACACTCACTAGAACCATGAGCCAGTTTTGGCTCACCTACGCAAACTGAGTTTCCACTGCTGGAAAGTTGCTTGATTTGAGTTTGACTTTAGTGTGGCGATCAATTCAACTATTTTATTCTGCATCTTGCAAAAGAGATGCTTTTTCTTCTTGTTTATGAGGTCACAAAGACGGATGAATGCAAATTGAAGCGCATGACGCTTAGACTTTGGTCGAAAAGCTCAAAGATTGTTTGAGTTTGTTATGAATATTATTCAGCGGATGGTCGTTACTATCCGCTCTTTTCCACTTTTCAAATGCAACTCACTAAATTAGAACTCAAAAACATGAAAACTCGTGCACTTTTCACATTATTTTAATATTTTTTTCAATCAAAATTCATTTTTTATCTTCGAATTATCCCATTGGTTAATTTTCAACATCACTTCTCCACACAGCCGCTCCGCTGTACTTGATAACGATGTGGAAGGACACCAAGTGGAACAGGCCGGTGCTGAACTGCCTGTACACCTTCTGGTCCGTCGGAGCCCTTATCGGTCCCTTTATCATCAGACTTTTCATCTGCCACAAGGAACACTTCAACGAACATCTCCCATCGAACGTCACCACATGTGCAAGCAACAACTCCACTTTGGAAAACCATGAAAAGGAATTCAGTGCCCCTTGCTTGAAACTAGCTCAGAGTGCCTTCTTGGTCATGGGGAGCATAATTTTCACTACAAGCATTCCATTTTGTGTAATTTATCTTGTCGAATTATTCCAAGCACTAGAAACAAAAAGTAAAATTGAAAAAACAAAGTTCCCAAACCAGCTCATACATACGGAAGAAGTGTTAAACAACTTGAACAAAAAGAATGTATTAGTGGGGGAAAATAACAGCAAAATAAAAAGATCTTCAAATCTCATCGTTTCCTTTTTTCTTTTTCTTTTCACTTCTCTTACCATCAGCATTGAGTGCATCACTATGCAGTATGTCGTAAACTTCGCAGCCAAGTACCTGCAGTGGTCAGTGAGGACTTCCAGCTATCTCATCACCATCTTCTTTGCCGCTCACGCTCTTTCAAGAGCCTCCAACATCGTCATCCTCCTTTTTTGCAAACCAGTAGTCCTTCTCAGCATCAACGTAGTCGTCTGTATAGCGGCCTTCTCGTCCGTCGTCGCCTTAATCGACATTTGGCCCAACGTCGTATACATCGCCATTTCCATAGTCGGTTTTGTAATCGCGTCCACCTACCCAAGCGAGATTTTGTACGTCTCTGAAAATGTGCACTTCACGCAGACGTTGTCAGCCATTTCAGCAGTAGGTACTTCGATGGGAGGTATCATCAGCCCTTTCCTCCTCACCTCGCTTATCTCCCACTTTGGTCTTATCTTTTTCGCTTACTACCAGATCATCACCGCTGTTCTTCTCTTCCTCACACTCATCATGCAGATAGTTTTCTTCCATCACTTTTTCAAACCTCTTCCCACCAATTACGTGTAGTTGAAAGCTGTTTTCAAATGTTTGTATGAGAATGTTTATTGCCTGCGCACCCTCGTTCCCAACTTTAACATTCTTATTGAATTTTTACTACTTACCATAATAATGCCAATTCGTTAGGTCAAGGTTTCTCACACTTACTGAAACACTTGATATCTCTGATTCAAACATATCAAGCAGACACAAACACGTGAGAAAAAACAATTAAAAACAGAAACACACAACCACACCGACACACACATCCACACAGACACACACATCCAGTTACCGATGTGTAAATCATCGAACCTTCAACAAGACAAATAAAGAACCAACTTACGATTGTATTCATGAAACAAATGATCAAACCAATTTAATTTAGCGCAACCTTATCCGTTCGAGGGAAAGAAAGAATACATCAAATGCTACGCAGATAACGATGGCATCGTTAGATATTTGTAGGCAGATGAGCTATTTGTGGAGTATTGTCACTATTTTATGATAACACCTTGGCGCAAAACTGGGTACTTCTGTCACCCAACAAAGTAGCGTGGTATTTGAGTTAGCTACTCAATAGAAAATACTCACTTGCACGCAATCTGAAACATGCGACCAACTGTAATAAACTTCTGGTACAAAGGGCTCAATTGACACTATAAACGCGATTTCTGCAGAAAAATCGCCAAAAGGTAACGAGAATATGCTGCCGTGGTCGGCAATTCGAAACCGTTCGAGAGAAATTTTATAAAAGCAAGGAATGTATCTTACATGAGCGAGTAATTTGAGACGAGTGTCGAAAGTTTGATAGAGAGGCATTTTGGAGAATGAGTTTAATGAAAATAAGTTTGGATTCCACTTTTGCGAGTCCTTTAGACTAAGTAATAAATTTATTAACAGAATGCGCCACGGAGCAACTTTTATAGGACGATAAAAAATTTTAAAAATAACCATACTTGAAAACATCGGAAACCCTTAAAGTTTACCAACATTTTGAAATGTTGCAACGAATAAAAACCACTTGAAACCAGTTAAAAGTACAAAAAGTTGTAGTAATGTCTTGAATTGAAGCCTAAGAGTGCATGTTGCCGTCACTTCATTCGGTATCCATCTGAAACAAAATTGTGGTGGATAAGAGGTTATCAGTAAAAATATTTTTCCTCAAGAGAAGGATTATAAAGAATAGAAAGTGAGAAAGTATAGTGAGAATATGAGATGAAGAAGGCAAGCAAGAACAACAACCTTGTTGTAGTTGTCGAGTTGAGCGTCAAGCTCTTCCTTGGTGACAGCACTCTGCCTCACTCCTCCCCTTCCTCCTCCACCTCCCCTGCGACCCCTTGTATTAGCCCCCCTATTGCCACCTCGGTAGCTCCCTCTAACAAATCCTCTGCTTCCTCTGCTGTTTGTGTAGCCGCCACTGCGCAAGAATATTCATTTTAGTCTTATAAAAAGATATATAAATCTTTCTGATTCGAGATTAGAATCATTGAAAAAATAATTCTGAAGAAAATATCAACTTATTGAAGCAAAAATAACACTAACAGGAATCTAGGAGATGCAAAAGTGCGTCCTCTGGTAGGAACTCTGGAAGTATTAATAAAAATGATAAAACCAAAATATAAATAAAAATTATATGAAAATGCCTATAGTTGCTGATCATTAAAAAATGAGTATGGTAAAAAATTATAAAATAGATGCTCTTAAGGTTTGAAAATAACTAAATGTCTTCAGATGAGGAGGGTTTGGGAATGTTATAATAAAATAAAACTAATAGAGATGCAAAATATCAATGGAGCAAAAATGGGTAATATTGAAAAACTATAACTAAATTTTCAATTGAAAATAAGAATTTGTGATTTTTAAGAGAGAACTTATAAAACAGTCTGGTGATTCAAAAAAAGTTTAAATTGATTACCTTGTAACTCTTGTCTGAATAGACGGAGTGTTTTCAACTATTTGAATATTCATTGGACGACCTGGATGGTATTTCATAATTTTGAGTCATGCTGTCTAAGGAAAAGCTGCCAAAACTTTGATGAGAAATCCCTACACAACATTTACATTTGAGATATAACACCAAGTTAGCTCAAAAAGAATGTAAGGGATGAATGGTGTGACAACTCTTCCTCCATTCAACCAGCTACAGTTGGAGAGTGGACACGAACAGATGCCAATCAAATCATCCCCTGGATACTTTGATTCTGAACCGGACTCTCATAAACTATTTTGGCACCCAGACACCATTGAAGCTTTTTATGCTCAGTACGCCTTTTTATAGCAATTTTAGTAAACTTGTGGCCCATAGGTGGTGCAGTTACCATCAAGAGGAACTGAGTTATATCGATTCATTGCTTTGATAGCATCTTGTTTCGATGTGAATATGACTTCTGCTGTGCCAAGAGAACGGCCAGAAAAGTCAAAATGAACTGCTGATTTTCTCAGCTGTCCGAATTCAGAAAACAGCTCCTGTAAAATTTTTAAAAATTTGAAAAAAACCGTTACTGACTCCAAAAATTTGAAGTACCTTGATGTCCGATTCAGAAACGCCAAAATCCAAATTGGATATTAATAATTTTCCTTCTGTAATTGTCCTCAAAGGTCTTCCTTGGAACAAGTCGTGAGTCCATACACCATCAACATTGCCTCTCTGAAAAAATTTTGAAACTTTACGTTTGAAATTACTTACCCAAAAACGTATACTACCGGTATGAATCTCTGAGGCTGGCCTCTTCTTTGTCCCATATTTCTACGGATCCCACGACCGACACCTCTACGGGTATTAACGTTGTAGAAGCCATTACGTTGTACACCACCTCTGGCTGTAGTTTGGGCTTTGTTTGAAGATCCTCTTCCTCTTCGACCTCCTTTTCCAATTTTTGTTGTTTTTATGATATCGTCCAAACTCATATCAACTTTATTGGCGGCCATTTTCGTTTACAAAATAACCGACAGAGACCGGAAGATATCGTCAGAATGCTTTTTAACCGAATCTTTTTATATCATAGAATGTAGATTATTTTTTAACATATTTTCAATAAACTAGAAAATTAGCTGTTACTGCAAAATTATTTAAAAAATACTTTTTACAGTAATTTAAATTTTTTTAATGAATAATGTTAAATGTTTTTTAAATAAATTACTTTTACTTTTAAAATAATACGTTTGAATCTGAGGTTTAGATTTCCAAAACTATTTGTTGGTTCCAGCTTTTCATCAATTTCATTTTATATTAAAAATTTTATATTTGATAATCCATAAATTATGATAATTTTTAGTCATTTGTTGATTCAATTGTATGAATTGTTTGTTTCAACTTATTCTGAATTTTCAGGTATTTAACCAGATATAAATATGAAACACGTGTTATGGTGGTGAAAAATTCCAAAGAGATAGGTTTCAAATTAATGCTCAATAAATTCATTCATCATACGAATGATTTCAGAAGAAAGAGAAAGTATAAAAAAAGAGTAAAAAAATATAAAGAAAAATACGATCATTTTTATGAGAAAAAGTGGGATAAAAAGATCAGCAAGGATGTTTTTATGAAAATATTGAAACTCAAAGATAAACGCTTTTTTAACCGATTTGATACAAGTATTAAAAAAATGCCAAATGAAATAGAAAAAGATAGCTTAATATTGAAAGATCAAAATCTCATAACAGAACTGGATATTTCTTCCAATCTCGGCAAATATCTTTTTTCTAAGTCAAAAATTAATTTTAATGCTCACAACTGGGAGCCTCATTGCCACACAAGTTTCAAAGTGGATAAAGCGCCATCCTCCAAAAGTTCTCTCTCGCGGCTGGGGATGCTCAGCACATTGAAAGTTTCCAAACTCGAACTGAACCATGTCATGCTGAATATTTCAAAACATGTCAAGTTCATTCCATTGAACAGTTTGCTTGAAAAGTGTAACAATTAAATACTTTTTAGCGAAATTATTTTGGTTTAATTCTATAAAAATTTATCATTTTGAAAATTTGATGTTTTTTTTAGAATTTTTTTCATAGATCTATCCACAGACATTTGTCGCTATTTGTGTTTTTTCAAAATCAAAGAAATCGAGCCATTGCAAGTCTTTGAACAAAGTTTTTTCAAAGGTTGGTTGAAAAGTCATTATTATTTTTCAAATATTATTATTGTTTTTCATAATACGGTTTTCTATTTTTTGTTTTTACACTTAAACATTTTGAAGGAGAGTGTTTTAGACTACAGTGTTTCCGATGATTTCAGTTTATATAGTTCACTTATTAGATTTGGTGACGTGTACTAGTTTTAATAAATACATTTTTTCCGTATTTTTTTTTGTCTTTTTTAGATCATGTCTAGACATACGCTGGAAATGGCATATAACACAGCGAAAAAAAGAACTAGAGAAGAGAAAAAATTAATTTACGAGAACTGAATGTTATCAGACATAAAAGTCAGCATTGGACATACAACAAACAGCAAACAAATAGTAAGAAAAAAAGTTCATATTAAAAATGATGAAAAATTAGTATTATGAGGATATTGAGAAGAACGTTTGTTGATACATGAAAGTACAAAAGGTCGTAGTAATGTGTTGACTTTTTACTTTTATTTAATAGACATGTATTCTCTTGAGTTTCTCAAAAGCTTTTAACATACCAGTTTTAGTTAATTTGATGAAACTTTCTTCAATAGTCATTCAATATAAACTATGACCCAATTCTAAAATTTTGAGCTTCATAACTTTGATTCTATAGGTAGTTTTTTGATTTCTTGAAACAGACAATTGACAGTTCTATGACGTTCAGTTATTGCTGATTTTGATTTTTTTTCTTTCATTTTCACCGTGTTTTGTGCTATTTCCAGCGTTTGTCTGGATTTGATAGAAAAAAATGTCCCTCGTAGGATACTTTTTATTTACTAGTGATTCTATTCATACCTTATTCTATGTAGTTTTATAAGAGTTTCAATTTTTTCACTTTTAGAGTACTAATTCATGTTTTAAATACAAATAAAACACATAATGGAATGAAAAAATTGAATAATTGATCAAGAAGTTATGAAGTCATTATCGTTATGAAGATGTTTTTTGATTTTCTAATGAATTCGATTTTTTAATATTTTTTAAATTCCAAAATATAATTCTAGTGTTTTTCTAGACATTTTTTAAGTGTTGAACCGACTTGTTTGCGACGCTTTAACTAGTTTCTGTGGACGTCAACTTCGTTAGGAAACATTATTTTTTTATAGAACCCTGCGGCCGTGGTGTAATGATTGGCCTATTCCGCTGTGAAGTGAGTCTGGGTGAGCCCAGGTTTGAGTTCTAGAAACGGCAGCCCAACCAAAGAATAGAAGCCATCGTAGAGTATTATGTCTCCTAGCAGCCCATAGCGAGTAAAACCGTTTCCACGGGAGTGCCTTTGAAAGTAATGCGAAGGGGTGCATTGAAAATTTTTTTATTAGATTATATTAGATGCCTTCCAAAACTAAAACCTAAGCCTTGTCCAGAATTGAGCCGCAATTCACGGTTCATAGACTAGCTTTTTTGCCTTTAAGCTGCAGTTTTAACAAATTGTAACATTTTTTTCCTAGTCTTTACTGAAGCAAATCCAGACAAACGCTGGAAATGGTACAAAACAGGACGAACAACAAAAATAGGAAGAAAATGTAAATCAACAATAACTGAATGTCATAAGAACGTATACTCATTTCTTTAGAACATTGCTAAAAGGCGCACTACAAATATCCAGATTATATAAGATTTCGAGTATTTGGATGTGATTGAAAAAATAATGAAAAAAATGAATGGAGGGCATCTTCAGATTCATGTTATTCGTATCTCAACAAAACCAAAATTTATTCTTTTTAGCTATTGGGCTCATGTTACATATATATGCAAGCGTTCAAAATCACTTCTAAAAATATTTTTGTTTAATCTCGGGCAACTCAACCCTTAAATTTGAATCTACACATACACCACTATGGTACGCCATCCTAGTCTCACTTGGCTCTTATGCGACAGAATTTATATGGCTTGTTAAGTGTCTGGACCACTCAACTACATTAGCATGGTGTCTTTTATTGTTGGTAAAATGAAAAATACTAATATCACTACTACTACTACTACTGCTACTACTACTACTCTATACTACTACTACTACTAATACTACTACTACTACTACTACTACTACTACTACTACTACTACTACTACTACTACTGCTACTACTACTACTCTACTACTACTACTACTACTACTACTACTACTACTACTACTACAACTACTACTACTACTACTACTACTACTACTACTACTACTACTACTACTACTACTACTACTACTACTACTACTACTACTACTACTACTACTACTACCACTACAACTACTACTACTACTACTACTACTACTACTACTACTACTACTACTACTACTACTACTACTACTACTACTACTCCTACTAC
This sequence comes from Branchellion lobata, assembly GCA_947562095.1. Classification (NCBI taxonomy): domain Eukaryota; kingdom Metazoa; phylum Annelida; class Clitellata; order Hirudinida; family Piscicolidae; genus Branchellion; species Branchellion lobata. Next base: position 6,777,919 of record OX387248.1, read on the forward strand.
TACTACTACTACTACTACTACTGCTATTACTACTACTACTACTACTACTACTACTACTACTACTACTACTAACTACTACTACTACTACTACTACTACTACTACTACTACTACTACTACTACTACTACTACTACTACTACTACTACTACTACTACTACTACTACTACTACTACTACTACTACTACTACTACTACTACTACTACTACTACCACTACTACTACTACTACTACTACTACTACTACTACTACTACTACTACTACTACTACTACTACTACTACTACTACTACTACTAATAATAATAATAATGCTAATAATAAAAATATTACTAAAAACAATAATAGTAATTATTATTATTAATATTTTATAACACTAAACAGTTAGAATAAACGTTCACTTTGAGTAAAAGAGCCGTGGGAATCTTTTTTTCGTGTTTTTGAAAAACTTTCCTGAAAGGAAATAATTTTGGGTAAAAATTTATTAAGAAAAAGCTCCACTTCTGAACATTCTGGAACTAAGAAAATTTTCACTAATTTGAAATATAAATACACACGCTTGTCACATTTATGATTTTTTACTCATAAAAATAATCTACTCAAAAACTTCAATTCGAACAAAGTTTCATATATACACTTTTATTCGATACACATGATTCAAATATCTAAATCTTCAAGTTTAAAATGTTCTGATCCAAATTGAGATTCATTTTTTTCTAAATGTGTGACAAAAATCTTACACAAAAAACAGTTTTCGTGTGTAAAAAATGTGTATACACATCTTAAGATTTTCGCCAGACAATAACATTTTTAGTTTAGATAAGATCTCATTTATGAGTTCGTCTGACTATCAGTTATTTTTAATTTCAATTTTTTGTTTTCATTTTCATTTTTCACCATGTTTTGTGCCCTTTCCAGCATCTTCCTGGATTTGCTTCATTAAAGACTATAAAAAAGTGAGTGGCCTCGAAACCCTACGGGGTTAAAGCCACTACAATAATATTCGTGTTAATGTTGTAATTTTTGGTAAAAAAGTCGACTTCAAGAAGTCATAAAAATTGCGTAATCAATTGTTAAAGTAATAAAAAAGTTCATCTAAACAAAAAATTTTATCAAAATTTTCACACAGGTTTTTTATTCAAAAAATACAGTTGAAGAAAAATAATTTTTTTTATACAAAATATTTTCGCAGATTTCTAACTCGAAAATTCACATTTAAATATGTAAAAAAAAGTAACCTTCGTTCTCTAAACTAAATTAATATTTTATTAAAATTTCAATTATGTTGCAAATTTGTTTTCATGGATCGAAAAACACATCTTTTATAATATTTAAATCTTTTGTTAAAAATAAACTATCGTTGTGTTCAAATCTTCAAAATTGTGCATCTAAAAAGAGTTTCCACACAACTTCTAGATGTTTTATAAATCCGATTTTGCTTGCATTGATCAAGCCAGCAACGAGAATTGCTTCTATGCTATCTGGAAGGTAGCCATAAATGTTTTTTAAGTGGAATTTATATTCATATTTTCATGCCGAATTTTAAAGATTTTTAGGTAAATGGTGGAAAAATCTTCCAGAAGCTAAACGTCTCTATTACAAGAATAATATTGCAAAGAATCCTCATTACGTTGGAACACCTATTTTGTTAGCCACAATGGGTGGTGGGATCTATTACTTCACTCATTTACAGACTACACCCATCACAAATAGAAAAAGATTCATTGGCTTTTCTGAAGAAAACATGAAAAGATTATCTGAGATGGAATTGCAAAAAGTATTTTTACATTTATTCTTTTAAACTAGATACAATTACCACTCATAAAAGATCATGATTAAAAGACTCACCTATTCTGCCAGACCTTAAAGGAAGTGGAGGGTAAAGTGGTGAAAGGCAATTTGCCTGTGTACAAGAGGATTGCTAATGTAGTCCAGACAATCATCAACAACAACCAAGACATTGAGCAGATGAAGAAACAAATGTGGAAAATTTATCTTATTGACGATGATGCCAGCAATGCCTTTGTTACTCCTGTGAGTTTTGGCAAGTGCATACAAGCATGCCACATACATGCTTAAGTTTTCAAATATCACAATCTCATCCCACAAGACAGGCGAAATTTTTGTCTACACAGGCATTCTTCGCTTCATCTCCAATGATCACCAACTAGCCTTCATCATCACCCATGAAATGGCTCATACTCTCCTCAATCACGCTGTCAGAAGCTTTAACATTTCATGAATTTTTGTGAAGCATACTTTTTTTGTCATAATTTTTTATATTAAAAATATATTTTTACTTAATTATTTAGAAGTTTTAATCACATGCACCTCTGCTTGCAGGCAGAGCAGGTAAGTAGGGGCGGCATCATTGATGTCTTCCTGATGCTGCTGCTGGTCTCCATCTGGGCTGTGATGCCTGCTGATACACTGGCCATCTTCACTCAGTGGCTCTGTGACCAACTCATGGCAGTGGGTGAATTTCCAAATTTTTGGAAAAATTCGTTTTATTTTTCTATAATTGTATGAGGGCTTCCCCAATGGTCTGTACTCACCATTAATTTTGTCAAAAACTCGTCACAAGTAAGTGTTCGATGCCATCCACACCATACAACTTTTCTCGTCAGGTGCTACTGCACCTCCCGTATAGCCGGAAGCTAGAAACTGAGGCGGATGACGTGGCTCTGAGACTTATTTCAAAAGTCATTGAAAAAATTATTTTTGTTTCTAGTTATGGCAAAAATTTAAATTAATAACCAGTTTTAATTCATTTTAAGGCTTATTAAAATACTCCATAGAGCTTGTGACATCAACCAGCGATCCATTTAACTACACTGACAACCCACCAGGCGTGTTTTGATCCCAGGGAGGGCAGTGTGTTTTGGCAAAAAAGGGACCTCATTTCACAACTTCAGCGCTTCCACAGCAACAACAACGCCATCCCGAACGAGGCTTCCCACAACGAGGGAGTTATGGAGTTTTTGTCTACCCACCCCAACTTTCACAATAGGGCCAAGAATCTCGACCAACAAATCAACAAGGTTCAGGACTTGAGAACTTGTTGTAGCTATCAAATTGCTCTAACATTTGACTCATTTCATCTTTTACCTAGTTAAAGTAACAAGATTTCACTTAAATTGTGCGCCAACATATATTTTAATCTTTTTTTTCATAGTTCGACTGTTTTCGCTGTGTTTTTGTTACATTTCCAATTTCTGGACTTGATCTAGTAAAGACTATAAAAAAACATCGATGAACCACTCTTTCACCCTGATAGCTACCCAACCACCTTCACAGTCGATGGAACTGCGCAAAGAGTGTGGGTGCGCAGATCTCGGTCCCTTCAAGCAGAGCGCAGACGTGGTGATGCTGCTGAAACTGCTGGACCAATGCCTCACCAAGCAGAACGCCACGTAACCACCTTTCGCCGCTTCTTTTTGACTTTATTCCTTTATTTTCATAAAATCATTTGTTTTTGAAAATTATTTGTTCGGATGCAAGCCCGAATAGTACAAGCAGCTGAAATTAAGTATATTTTGGTTTATTTGAACGAGTAAATTATCAAATCGGCTTTTTTAAATGGCTCAAAGAACGGCCTTGACGGCTTCATCGGCAGCCATGAGTTGCTGGCAGGGGTGGTAGAGCTTGTGGATGATCCTTTCTTCAGTCAATCTACACAGCGAACTGCTGCCTATCACCTTCTTGCGTGTCTTCAAAAGGATGGGGTTTGCTCAAAAAGTGAATCAACTTAAAATTTTAAAAATCTACTAAAAATAAATTTAAGTGGATTTACTATGAAGTACTAAACTAATTAATAACTTATTTTTAAATAATTGATTCAAATGTTCACAAGAATATTGCAACGGTTTGAAAAATGGTGTGGAGGCAAGTAAAACCGTCTTCATGGGAGCGCCTTTGAACATAGTGCTAAAAGGCGCGTTACAAAGGTCTTGATTAAATTAGATTAAATCGGAAGCGGTATGGACCTGCAGGAGTTGGAGGAGGTCGAAGAGGGAGACCTGGTGGCTGGAAGAAAGGGGCTGCGAGAGGCGCTTGCGAGATTCGACTTCAGAACGAACAAAAATGTTTTTGTCTGTCGCACTGATGATTGAGGGGGAAGTCGAGCAGTCAAATTGAAGGTGAGTCAATATAACAAAAAAAGTTTTAATAATAATAACAACGTTAAACAATTAAATATAAGTTAAGTAAAATTACGAAAACGAAAAAAAAAAGTCCACTTGATTAAATATGATTAAATGTTGAAGCGATGCTAGCAACCAGGAGGAGGAAAGGTCAAAGAGGGAGGGGGGGATGGAGGGCAGAAGGGATTGGGCGGGGGGAACAACTCCAATGGAGTGCACGAAAGAGTCAAGGGAGGAGGAAGTACACCTGGGGTGACTCTTGTGCACCTGAAAGCCGTACTTGTGGCTGGCGAGTGCCTGCACGATGTTCTTCACGAAAACCTGTTGCAAGTGTTTGCAAATGTTGAGTAAACACCATGGCAACATGAACATAAAAATACTTAATTTAAATAATTTTAAGATATATTATCAGAAATAAATGGTAGGCATTCATTAACCCTCCAACAAGAAAGCATGGAAAAAAAAGATAGAAGAAAGTTCCAGGTGGCTTATATAATGGGAGGCATATGAGTATTTCAGCCGCAACGCCATACCCTGACAGCCTGGAACACCAGCTCAACGCACTCGTCTGTGACTCCCTCCATACTCCTCTCCCAGGCGCACACAAAGAGGCGACAGTGTATCAAGGGTCGTGTTGGTAAGAGGCTCAAGGAGACTTTGCTGGAAAACTCTGAAGGGTGTAATGGAGGAGATAAAATAGGCATTGAGGCTAAGTAGTTGATTCAACAAAGAGGTTGCAAAATTTTTTCGAAGGAATAGAGAAAGAAAGCAATGTTATGGAATTAACTTTTTCCAGTGATGATGAAAACGTGAAAACAGAAAGTTTTATAATGAGTGTTAGAATGGAAAATTTCTAAAATTGAAAATATGGCACCTCTGAACTTTGGTGGCACTGCTTGGTTGGGAATTTGTGGAATGTGGCTGAATGGATCGGCTGGGATGAATCTTTGCTGGAATTGTATCAATATTGAAAGATCAAAAAGTGTAAATGCTGGAAAAGCATGAAGTGTTTGCTTGAAGTTTTAAGATTGTTGCAAATTTTTTTTTCTCCAACAAAACTCAATGTCAACATTGAAACTCACAAAGCCTGTGGCGTTATTATTCACCAGAATTTCCTCATCTTCTTCGTCACCTGCATGACTTTTCTTGAACTTTTTCTTCACTCTACCTGCTTTTCCCTCCATTACTGTGTCATCTTCAAATGAGTCAAATGTCAATGTCGTTTTTTTTATTGCTATGAGTATAGAATGCTCACCCATAGATGGATCAAAAGTGCCACATTTTGTAAGTAGAGTGAGGAGGAAGTTGTTGTGCAAATGAGCTGAGATTGAATAGAAATTACGCTAGTTAATGTTATATACATGAAAAAAAATTCAATTGATAATGAAAAAAGAAAGTTTTGCTTACTTGAATCATGGGGAATTAAATTTCTTGCTTGTAGATCAAATTCATTCTTGGAAAGCTAAGTTACAATATTTCAGTTTTTAGAACAATACGATAATTTTTAATTTTTTAAATTCAATTCAGCTTCAAAGCAAACTCACTTTCCCTCTGAACCATGACTTGAGAAGGGAATAATAACTGAAAAAAAATGGAAATAAAAATAAAACACTTATATTAATTTTCCATTGAAATGAAATAAAAAGTTCTGAACGAACAATTAACTTTATTCGAAAAAAAATTTAATGTACTCTTTCATGTCTTCTCCCAGAAAATCTGCTAATTTCTTTTGAGCTTGATTTAAATCTCGAGATAACTGATTGCTCGATTTCATTTCGGAAGTATGAGAATATGAAATAGAGATAAAACCATTTAAAATAAATTTAATTGATAAAAAATACTACAGATCTAGAACAACAATAAAGAAGATGTTTATTTTTACTTTTAAAAGAATTTAAAAACTAAAAGTCATAAAAAATAATTGATTATGTGAAAATTTTAAAAAACAATTTTTTGATGAAATGAATATAAAAATGATTAATTTAATTTTTTTTTCTATTTAAATTTTGGTAGTTTTGGTGAATTAAAAATTTTTTGTTAAAAGTTTCAAAATAAAAATTTTAATTGAAGCAATTTAATTATTGTTTCAATAAGTTTTTTCTGTATAAAGTTTGTTATGAGCTTTACACATTTGTTTATTCTTTAGCGCACTACAGGTTTAATTTTTATGGATTAGTTTTTGGCATTCTAATTAAGTTGTTCTTAAGCGGTGTGCTTAAGAAAAGAGCAAACTAAAAAGATGAAGAAGTTTGAGTTTAAGAAACTTTCTTCCGTTAAGCGAGTTGCTAAAGTTGATTTAGCGCACTTGGATCGTCAGTTGTCAGATATACCGGACCAGAATAGTGTTCAACAGTCGAGTTCTCCCACTTGCGTCAGCACTTTCAACACGATAAATAATGATAAATGCATAAGTGTGAAGCCAGCTTTATTAGCCAAAAATAATAGCTCGAATCGTATTGAAAGCTTTTTTAGTAAAAAACCTTCAAATAAAAATAATTCACAAAGCCAAGAAAATGGTAAGGTTTTCTTTGCGGTCATTACTATTTTAAACCGTTATTTATAAATAATGCAGTCATTTTCAAAAACTTTTTTTTGCAGTTGTCAAAACCCCCATCACAAATTCAAATGTTTCTCAAAGCCACAAGTTCACAGTTGATATTCCTAGTGATTTGGATGAGTTATTGGAAGAAGAGGATGCCATAATGAAAGAGTTAAGCTCTCAAAAGAGAGTAAGCTTGGTCATGCCAAACTCATCTCAACCTAAAACCGAACCAACCCTTTTATCTGATAAAAAACCTCTTGCAAAAGTAGTAGGTTGCATTCAACCTTTGCTCAATAATGTTAACAGTATTAGTGATAATTCCACAGATGATTTCATTTCTACATCAGCCTATACTACTTCTAATAATTCAAAACCAATTAATAGTTCTGATGTTTCCAACAAAATCAATAAAATTTCGGTAAATTGCATCAAAAAGCACCTGCTTGAAGACGAGGTGATTGAGGACACCGATGATGAAATAAAAATACTAACTCCAAGTAACAGTAATAAGAAACTTCCAGACACAGATATAGATAATGACATAATCGAAGCTAGTTTCAATATTACGAGAACCAAAAAAATTCCTAAAACTACCAAAAAAACTCCTTCAAACTTCACCAACAAAAGAAAACACTCTTTGGAGAAGGAAACTCAAGAGAGCATGGAGAACAAAACGGTGAAAAAGGAAGTCAAGAGGAACAAAGTGAGCATGGACGACACTGAGACAACACCACCGTCTCGAACTGAGTTTTCTGCAACTACAAGCAAGACTTTCAGAAACAACCCAGCCTTCAAGAAGGTCACAAGACGGCCAGTGAAGAGTGTTACTCTGCCAGGGGGTCTGATGCAGTACATAGAGGTGGTGGAGCAGATCAGCAACCTTATTGGCACCATTTCTCTGCAGGACCTGCTCTCGCTCAAGAGCATCAACATCAACAAACTGCAAGAACTCATTGTGGTCAAGCAGAGTCTGCAGCATGAGTTGCATGCAGACAATGTCCTTGATGCCATCAGGTCTCACTTGCCATCTCGTTCAAATAGTCATGATGATGAAGATGAGGAAGAAGGTGGTGGTTTTGATATTGATGGTCGTGATGATAATAAAAGTGCGGGTTTTGGTAACACACTGAAAAAAATGAGTGTTAAAGAGAGGAAATTTGAAGCTGTCAAAACTCCTAATACTTTGAAGAAAGGACGTCTGAACTTTGATTCGAGCACAGATGAAGATGTGTGGGTGGAATCAGAAAGTAATGATTATACTCATAACGTCAATGAAAATAATAACATGCCTTATAATAATAAACAAGCAAGTAACAAGTTTGTGAACAAGTTGAAGTCAGCTTCCAAGCACCTTGGAGACAGTTGTTTGAACAGCACCATTGAGTACGACTCCACAAACGACAGCCACTCCTTTATCGAAGCCACAGCTGCTCATACCACCTGCGCAAACAATCACAACTATGATGACAACAAGTACAACGTTAACAACAATAGTTTCACAAACAACAATTTAAAAACTAATGGCATTAGTTTTACAAACAATATTTACAATGATAACGGTGATAATTATTCGAACAATTACAACAAAAATAACAGTTTTCTCAATGCATCTGATAGTGCCTTAACTCCCATGAAGACCACCAGAGATAGCTCGTACAGTACCAGTCAGCCGAGCACCAGCAAGCACAGCAGCAGCAAGAAGAGCATCTTCTCGTTCATAGGGGGCGCAAAAGATGATGGTCAATGTCCCATTTTTAGCAGTTCCAACCACCCACATTCGCACAAGCTCACCCAGGTTTTCCAGCATGTCTTCGGCCTCAAAACCTTCCGGAAGAACCAGCTGCAAGCCATCAATGCAGCTCTGCTGAAGCACGACTGCTTTGTGCTGATGCCAACCGGGGGTGGTAAGTCTCTGTGTTACCAGCTGCCAGCCCTGGTGGATTCCGGTCTCACTATTGTGATTTCTCCCCTCAAGTCCCTCATTCAAGACCAGGTGCAGAAGCTGCAGTCGTTGGACGTCAACGCCACCCACCTGTCGGGCGAGATGTCCGAGTCGGCAGCAAACATGATCTATGCTGACTTGTGCAGGAAAGACATTAACATCAAACTTCTCTACCTCACGCCTGAGAAAATCAGCAGCAGCCAGAAAGTGCTCAGCGTTCTTGAAAACTTGCACAGAAGGAACATGCTGGCCCGCTTTGTGATTGACGAGGCTCACTGCGTCAGTCAGTGGGGCCATGATTTCCGACCCGACTACAAGAAGTTGCACCTGCTGAGAGACAAGTTTCCCGGAGTGCCCATGATTGCGCTTACTGCCACAGCCACTCCTCGAGTGAGGCAGGACATCCTGCACCAGCTGAGGATGAAGGACACCAAGTGGTTCATGCAAAGCTTCAACCGACCCAATCTCAAATACCAGCTCATCCCCAAGAAGCCCAAGTCTCTCACCACTGAGGTCATCAACCTCATCAACAGCAAGTTCCGTGGACAGTCAGGCATTGTGTACTGCCTTTCTCGCAGGGAGTGTGACTCTGTGTCGCAAGACCTCAGAAAAGCAGGCATCCCTGCACAATCCTACCATGCAGGCCTGGTCGACAAGCAGCGGACCGACGTCCAGAAGAGGTGGATTAGCGAGACCAACTGCAAGGTGGTATGTGCCACCATTGCCTTTGGCATGGGCATTGACAAGCCTGATGTTCGCTTTGTCATTCACTTCTCACTGCCCAAGTCCATCGAAGGCTACTACCAGGAGTCAGGCAGGGCTGGTCGGGATGGCTTGCTGGCTGTGTGTATCCTCTTCTATTCCTACAAAGACGTAGCTCGGCTGCGGAGGATGATCGAAGGGGATGAACTGGGGAGTTACGAAGGCAAGAAGGTTCACCTGGACAACCTGTATAGGATGGTGCAGTACTGCGAGAACTGCACCGACTGCAGGAGGTCTCAGCAAATGGCCTACTTTGGAGAGCTCTTTAACCGGTCCTTGTGTGGCGAGTTGCCTAACGCCCTGTGTGACAACTGCTCCTCCAAGGAGAAGTTTACCACATGGGACGCCACTGAAGCGGCTGTGGACATCATCCAGGGTATTAAAGAGGCTAAAAGCCGCTCCAACTACGCCAGGTTCACGCTGTTGCACTACATTGAGGTCTTCAAAGGCTCCAAGAACAGCAAGGTGATGGAGAGTCGACACAACACCCTCCAGTTCCACGACAAGGCCAACAAATACAAGCTCGACAGGAACGATGCTGAAAGATTCTTTCGTCAGCTGGTGATCGAGGGTATTCTTGATGAAGAGCTCCACATCACCAACCACGACAATACCGTCTGTTACATCAAGCTAGGCATGCGCGCAGAGGAGTTGCTGAGTGGCAAAAGAAGGCTGTTGTTCCAGAAAAGGGCAGGCACTAGGAGTGTGGTGGAGGAGCAGGACAGGGACAAGGCAGACGACCCTGGAGAAGCGGTGATCGAGGAGTGCTACATCAAGCTGTTGTCGTTCGCAAAGGAAACAGCGCAAGTGGAAAACAAAATCAATTACACGCACATCTTCAACAACGAGACCATTCGAAGCATCGCAAACATCCTGCCACTTACGCTAGAGGAACTCTCCAGCGTCGAAGGAGTCACCAAGCTGAAGGCTGAACGCTATGGCTCCTACATCTTGGCCATCACCATGGAGTACATGGAAAAATTGTCTTGCATCGCGATGGAAGAGGCCGACTTTGACGATTGTAGTCAATCAAGCGGTCCTCCCATCAACACAACAGACTCTCCCTATTTTTCTCGCGAACCTGGTTCAACGTCTCAAAACTCATATGGGAAGAGAGGAGGAGGTAGGGGCAGTGGTTGGCAGGGAGGTAAGAGGAAAGCAGCGTGGAGACGAAAATCTTTCAAGAAGCCAGCAAAAACAACTCAATCGGCCTTGAACAAAGCAGCCACTGCGAAGAATTTTAAGCAATATGCTTACAACAACTCGCAAATCTCCAATCCCAAAAAACCGGGACTCATGGGCCTCCCCACCACCAGATCCTACCTCACAAACCATCAAAAGTATATGTAGATCTTCTAATGTCACATTTTTCAAATTATTTCAGACTGTTTTAATGATACTTCATTTAACCTGAATTTCTAAAAAAAATTCAGTTTTCTTTTGAATAATTTTTTTTGAATTTTGCGTTAATTTTTAAAATAACGAGCGCAGAGTAGAGTTTATGTGCATGAGTTGAGGGGCTGAATTTTATTGAATTCAAAAAAGTGCGTTACATGCTTTTTTTTAATATACAGTATCCGAGTTTTTTTTATTATATATGGTATAAAATTTGAAACTTATTTTTAAGTGTTATAATATTTTAGATCTTTGTAAAACAAATGTTAACTTATTATTATTGAGTAGACTTTTTCAAAGATTATGACGGTGTCTCTGTTTTCAATTTAAGTTTTATAATACTCAATTATGACTTAGAATTTGAAAATTGTGAGCATTTTTTAAGCAAACTGAATCACTTCGCAAAGAATGAGTTTGTCAGATTTAAGATCACAAAACAATGGCGGCAATATCAACCGAAGGCGAAGTAGTGCCGACTTGATTGAAATTGGAGGATTCTACAATGTTCGAAAGCTGGACGGAACTTTACGTAAAGAGTTTATTTTTTTTATTATCTCAACTAGCCAATACTTAGGATTGTATTCGTAATTATGTTATAAATGTTTTATTTTTTATGAGTAGACACTGCTGAGGTTATTGAGATGAGAACGAACAACCAAACTATGCAGGAATACTACATCCATTACACCAACAGTAGGTTCAGGATATGCTGTATTTCAAATCAAATAAAGTTTAAGTTATCTTTTTTTGCATTATAAAAAAATGTCTAGCACTGTATAGTTGTTTTCAAGGCAATCGAAGGCTGGACACCTGGGTTCCATTCGAAAGACTGGAATCTTGTAACAAGGTGATGAAGCTGAATGAGGATGTTAACACATTGGTCAGCAATGTTTCCATTTGCCATGAAGAAAAAGCCTCCAATGAAAGGAAGTTCACAAGAAATCAAAAGCGAAAACATGATGAGATGAACCATGTTGATATTGTTTGTTCAAATTTTTTCTCATCGTTATTCCTAATTTATTCACTTTCAAACATTTGTATATCAAGATAGTTTTACTGTTAAATATTCTTTGAAATGTTGGCAGAATCATGCATTGCTCAAATTGATTAAACACAACTACAGAGTTACTCTGATATGGACCCCACTACAGCAGCCTTAGAAAAGGAACATGAAGCCGTTGGTGTTTTTTCTTCATTAATACCAGCCTTTCCACTTTTCAACTCACCATCACTCAATTATTTTCATCTTTTTTAAAATATTTTTTATAACTTACTACAATATTTGACTATTGAACTTGTCAAAAAAGTTTTCTTTTGATAGAATTGTTGACCCTAAGCCTACTACTAAGCTGACTTAGTGTTAGGGTAAGTTTCAATTTCACCAAACTGCAACTCTGGCCTCCAGATCACCAAGATCAAGTACATAGACCAGGTGCAGATGGGCAAATACAATATGACTACCTGGTACTTCTCACCCTACCCTGAGCAGTATGGTAAGCTGCCCAAGATCTTTGTGTGTGAGTTCTGCCTCAAATACATGAAACTCGAGCGAACCTTCCGATATCATTTGGTAAACAGGCCTATGAGCACTTCTTTAGTGAATGATTCACTAATTTCGTTTCTCATTTTTATTATTATCATTCATTTTTTTTACGCTACATTACATGAATAACAAATAAATAACTAAAAAATATAAATCTATTGTGGAATAGTTCCCCTTTTTTGCTCAAGCACTTGTCAATTCACCACTGAGGCCTCTATCACTAATAACCACATGCAGACGGAATGCACAGTGAGGCACCCACCAGGCAAGCTGATCTACATGAAGGGGTCTCTGTCCCTCTACGAGGTGGATGGCAAGGAGGCCAAGGTGAGGGTTGGTGGAATGAATAGGTGATGAGTGGTTAGGAGGAAGGTGATATCGCTTTAGGAAGATGAGGATTAATGGAGTAGAAAGATCAGATTGTTCTGGAAGCTGGGTGTGATGTGGTTGAGGATAGTTGCTCATGCTGCATCTTCAATTCACCCTGCAACCATCCACCAAGCTGTATTGCCAGAACTTGTGTCTGTTGGCAAAGTTGTTCCTCGATCACAAGACGCTCTACTTTGACGTGGACCCTTTCATGTTCTACATCCTCACCGAGGTTGACCGCTACGGCTCCCACCTGGTCGGCTATTTCTCCAAGGTCTGTGAGTGTTTTTCTCATTTTCCTTTTTATTATTTGCTTGTTTCAGTATTTCATTGTGTTTGCACACAATATCAATTTGTATTAATATGAATCATATTGATTTATTTATCTTATCTAGTCAGATTTTGTATCCGTTTTTTTTTTCTTTTTTGCTTATCTTGTTGTTTTTACTATCATCTTTGTTTTTAAAATTTGTGTTTTTTTCTATTTAAGTTCATCTGGTAGCTAAGAGGTGAGCGCATCAGCCTTTTCACTCTTCAGGAAAAGGACTCTCCAGACGAGAACAACCTGGCGTGCATCATGACACTGCCTCCCTTCCAGAGGAAGGGCTATGGAAAATTTCTCATCATGTTCAGTGCGTGGCGGTGGTGATTGTGTATGTTATAGTGAAGCTGGTTGTGTATACAACATGTTTAAAAAACAACAAAAGACAATCACATCAATGTAACAAGAATTTCATAACGAAGCAACCTCTGGCAGGTTACGAGCTGTCGAGACTCGAGGGCACTGTGGGCAGTCCTGAGAAACCCCTTTCAGACCTGGGCAAGCTCAGCTACCGCAGTTACTGGTCGTGGCTGCTGCTGAACTACCTGCATGAACACAAGGGACCCATCTCCATCAAGGACCTCAGGTAGTGAACCCTCTTACTGCACAGTGTTGCTTTGTGTGGTTAAGCTAAGTATAGTGTTATTGGTTAATGTGGCTGTTCAGCTGAATATCTGACAAACATTTCATTTTATTTATTTTTATTTTTTCTTGTTCTAATTTATGTTTTTAGACCAGTTTCTATACAAACTTTTTTTCTGCAGTGATGAGACCAGCATAGCTCAGAACGACATCGTTTCAACATTACAGTCAATGAATCTAGTGAAGTATTGGAAAGGTTGGTCTAGCTTCACAACGACTTGCAAGATAGTTGCTTTACGTTTTAACCACATATTTAATGGGTTTTCAATTATTCTTTTTTATTTAATTTCTGATATGCTTCTTATTATTCTCTGTCTTGTTTCAAACGTATAACACTTACTTCTCCAGGCCAGTACATCATTTGCGTAGTACAAACGATGGTAGACGAACTGATGAAAAGTTCCCATTACAAGAAACCGACCCTGCTGGTGGATTCTCAGTGTATAGATTGGACACCACCTTTAAAAAAAACGAACAGATCTTTTAGAAAATAACCTTTCATGTAATAAAATCAATGATTGAAGCATTTATTTTCAATCAATTCACGAGAATTCTACTCCTAAATGTTTTAATACCATTGGGTCAAAATATCTGTTCCCATTACTGAGAATGCCGAGTGCATTCTTATTAACTCGTGAAGCATTTTTATTTTTTGGTCATGATCATTTGAAACTATGTGAGCTGCCGCCAACCAACTTATTTTTGTATTTAATATTGAATGTTGATGTAATTGAACGTTTCTGTCTAATTGTTGATTATATGATAATCCTACTAAATTATTTGATACTGAATTCATAGCTTCCAATATATTACAAAGTTTTGGGCACAGAGACATTGTTCTTGTTCTTGAAAACTCATTCAATAAATAAATTTATGTGTATAATAACCCGTGTGTATTTTACGGTTTATTTTGAAAAAAAATCCTCTATGTTTTTTAGACTCCAAAGTTTGTTTTCAAAAAAATTATGTATTAAATGTTAAATTGAAAATATTATTGTTTGAGTATGAATATGATGAAATTGCAAAAGGCTATTCCTAAATTCTAAAAAACTATATACTGATTTAAAAATAATCAGAAAAAATTTACTTTTTATGAAAAGTATACCAACGTTTATTGTTAGCTTCACTTATAGTACAGTTGTGGATTCCCCTAGATGGTCAAATTAATTTTCAGTCTGTGTATTGTGAATTATTTTATCGCTAGCGTGTGGATTGCACAAGAAAACGTCTTATAAGCCGCAATCAAAAGTTGCAAATAATAATTTTACAAAAAAATTATTTATGATATACATTCATGTTCTTTTAACTAATAAATTCACAAAATCAGTTTAGAAAATAAAATAAATTTTTATTTTAAAAATTTTTAGTAAACTTAAGTTCACAAAAGTTATTAGAATCTCAATTATAAATTCATTTTGTTATCCGTTAAAGATTTTTTAAAATTTTGACATCTACAACTTTTTAGATGAGATGAGTTCAGAGAAAAACAATATTGTCAGGTATAAACACTTCATGTTTTTATTGACATTAAAAAAATAATTTTTCAATTTCCATCGAATCTTTTCTAGGCTGGCGACTTTGAAAACTCCAAGGGATTTATCATTGGGGGGCTCAACTGGGGTTACGAGGGGGGGTGCCGTTCGCAGAAAGTTCACTCCAAACATTGCAGCTGCTGCATCTGCCAAGGCTACACAGTGAGTTCAGAAAATAAACTTGTTTGCAAAAAAAGAATTTTCATCAATTATTCATAATCCAGTAAAGTTACTTCCAAATAAATTGTTAGAAAAGAAACTCCTGGCACAGTTGAAGTAAATTTAGAAAAAAAAGGTATGTGAAATATTTTTTAACATGCCCACTTGTAATGGTGTTTCAATATTCTTTATCAAAGCAACCTCACAATAACTTCAAATCCATGGTTCATATAATGAGTGCCTTTGAACATAATGCTAAAGGGGGCACTATAAGTTTTTTAATTAGATAAGATAATGCTGATATTCATTTTTTGTATTGTTTTATGGTGATGTTTCAATTATAAGTAAAATACTACACTCCAATGCAAGTCTTCTTCCACAAACCTCTTCCAACACCACCAATTTATTCTTTCCACCCATGATTCAGCAGGGAAGAAGAAAGACAAATCTTTCAACAAGAAGGGTCCTAGAGATCGGAAGCACAAGAATGATCTCTTTGTGCAGAAGAGCTCTATCTTTGACACCATGCCCATGACTGATGTCAAGAACAAGGCACCTCGAAGCAGTGAGTGCTCAATTGATGCTTCATCCTCTGCCTTGGCGCTTCAAAAATTAGATTTCTCATCATGATTTCAGTTATCAATTCTTTTCAATGTAATATAAATAATAATGTTAATATTACTTACATTTATGCAGTGCTCATGTTGTGTTTTTTACTATATCAATCACTTTTTAAATTTGTCACATTCTTGTGATGATCACTTCCAAGGCTATGGTTACAGCTCCTCCTCCCTTCGAACATCATCATCA
The DNA here is from genome assembly GCA_947562095.1 of Branchellion lobata. NCBI lineage: Eukaryota > Metazoa > Annelida > Clitellata > Hirudinida > Piscicolidae > Branchellion > Branchellion lobata. The sequence continues at coordinate 6,794,071 of OX387248.1, forward strand.
TCTTCATCCCTTCGAACATCGAAGATAAAAATTAAATCAGAAAATAAGATGGAGACTGAAGACAATGATGGCGATGGGGAGGAGGAAGAAGAAGATAAAGAAATCGTCCAAAAGTTGATCACGCATTCGGTACTGCTACTTCTCCGTTAATTCTTAAAGTATTTCTGGCATAGTTTCTTTGGCTGCATTGTATACAGTCTGCCACAATATGAGATTTTTAAAAATACCACGAATGAACCTCTGAAACATGTACCACATAAAATCCAGCTGATAGATGATGAAGAGGATGAAGAAGAAGAAGATGAGGGTAGCATGCAGCCACTGTGCCTACCACTGGAGGGCAATGTGAAGAAGTCCTTCGAGATGGAGGCTGATGTGAAGCCCGCTCTCAAAGGTGCCCTGTGTTGTGTGGTGATGTGGTTGTGTTGTGTGGCTGTTTTCGATGTTTTGGGTGTCGTGATTTTGGATGTTGAAATGCAAATAAAGCTCAAATGAATATTAATAAGAATGAGAACAAATTGGTTTATAAACACGCCCACACAAACTTACGATAAGATGCATTAATTCACTTCACTCTCTCATGCCACTGCGCCACTTTATCATCCATTGGCACTTCAACTGCTTGCTTGGGTGATTTATAAATAAGCTTCATCATCATCATCATCATCATCATCATCATCATCATCATCATCATCATCACCATCATTATCATCACCATGCCATCATCACCACCATCCTCATCAGTGGAGACTGCAGCAGAGGATATGGATGTCTCAAGTAGTGCCTTCCTCGACGACACCACCAAGCACATCAAGCAGGAACACCCCTCAGACTCTTCTGCTCCTCCACCACCCAACAAAACCCACTCATCCACCCACTGTGAATATTCTCCTCAGCTATTTGTTTATATGTTCATTTAACTAATTTTTTGTTCGTTTTTTTTTCAATAATTTTTTTTTCCATATTTTATTAGTTATTAACTTATTTTTTTGTTTTATCAATTTATTTTTTTGTTTGTTATTTATTTTTTGTTTTTTTATAGTTTCCAGGGGAGACATCTACCTTGTGCAGCTGCCCAGCATCCTGCCTGGCAACCCACCCATGACCGATAAGGAGGTCAACGACATCAACAATAATAAAAATAACAACAAAACTCAAAAAACTGAAGAAACTCCTAAAAAGGTTATTGCTAAAAAATTATATTATTATTATTTTTATATTATTTATTATTATTATTATTATTATTATTATTATTATTATTATTATTATTATTATTATTATTTCTATTATTATTTTTTTTATTTTTATTTTTATTATTATCAATTTTATTATTATTGTTATTATTATTATTATTGTTATTATTGTTATTATTATCCAAAATACCTCACAATCCTGACACTATCTCACATCACACCATTCCACACTACACCACTCCACACTAGACCACAACCAATCCACACTACTCCACAACCACACCACACATAAACTCTACCACACCTACACCACACTACCGCAGCAGAACCGGTGTCTCAAGGACTTCTCGGAGGGCCTCATCGGCACCTTGCGGGTGCAGAAGGCGGGGGAAATGCGCTTGAACATCGGCAAGGTGACCTTCAAGTGCTTCCACGTCCCGCAGACTCAGTGTCGACAGGTCTGTCCCCTTCTTCCTTCCATCTCCCTTCTTTTTTTCAAGCGTCTGAGTCTTTGTTGATTTTGCCATCAATGGATATTTCATGGAGCTTATTTCCTAACCATCTTGCTTGTAACTACAAGTTACGGCAATTATTTGAGGGTTTCCAAAGTGCATGTTGCCTTTCCAAACAGTTTTCGATGTATTTTTACCTCACGACACTCATCATAACCATTCATTGCACCCTCAAGCTACCAATACTACCATACCTCTACCACCACACCACCACACTCCTACCACCACACTCCTACCACCACACCACCACACCCCTACCATCACACCACTACACCCCTACCATCACACCACCAATACAACCATTGTCACCATCACTACGCTTCAACCACTGCCATCAGGAGCTGGGTCTGGTGGCGCCAGGGAGCAGGCGTGGACCTTACGAGAGTCTTTACAGGTTCGGCAGGGTGAGCAAGTCGTTGGTGTTGTATCCTGATCTGCAGGACCCATCTGCTTTCGATTCTGGTGGGTGTTTGTGGTCATGATAGGGTAGGTGGAGGTTTGGGGTGGAGATGGGTGTGGTGGTTTCCTAAAAGCTTCATACTCGCAAAGATTATTAAAACAATATTGAAACTATTTCAATTAACGTCTTCTGTTCGTCCACTCCAACAGAAGAAGACAACAATAGCAACAACAACGACGACGACGATGAATCCGAGGAAGAGTACAAGGTGTACTTATGCAAGCCTGACGACAGAGCACTCTACCTTTTCAACCTGCCGCTCACGTACGGCCTCGAACACATCAGGAGTGGTCGTCTTAAGCCCCTGTGTGGCTTGGTGCAGTTCGACCTGGAGGACTGGCCAACCCGGGAGAACGACGAGGAACTCAGGCCTCTGATGGTCTCGTCCGGCTGCAATATCTTGCCCAAAGTGTTTGCTGTGGGAGTCTTCAACGACCGCCAACTGCACCTCACGCCGCTGTGTGACATCGTTAAAATGAGGCCTGACTTCAAGAGCTTCAAAGCCAAGGATGACGACGTGGTGAGTGATGTGGAGGACGACAAGGAAAGCAAGGAGGCTCAGGTAGTGAACGCCCACATGAAGATCAAGGAGAGCGAGTCAGTAAAGAACAAGCGCTTGGCGTCGTTTCAGCACATGCAGAGTGAAGAGAGGAAGGAGGCATGGCAAGAGCTGAGGTTCATTGACCCGACTGAGTTTTACAAAGAGTCCGCTCTGTTATCATCTACAACGCAAGCCTGCGAGTTGAACATGCCGTGGGAGGACTACGTGGATGAGTTGACGAGGGACACTGTCCCCTGTGAGAACGTCGAGACTTCGCTGGGCAACCTGCACCGCCTTAAGCTCCCCGAACAGGTCAAGTGGCTGGTCGAACGCTGCAAAGCCATAGACTTCCCGCAACTGACATCTCTCCTTCCGCCCTCCACCGCACCTTCCGATATAATCGGCTATCTCGAGCAGTATGCCGTGCTGATTCAAGGCTGCTGGGTGGTGAAAAGTGAGAGCATAATTTCAGCCAGCAATCAAACAGGCGTTGCTTTGAGGGCCTTGAGAGACTTTGTGCTCTACAAGTTCTCGCAACGGGAGGGGGTCACAAAAGCACAACTGAGCAGTCTGCACCGCTTGAGAGACGAAGACGAAGCTGTGATCCTGGGCGGCATTTCAAAACAGGACAAAGCTTTGAAAAAAAAAGTATTCATTTTAGATGCCAATGAAGCGTTCATGAAAAAGCATGACCAAGTGGTCAAACGGCAGAACTTGCTGCTGAAACAAAAGTTCGAACAGATCAAACTCATCCTCCCCTTCAAAAACGCCGACGCTCCTGCCACTCACAAACAACCCCACGTCAAAAAGTCATGATTCGTATTATATGCCGATCTTCTTGTTTTGTAAATATTCTAGGCTCTTCTGATTAAAAAAAAAATGTCAGTCTTTCCTACACTTCTATAAGAATATAGCTAAAAGGTTTGATGAATGAGAGGCTGAAATAAAACAAGACACAAGTCATCTCGACGCCAACCACAATTAGTTGAGTGTACAAAGGTTAGCAGTATCGCTTGTTCTTTATTTGCAGATTAGACTTAACGATTTTAAGTAAAATAAAACAAATTCATAGCTCTGAGTTCTATAATGAAAAATCTTGGACTTAAAATTAAGTAAATTGAATTAATTTAAGGTTTCATTCAAAAAATCCAATCAGAAATTTATTCAAGAGCTTTAAATTTTATAAGTATTGTAAAACAAAAAAAAGATTTTTCGTTTAGCATATAGTCGATAGAAATTGAGTCAATTCATGAAAAAAATTATAATTTATTCACAAACATAAATTTTTTACACAAATAAAAATTTAGTTTTTGTTTCTATGAGGAACAGAATTTTAAACTTCAAATACCCTTTGTGAAATTGTTAAATTGGTTGTGACCACCGGGAAAGGGGAGTTGATGACCACTGGGTGGTTACGTATTAGTGAATAGTTTAAAAAATCATTATACATAAATTTTAAAGTTGCAATCCTGGCGAAGTGTCGTGAAACAACAGCAAATATATGAATACATTCGTTTGGATTGTTTTATTAAGCTTTCTATCCCTTGATGTGTGATGTTTATAATAAAGATTGCATTGTTCGTGATACAAAAATACTATATATAACATTCAAAGCAATTCTAACCTAACATAGAGGATTAAAATCTGATTGGCTACAAATAATGCTCGAATCGTAAAGGATTGTACATAATAAACCGAACAGTTCAAAGGTTTGTGAAAATTCGTTTAAAAAGCTATTGAATGGCAATGACAAAAAGCCAAGTCCGGTGATCCGAGGCGTCTTTTGGGGTATTATTAGGTAAGAGATGAATAAAATTACTTTTTTCAATAATACTAAGCATTCCAATTTATTTAAGCAATACCAGTTAGTTAGTTAGCCGCAAGGTACAGAGATACAGAGCAACCAGATTTGTTACAAATTTTGAACAGCCTTTTACGACGTTAATAAATGTAAATCTCAACCAAAGGTGTGGAAGTAATTTTTCAAAAAAAACCTATCGAACGTTGAAAAGATACAATTAAAAAGATTATATTGAAACTGAGTGTTAAGTAATCTAACTGAACATATTTTATCATTTCAAGTTCTGGCGCTCAAAATTGTAAAAGAAATCTGTTGCATCTTCAAGTGAAATATAATTCTGTAGAAACCTCCTGCTCACAACATGCACACGTTTGAATCATGTTTTATCCTGGCGAGATTTCAAAATATAAATATTAAACGCGTACAAAAGGTGCATAAAGTTAAAGGTTTCAAAATCGTATTCACTTTTATCTCGTGTACGTGACAAAATCCTTAAAAATGGCCACCTGCTTGCGTGTTCTCTGCATATTGCAGAAAGCGTGAGTAATTTAAAAGTTTAGACTTGCATTTGAAAAACCAGTTTTAAAGCGCGTTCGTATTTATAAAAATTTACAATTGAAACCATTACCAACATAATTTGTTAACTATTCATTATGTACAGTTCAGTTTACAGGACATGGTAAAAAAAGATAGTGGTATTTTTAATTTTTTCATGTATTATTCAATTCCATTAGGATTGTCGTCTTTCCAAAGCAGCTGTGTATTGCACAAAAAAATTACTCAAAAATAGGAATCACTATTATAAGAATCAAAATAATCTTTCTCGTTGAAAGGGTCTTTGCGATAATATACAGTAATTTTCACGATTCTTCACAAAATATTTGATCAACACATTCATCAAAAGCTATGAAGTCTACAGGAACCTAGATATTTTGATGGAAAGTTATCAGAAAATGAAAAAAATTGAATTTGAATTTAACCAACACTAGTTGAATTTAACTTTACAATGAAGTCATCGAATGACTTTTTTTACCGCTTTTAGTTTACGCAAAAATATATTCAACGTATTAAGGTGTATTAATACTCGAATTAATTGGATATTTTCTGTATGATTGTTTAAAATCAACAAATAACTGATCTGTTTTAATATAATTGCTCTACTTTCTACGACATTAGCATAGTTAATCCATTGCATGTATGGGTTTTTGCGAATCGATTATTTTTTCACATCTAGCTATTTTTTTAATATTTTATTTTTAAATCAATTAATCACATTAACTGTATTTGAAGCGTATGAAATAACATCTGGTTGGTTCTAATTGGCGGTTGTTGGGGTTCAGTCGTAGGTGGATGATTGGTTGTAGTTGGTAGTAAGTTTTGCAAGGGTGGTTGTAGAAGGTCAGTTATAGCTGGGCATGCCCCCTTTCAGAAGGGGCACAGTCTCTTCAAAGTTGATGATGTTCTTGGTGGGCTCGTAAGTGCCAGCCAGGTAGTACACGTCGTTCAAGCAGCTCTTGTCGTTGCCATCTTTTAAACTGCCTTTTTCGTTCCCGTTGTTGCTGTCCATTGCTCTGTTGTCGCAAAGACTTTTGAAACTCTGGTTGTTTCTGAAAAGTTGTTGTTGCGGAGGAAGCTGCTGATCATTACATTTTTGTTGTTGTTGTTGTTGTTGGGAAGGCTGGAAGAGTTGTTGAGGGGCCTTGAGATGTTGTTGTTGGGAGCGTTGTTGGTCGACGACCCGCTTGAATTCCTGGTACGACAACACCCTGCACTTGTGGGAGATTGTCTGCACGTCGTTGTCGTCTTCGTGGCACGACTGGAAGAGAGCTCTCTGGGAGGAATCAAAAATCCATTAAAAAATTTAAAAATAATTAATAATTTAAACTTTATATTCATGCCAAAAACCTTCAAAGTTAAATTGCATGAGCGACTGGATATAACAGTGAAACATCCACTATTTTCCGCCCATCCTACCTTGGTCTCTAGTATTTGATTGCCTCCCCTGGTCTCTTCAGGGTGGTAGTACCAGCGCACCTTCACTTTCATCGCCTTTTCCCCCGCTTGCCACAGACTCTGCACTCTGCCAACAAACTTCAGCATGCTTTTACCGTTGGAAACAAAGACCACCGAGTCACCGAGCTGTGGATGGTTCGAGGTTCAGAGTAGAAAAATTGAACGACTTGGACAACTAATCAAGAATACAAAACAACGATATTATTCTCAATTTTAAAAGCTGTCACGTTAGGCCTAAACTAATACAAGCACAAAACTGCGTCTGTGAGAACATTGGTTTATAGTGACTCTCAGTGAGCAGTGGGTTTCAACAAGCACAACAGTATACCTAACCTGAATCACCTCCTGCTCTCTCCGGATGGCGTTGTAGAAGACCTTGCGAGGCTTGGACCGGAAGACTTGCCTTTTGATGCTTTCACCCTGCCAGCACCACCCTCTGGTGCCCCCTTCAGTGTCGGTGGATGGAGTTCTTTTAACAATTGAAGAAAAAAAATATTCAAAACTTAGCTTTTTTGAGCAAGAATTATTCCTGCAAGTATTTTGCAAGAGATTTATTCATGTTGTTTGTATTAAAGTTTGAGTTTGAGCGGAGCTTCAAAGTCACTCAATTGTTTTCAGTATAGCGAAGTTTGCCAATCACTCAAATGCGTGTCTTTATATATGCCACTTTGAAGGTTCGCTTCGTTAGAAATGTGATCATATGTAACTAGGTCGTGGGAATCAGTTTCAAACAGTTCCACAAATTTTCTAATAAATATCACATTAAGTGAGAAATATAAGGGTTCTTAAAGAGATATTTTATAAAGTATAAATGAGTTCTTATGTATTTTAACTTGTGTATGACGAATATTTTTTTTTAAACTATGATCATTATGAAAAAATAAAAGATACAAAATTTTTTTTAAAAGATAAACTATAAAGATTTAGAAATGTCAGGAATGTACAAGTAATGTGAAGTGTAAAGTTAGTGCAGGTTATAAAGAAAGTGTAAATACCAGATGTCTTGGCGGTGACTTCGTTGCTGGGTGGTGATGGCGACCTCTTGCGACTTTTTGAGGAGGTGCTTTTGGAGCTTTTGAAGGCGGACTCTGCAGAGCTTGAATGGGATCGCACCGGAGGGGTGGTTGCTTCGAGGGACGAGACACCAGCAGTTGCTTTCTGGGGAGACTTCTTGTCAGAAGATGAGTTTGCCTGCCTCCAAGAGGTGCCGTTGAGTGTTGACGTGAGAGTGGATTTGAGCTTGGAAAAATTTATCGGAGACTTTGACTTGTTGGCGCTGTGACTTCTCAAGTCGTCGTTGAAAGCATCGGGCGAGGCCTGATTGGAGCCTTTGTTGTCCTCATTAACATGCGCATTAACCGTCGAATCAGCGTTCAATAAGCCGACCCTCTCCTTCTTGATTTTTTTCTTATTCAAACAACCTTGGTCCAATGCTTTTCTTTTGCGCCAAAATTGCTCGATATTGTTTGTTTTGCTTTTGATAATTTTTAATTTACTTTTTTTGACAGTCCCCTTGAATTCATTCATGTCGCTGACGCCATGCCGACTTTCCTCGTACTCGCTCTCAGTTGAAATGGAATCCTTTTTGGGGCCCTTAATGGTGTTACTGTTGCAACATTCGCTATTGCTCTTGCTTCTGCTATTGAACTTTGAAAGCTTCTTCTTCTTCCGTGAAATTAAATCTTTTTTATCCTCGACTGCATAAATAATTTAAATTTACAAAATATTACTTTTGAAAAATTTAATAAAAATACGAAAAACACCGCTTGGAGACAATAAACTGGCTCCACCACAAAGCTTCTCTCACCTCTCTGCACAGGGAAGTCCCGGGGAAGCAGGCGAATGAAGTCGACGGGAAACTTGCCAGAGTCTTCGTCATCGAAGTCGATGTTCACGTACAAGTCCTTCAGCTCCTTCTTGCCGTTCTTGCTCCGCTTGCCCACAGTGCCCTCTGTCGGAGTGTCCAACTCTCTCTTGGTGGCCCTCTTGGTGTCGTCATTGCCGTCGAAACTCGATGTCTTTTGAGGCTCATTCGTTTTGAATTTGGGCTTCCTCCCCCTGGGTTTCTTTTCCTTCTTTTCTTTCTTTTTGTTATTTTTATCTTTTTTGTCATTTTCATCTTCATCTTCTTCTTCGTCTTCCTTGTCATCAACTTGAATAGTGCCGGGATAGAAACAGCTGAATTTGACACTCCAGTGAGCACACACACGAGTCTTGGGAGCAAGCTGCTCGAGGCTGGTGGGCTGCACTATCTTGACCTAAGCGAGGTGGTTGAGACGATGATTCAAGAAAAAAACAATACAGAAAAGTGGCTTTACGAAAAGTAGTTGAGAATGGCCATAAATACAGGGTGGGTGAAACAGATAAAGAAACACAAGCGAAAAAAAACAAAAGCAATAATACGACCGCAGGAAAGCTGCAGGGAAAACAACACTTTCCATTAAATTGCGAAATAGACAAATAAAAACCAGCATCTGCAACAAAAGCATTGACAACAACAACAACACTGACAACAAAAACACTAAATACAACAAAAACACTAAATACAACAACAACATTAACTACAACACTAACAACATTAACTACAACACTAACAACATTAACTACAACACTAACAACATTAACTACAACACTAACTACATTAACTACAACACTAACAACATTTGCAACAGAAACAACACTGACCACTCTTGAAAGCAGTTCTTCCAGAGGCAATATTTCAGGCTTCCTGGCTCGATCCTTCAGCAAGGTCACTCCATATCTGGGGGAGTGCCGTGGCTGTGCTTGAAACTGCTGGTTCTGTTGTTATTACTGCTACTGCTACGATGGCTAAAACGAATACTTCTACTGCTACTATTACAACTGCCACAACCACTAGAGCTACCGTTGCCACTGCCACTACCACTACTTAATGTTTGTCAAAAGGTTAGAAAATCTTCATCTAGGGAAGCACAATGCACACAGTAAGCATCGTAAAAATACGCTATAGCACTGCTGAGAGTTCTAATGGGACAACGCCACCGAAACAATAGCACGCATAGATTGTGTGGGGACAAAGTCATAGAAGAAGAAGATTGCCTGTTAAGCCTCAAATTCATCCTTCGGTGCATCCCTTGCATATGACACAATGCAATCCATGTTAGCGTTTCAAAGCTGGAGGTGATTACTTATCTTTAGTGTGGTTTAACAAATTAATTGTTTTCTGTTTTCTTACAAGGAAACGAGTAAGATGAAAACTATATATGAGTATAAATATAGCTTATATAATAATGGCAATAAATTTTTTTTTCAATAAGTATAAGAATAAATAAACTATTGTCAGTAAGACTTTTTTCCTCTTCAAATCTTGAGGAATTTGAAAAATAGACATAAAATAAAATAAGCGACAAGATGAATACATTCCCTCAAGATTCCGCATTGAGAACCGGCATTTGTAAAGGCAAGTCTGTAATGCGCTTTAATTAATAACCTCAATTTTTTCCGATTACGATCACTTTATTGCGTGCTCAGGCGTTTTGTTATATTACTATTTCTGTAATTTTTATCCAGGTCTTTGGAACACAAAGCTGCTCTCAATGTTTAAGACTCAAAAAAATGTTTTTTTTCCGTGTTAACATTTTTGATGTTTTTTTAACAAGTTACAAAATTGTTGAAAGCTATAAAAATAAAAATTTATGTGGAAGGATTTGGCCGAAAAAAATAACGAAGCCCGCTGAAGAATAAGAAGTAAAAAATCGATGAAGGGTAATATCAAAGAGTAAAAAAAAGGAAAAAAAGGTTTTATTCACTTTTTTCAATTATTTTCTCAACATAAATCCAAATGTGACAATAAATCATAACACTCAGAGCACCACTCACATGTCGGGTGGCGAGATGTTCTTGATGGTCGCCTCGACGAACAGCTGGTCCTTCAGGTACAACACCATCAGCCCGTCCCTTAACTCCTCCCTACTGACCGAGGCTGGGTCACTGTGGCCAGTTGAAGAGTTTTTGGTGGTGCTTGTGGCTGGCTGGTCGGCAGTTGAAATAACGGCCAGTTGGTCGTTGCTGGAGGGGGCTGTTGTCGTGGTGCTGTAGTCGTCGTTATTGCCGTTGTTGTTGTTGTTGTTGTCTGGTTCACTTTTAAAAAGTTGGAAACTTGCGGCATTAGTGATGAGCTTTTTATACGCTTCGGAGCGCACTGGTGAGTTGTTAACAGCTTGATAATTAAGGCCAGTCAAGGTGTCAGTGGGTGGTTGCGAACGATCTTGAGTGTGATTAGTTGATGAGACATTGGCGTGAGATTCGTATTCGGACTGATTATCAGACATTTGTGTTGAGTTCGAGTGGCTCCGACGTGAATTCTCACAGAGGTCCTGCTGCTCATCGCCACTCTCCTCCTCCGACTCGAGTAAGTTGCTGCCGCACTCTTCTGAAGAGAAGCTGCTCAGCGGGTCGGTGTGGCACGTCCTCGAGAGGTTCAGTGGTGAGTTCAGAGGCTTGGCAGTGGTGCCTTGTGTTTCAGTGCTGGTGCTTACACCTTCGTATCTGCCTTCAGAGTCGCTTGTGTGTTGTAATATGGAAGGTGGGAAGGTGTTGTGGTTGGATATGTTGTTGAGGTCGGCGTTGTGAAGGTGGTTGATCATTTGGTCGTTTTCCTCATTCCACCCTCCTCCAGGCGTCTTGTTTTCAATGCCACATGAGTTGCTTGCCAAAGCATCGTCTTTGTTGCTATTGTTACTGTGGTCGTCTTTGTTTTTGATAGCTTCATCATTGTGCACACAGCGTGTTGATTCGCTGGGAGTTTCTTGTTTGAAGGCATCATTGAACGCCTCTGACTTCTTGGAGCATGTTGCGGTGGTGGGAGCTTCCTTGCTAGGAGACCTTTTGTCTCTGTCACTTCTACCCTTGCAAACTTTTTTGTCGCTTTTGGGGGAGTTTGTAGAAAGGGTTCTTTTGAGGGAGGATTTAGGACTGCAGGAAGCTTTGGCTGACGCCACCCGCTTGACCTTTCGCTTCGTCAGCTTGCCTTTGCTGGTCGTGAAAAGTAATGCGGTTATTTCAAGATGAAAAAAACATGAAATTAAAATCTTTTTTTCTGATTGGATGATTCGCTTCAACGGGCTTACTTTTTAGACAACCTCTGCAGCTTGTCGTACTCCTCCTTCTCTTTCTGGTACATCTCTTGCACCTCCTTCATCTTCTTCCTCAAATTCAGTTCGCTTCTGTTCGCTTCGATGTCTTCCGCTAGATAATGAATTATTAAAGTGTAGAAAAAAGATCTGACAGTTTGGAGTAATTATTTTAGGCTTGGAAGTTTTTAAATTGTTTAATTTCTTAATTTTTTTGCCCAATTGTTCTCAAAATATTCCATGGCATCTCATAGCTGGACATAATGATAAGTTTCATTTTTATTCGAAAGTATAAACGTTTATTCTCATACTTTAAATCATTTGAATTGTATTCGATTTCAAATGTTACTTTAGAACATCAAAGTTTCTTCGCTTGCGAACATAAAACCGGTCCTTTTACAAAAAAAATTTACTTTAAAATACATTTTTTTGTTTTGAAACTGCAATAGAAATTTTTCTAGAAAAAAAACGGCAAGAAACTCACGTTCAGAGCCTTGCATTGAAAGAACATCTGAGTCGAAAGAGGGGGCCTTGGCGAGGCAGGAAAAGTTTCTCTTGTTATCCGAATTCTTGTTGAAAAGTATGTTGTCCGCTTTATGACGTGGGCTTGTTGTAATGCTTGTTGTGGAAGTTTTTTTTTCAAGAAAAAAATTCGCTAAAGAGTAATCTGTGTTATGGCCAAAATGGGGGGATAATGTCGAATCTTCTGATGACTGCAAGGAATGCAATGGTGGTCTGTGTGTCTGCACGGGCAGTTTGGCATGCAGATTGGCTTGATCGTTACTTTCGGGTGTGTCCGGCCCTTTGTTCAAACTATCTAAAAACAAAGAAACCGGTATGTCTAATAGGGACATCTTGGTGGAAGTTGGTGAAGATGTTGCGGTGGTTAGTGGCGATGACGACGATGGTGGCGTCGAGGTTGGTGACAAAGAAAAGGAAGGTGACGACGATGATATGTGATTCGTCTGAGCTGCGATCAAACTCAACAAAAACAAATTACCCTCGTTCCCATCGGCCTTACTCGTTCGGTTAGTGGCGTATAGTTGGTTGGAGGGTTGACTTAGAAGTTGACTGTGGTGCACGTCACTCGGCACCCTGGTGTGCAATGGGTCAGTCTGCGTCGACATTTCTGAGGTCTTCACACACGAGGACGATGAAGACGACGAAGATGAAGATGATAACGGTAGATGTGATAAATGCAAGAGTTCCTGTATTGGGGAAGAAGCTTTGTCTACTTTATTGGTTTTGTTGGTGTTCCTATAAGCATTTTCTTTCTTAGCATTGTTGTTGTTATTATTATTTTTATCGTGATCATTGTCCCCATTAGTAGTTTTGATATTATTATCACTTTTTCTATTATTTTTGATACTATTATCATTGTCATCAGCTGTTGACGACTCGGCACTCTTATTTGCGAAGTGTTCGCCTTCGGCAGAGGTGTCGTTGAAGGGTGGGTGGGTGTCCAAGCTGCAACACCCCACAATAGTAGCTGTGTCATTGAAGCTGGAATTGGAAGCTTTGAAGAAATTGGAAGAGTTTCTTTGGCAGTTTTGGTCGTTGTTGCAGACGCGAGTATCCGTGTGGTTCAGAGACCCGTGGTGGTGGTTGCAAGGAGTACTTGTGTTGGCCTGAAAAGAACACTTTATGTTAACCTTGATATCATCAAAGTTATGGCTGTCTACCGGGTAATGAGTTATTTTGTGGAAATTGTCATAATTAACCGAGGACACCGCACTCACTTTGTCATGGTGGTGGTAGTTATAGGCACAACAATTTTGATGTGGAACTTTATCAGACGAATTGTCTTTAAAACTGGCGTGGAGAATTTTTAAGTTTGGCGAGGTGGCTATTGTGTCATGGTTTGATACATCTGTGAAACCACTTGATGAAGCTGAAAAAGGCGATAATTGTTGATTGTTCGAGGCCTCAGGCAGAGCTGCGTGGGACGAGGTGAGGCTGATGAGGGACTTGAAGACCGAAGAGGGGGGCTGCTTGGAGTCGAGAGGAATGAAAGGGCTGGTCGGAAGGTCTCGTGTGGGGTGGTCTGAGCGCAGTGAATGGAAAGGCGATATAGCCTGTGCGTTGATGTGTTTCGCTAGTTGTTGTTTGTTTACGGACAAATCCACAGGCAGAACCTTGGTGGGCGTGGTGCCCTCAGCACTGCCAGCCACGCCACTCTTGTTGTTTAGATTATTTTTATCTTCACCTTGTGTATTTATGTAATTCTTCTTCACTTCTATGTTTGCATTCCTCCCCGCATTCACGAAGTTCTGATGTTTGAGTCTGTTTGCGCTTGGATTTTTGTGGTATTCAATATTTTCGTTCGAAGGAACGTTGCCATAGGCAATTAGCTTATTTTGTGCGGAGGTTCTCGCGAAGAAAGATGTTTTTGTTAAGTCGATAGCATCATTATTATTGGGATAATTACTCGTCTGGTTTATTTCATTATTCCTTCTATTGGGAGTTAAATTTATGGTTGTATTGGCGTTGTAGTTATTGTTGAGAGAACCATTATCGCTGTGTTTGGGACTGCTTTTAGCCAGTTTTCTGGAAAATAAATGAAAGCTTTTAAAAATGGTATTTTGTGCTTTAATGAGGGGGTGTGGAAAAGAAAGTGTGAATTGATCGCTGCAAAATGTTCCGCGATGAAAGGTCTGCTGGGTAGAATGCGAAGCAAAAGCTATAAACCATGGCATTATAATTCATCCACAACCAGCTGCGCCAGTGATGACTCGCATCATAAAGGGTCTTTCACATCACTGAAGTCGTTACAAGTTTAAAAAATTAATCAAAAATTCACTAAGTTGTGATTCCAATTGCTTCCCTAATTTGGTAAAAACGAAAGATTGTGGAACAGTTGAGGTTGCTGATTTATTGCGCACTTAGACTCGAATTTAAGACAATGTTATTTCTGAACAAAAGTATGGAACAGGTTCTGAATAGCGCTCGGGACATGGGCGTGAATCAATATGAGAATGAATGTACAGGGCACATGAGTGTAGCAACAGCTTTCGTGTGGTTTCGAAAGTTATTCATTTTTTGTGAGCTCTTATTTTTCACAAAATGTAGTTCCTAAAAAAGGATTTCAAAAAAATATATATAAAAAAAACACAAAAAAAAGTAGCTTCAACACCCACTGTTCATAGTTTCTATAGCAACGAGAAAACAAGGTTTTCGCGGAATATTTCGTCAGTATAAAAATAATAGTAAAATCAATGAAAACAAAGTATTAAAGCTTGAGTGAAAAGAGTAATGCTGCTTGCTTGTTTGTATATGTTATGACTTAGTCTTCTATGGAAGAAATGTTTTCACGTGTGTGATTTCGAAAATACCTTTTGTAGCGAAATTAAGAAACCCACTTGTGTGCATAGTAGTAAGTTGTACAATTTTTATTTTTGTGTGTGCGGATGTGAATGTTGTGCGTGTGTAGGTACATGCGCGCACGTGATTGTGCGATTGTGTGTGGGTGTGCGTGTGTGTGTGTGTGTGTGTGTGTGTGTGTGTGTGTGCGTGTGTGTGTGTGTGTGTGTGTGTGTGTGTGTGTGTGTGTGTGTGTGTGTGTGTGTGTGTGTGTGTGTGTGTGTGTGTGTGTGTGTGTGTGTGTGTGTGTGTGTGTGTGTGTGTGTGTGTGTGTGTGTTTGTGCGTGCTCCCCAGCGAAAGCATATAAGGGTATTAAAAGTATAAAAAGGCTTTATGCGCAACTACTTGGCATTATTGGCGTGTATGTAAAAGCATGGGCACGTAGCATCGCCAAATGAAAGGTAGAAGGTGGGTTGCGAGTACCTAGTGTTGATAGATGGAGTCAGGTGACAAAGCTTGCTTGTTGCTTCTTCTTGGTAACAACTCTCTGCGGGATGGTTGTGTGTTGTAGATGCTGTGTGTTGTGATGAAAACCTAAGATGCATTTCTTATATTATATTTTTGTTAAACCCAAAGGAGTCTTAAAAAGCGAAATGCGCTTGGAAGAAGCGAAGTTTTGGAGAATTAAATGGATTTAGAAGAGACGTGTAGAGTTTATTTTATTAATGGCAACGAAAGAGGATTTATATATTCTAATGCTTTTCGAGTCCATTTGAAGCGCCTGCACCGCACAGGCAGCACGTTCCTGCGTGCATGGCACCTGGGAGCTGGGCCACTTCTTAATAACTTCTTAATGGCGCAGTAAATGCATTCGAGCAGGCGAGTATGGAAATAAAATATGGCCATTATCATGGACCTCTCAAATTTCCTGCTATTGAGGGTCCCACAATGTTTCTCAAACGCTTCAAAACTGCTTCAAAGTGAAGCGCCGCAAACAAGCTGTCCTACCGAGTCTAGACTGTTTGTTGAGAAAGGCGTTGCGGGAGGACGCAATTACAGTCTCCTCCTCTTCCTCCTCCTCCTCCTTCCACGGGTTCCTTCTCTGTAGGGCCTTTGCCACTCCCACAGGAATGGCTGGAGCTGCTCCTGCAGGCACACGTTATTCACATGGTCACCCACACCACAGAAATGTTGCAGCGGTTTGTGTAAACAAATTGGAATAACAGCAGTATGTACCGCCTATAAAAACACTCTTCCGCACTCAAAATTAATGAACAGTAAGCGGGTACTTGGAGTAATCAACGTCAAGCAGTGAATAAAAAACCCCATCAAAAGATTATTGTATCTTCAAGCTTAATAAAACATGCACCATGAGATATAGGTGTCAGTAATGTCGTGTGCGAGTTGTAAATCAATGTGGAATAACAGATCAAGCGAACGAAGTACATTTGTTCTAATAAATACGTAATAATATACTCAATAAATATGAAGAACGTGGCATATAGACGTTGAAGCGTAGTTTTGAGCAAGTGGTCTCGGTCAAAGAAGCCCCAGACAACTTGCTATTAAAAGCCTCTCTTGTTATCACAGTTGCACACGATGCTCAGGCACATTTGTTTTTTCTACTCATTTTTTCATACATCTGGTACGTTTCCAGGTTTGATATGATAACAAACGTAAAAATTTGGTCTATAGTTCGGGAGAAAATAGAACTTTGTGCAAAAAAGAATCAAACTAACCGTTGGTCTTGCAGCTGGTCTGTTTGTTGCGGCCACTAGGCACCTGCTTGCTACGCTGGGTTCCACTCACCTCCCCCTCCCTCTTGCCGCTGGTTGGGAATGTCTTGCAAGGGATGGAAGCTTTGGCTGTTGAAGCAGTGAAAGTGGAAAAGTAATCGGAATTTTGAGAATTTTCGTTTGAGTTGGCATCTTCCTTGTCGCCGCAGTAGTTGTTGTTAGTTATGTTTCTGATCTCTTTGTTGTTGTTATTGATGTTGTTGATTTCATTGCCAGAGTTGTTGGCAGTGGTATTGTTGTAGGAAGTTGGTAATAAAGAGAGAGCAGATGATGTTGATGAAGAAATTGAAGAAGAGGATGATTTTGAAGAGTTTGACGGTAATGAAGGAAAGGAATATGATGAAGATGATGAAGAAGATGATGATGAAAAGGAAGCTAATGATGATGATGATGATGGAGAAAAAGATGTTGATGATGAAGAAGATGATGATGGAGATGATGCTGAAGAATTTGACGACACTGGTAACGATAATGATGATGACGGGGTCGATGCTATAGTACATGCTTTTGACGTCATCAGTTTGTGATCTATTTCCGGTAAGTAGGTTAAAGCGTGGACTTTTTTGTCATTTGTATTTTTTATGTTATGGTTGTGATCTTTCCAACCTACTTTTTCAGCTCTCAATTCGTATTGGCCAGATGGACGACGAATGGAAATACAGGAGAATGAAGATTTCAGGTCAAGAGCTGTATAAACATGGGCTTGCATTAATAAACGTGTTCCTACTTGATGACGAAATTCGACAAAAAAACGATGGGACAAAAACAAAAAAAAATGATAGAATCATAAAAAATATAAAAGAAGAAGAAGAAGAAGAAGAAAAATAGTAACAATAATAATAATAATAATAATAATAATAATAATAATAATAATAATAATAATAATAATAATAATAAAAATAATAAGAATAATAATAATAAACTAATAATAACAATAATTCGTACCCAGTTGATGGGTAAAATGATAGTATAGACCTTCAACAACCGTTAATTAGTAGCTTTTGATTGATACTTAAAAAATATAATACCTTTTTATATGAAGATCGGTATTACGTCAGTTGAAAGATATAATATCTTTTGTTAATTCAGTATAATATGTTATAAAATATTATATATATTGGTTCCAATATGACATGTGACGTCAGTCATAAAACACAAGGCTCACTCTGGGTGGGTTGGCAACAAGAGGTGTCCTTCTTGGAGGGGGAATCGTGTGAGAAGCTGCTTTTAGCGTTGATATCATCGTTGCTGTTGTTGTTGTTATTTTTGTTTTTCTGGTTGTTGTTTTTGTGGTTGTTTCTGATGCTTTGGCTGTTTTTGTTGTTCTTAAGGTTGTTGTTGTTGCTGTTGATGTTATTGTTGTTATTTTCTGCACATTTTTTTTGTTTATTGTCGGAATTTTTAAATTTTCGGGTGGCACTAGTGAGTGAATCAACAGAAGAGCAGCTTCTATTGAGTGCTTCTGCCTGTGTGACGTCGTGTTTGTTATGATTATCATCGTCGTTGCTGTTATGGTTAGTGTTATCGTTATTTTTGTTTTTGTGGTTATTTTTATCGTTATTTTTGTTTTTGTGGTTGTTGTTATTTTTATAGCTATTATTCTCCTTCGAAACATATTCAGTATTCGTCACAACATTGCTGGCGTCGCAGGCAGGCACATAAGCATCGTGGCCACCACAGCTGTTGCCAACGACAACAACAGAATCGTCAACGTTAGGAAGTTCACTTTTATCGTGAGTTCTCTCCCCATCATCCCCACCAGCGTCTTTCTCCACACCAACACCCTCCTCTTCCTTGACACCCTTGCAGTCAGAGGTGGACACGGTTTGTCTTGACTTGCTCAGTGAGGGTGACAGGAGATAAGAAATGCTGAAACTGCTGTTGGAAACGCCGTCATCAGCCTGATTGCCACTGATGTTTTTGCCTTCATTTCCACAGACCATGCAATCATCTCTGTCTTTATCATCGCCACAAATTTTGTTTGGTGACGTAAGGTCGTGGTGGCTGTAAATGTTGTAGTTGTCGTTGTTGTGGCTTTTTGCAAACTGGTCTTTACACTCGTTGATAACTGAAAGTATAGTTGACATTTGATTGAAATACATAATTGATGAATGATTCGAAAAAGTCCTAAACCCTAATTTCAAAATATAAATTTATAACAAAATCGATTTTTTAAATTTAAATTCTCCAGTGAAGCTTCAAATTTCAATTAAAATCGGTTTCAATGTTTCTCAGCCGATTGGACAACTGTGACCCACAGTTCTTAGCTCTCTCCTTCGTACGCCTTCAAGAGGCGAACCTCGAACAAAGTGAATTAATAATTCAGAAAGTCCTTGGTGGGTTGAAAGAGTTGCATGAGTTAGGAAGGCTTCCTTTGATGCTCCCAAAAGCTTCCAGACGGTGCTACGTGTCGGCAGGCAGGCCACCCAGTGAGAGGTTCTTAGCCAAAAAGGAAAGTGTTTGCGGCAGAGAGATAATTCAAGCTAGTGCAAAGTATTATGGCTCCTGCACCGAAAAAATATAGCAGCCCCTAGGTTGTTTCATGCTTGTGAGTGAAACCACGCCAGTCGATGCGAAGAGTCGATGAAACAACATAAAATCACTGAAAAAAAAACTGAAAATCGTTTTGAGAAAGAATTAGAATACAGACAAGTGTAGAGCTGTCTGCACTCGCCTCAGCACCTTGCAGGGATTGATAAAGGTCAATGGCTGCCTCCTATGCTATCTTTCTGCTGACAATTTAATAAAAACCGAAAATCGTAGCGGCACGAAGCTTGATTTTGAAGGAAACAGACAAGTAGTTCGTTGGGCTGTGAGATGTGATCACTGAACAGCTTATTAACATAAGCTTTCTTGGGCTTTCTTGCCATAGGAAATATTATTGGGGAATAAATGAAGAATGAAATGGATAAGAGAGGGATCTGAAGACGTCAAGAGTAATGCAGGAATGACTGGATTTTACACACGAGAGTTTTCTATTGTCCTTGGAAATATTTTCAACATTTGTAGCTGTTTTGGATGTATGTGTTTGCGTGGGTATGACTGTGGGTGGTTGAAAACCCGATGATATGTTCTTAGAGTCGTACAACATATACATATCGTCAAAATGAAACATTTTCCAAAAGTTATTTCATGTGATTATAAGGAATGATTCAATTTTATTTTTAAGTGCATTTATTATTTCTCCAGTGTACTTTGCTCTTTACTTATTTTAGACTTTTGTAACATTGCAGTTTTGATTAATTTGACTTTTTTTTTCTTATTTTGGTATTTTCGCTTTTTATAACATTCCCGTAGCATAATATTCAGCGTACTCTGCTGTAAAGCGTGAGGCTCAGGCTTCGGTTTCCGGCTAACCTCAGGTTTGAACTGAAGAAAGCGGCAACTCAAGTAAAAAACAGACGCCTTGTAAAAGGGCTTACTCGCCTAGTAGTTCAACAAAAAGAAAACCCGCTTCTCAAGAAGCGCCTTTGAAGCATGGCCGAAAGGCGCTTCAAAAATGATAAGATTTGATTGGAAGTGAATGTTGAGTGTTCTTAAAGGCTAATTGAACTTTTGATTACTTCAAAGTTTTTTAACTTCTCCAATTTCTCAATTAATTTGCGCTTTAGACCTTTCAAAAATGAATGGTTTGCATGAGATTGCCAATTTGTCTAGGATGGACGACGACGAAGGTTCGAATGTATTGGTTTATAATGATAGGCATTGCTATTATGAAAATTGATTTCTACATTATATCGTTCATTTTCAACATAACTATTGGAGATGTATCCGAGTTGAAAAAACAAAAGAAAATTTAAAAAAATATTTTGTTGGAAAAAAAACGCAGCCTTTTCAAGTTTGAAACAATTAATACCAAAACCGACTCCGCGGCCGTAGAGTCACATGAAAAATCATTATTGGAAAGGGCTGCAAATTTAATTTTTCAAAGGACGAATAAACAAGGTTTTTGTGTTTTGATACGAAATATTGAAAAGGCTCAATAATAGAACGAACTTAATGCTTTTAAATGCAATGTGCACTAGAGTGCTATGTTAAATTGCATTGGCAGCGCTGTGTATGATCGACTGAAAGTGATGCAAAGATAAGAGTTGAAGAGGAGGTAAGGAAAGATTTTGTGAATAAACTAGTATGTCAAATTTAAATCATTTTTCTCAATTGAGTAAGACCTCACGACATTAACACACTGATGAATTTATCCACACACGTAAAAGTTTCTTTTTAGATGTCAACGTTTATGTTGATATTGTACCTTTCAAACATCTTCAACAGCGCACGCAGTAAATATCATAAAACACAAGTTTAACTTTGAAAAGCACAAAGTTTCAGAATGGGGCAATAGATCATTGTAACGGGGAGGACAAGTACACGAGCATACATCGTGCCCGAACATGGACTGTTCAAGAGTCCCACTCCACTCCATGAAAAATTGAAAGAAATCGGAATTGGTGGTAATGGCGTGGCGAATGCACTGGAGTACTACAGCAGTCGCAACAGAGCACCCGTCTTGCTGCGAAGTCCTTCTTCCATGCCATACCTCCCCACACCACAGCCATTTGTCTAGATCCCATCTAGACGTTTGTGGTTTGTTCATGAAGAATTGATAAACGATTCAACCACGAGAACATCGGGATGAATGATTTTTTAACAACACTTTTCCACCGAAGGGCTAATAACACTCTGAAGGCCTTTATACGCATTTTTTTTCAAATATTTTAGATTTTTAAAATAAGATATTAAATGAGACATTTTGTTTTCTGAAGAAATCAATACGTTGAACAGCTGTGAGGGATGCTTTTCGTGGCCACAATCGTTTGAATTGCATTAAAAAGCCCTTGGAAGGATTGTGGCGAGCGATGCTGAAAGTACAAGAGGAAATCAGTTACAGGCGATGAGGTCTGACTGGTGACTTCATTACCAGGACCCGGCCTTAATTGTTTGTATAGGTTAAGAGCACGTGCATGGAAGGAAATTAATGGGGGCTACCGAGAACGACCAAAAAGCACAAGGAGAAAGAGTTGTTTAAACGTCATGACACAAACCTGGGTGGTTGTTGTGGTGTTGCACTGATATGTGTAGTTGTTCTTGTGGAGATGTTTGTTGCTGTTGTTGTTTCTGTCGATGTTCGCTAGAGACTTTGTTGAAGTACTGTTGGTAGTGTTGTTGCAGTTGTTTGGTGAAGTTCAGCTGTTCGTCAAAGTTGTGAGCCTTTTGTTGCTCTTGTGGGCCAAAAAATTGATTCTTTTGTTGATGTTGTTGCATAGATTTGTTATAAAACATTGGTAAGTTATATAAATGATGTTGCTGTTGTTGTTGTTGCTGCTGTTGCTGTTGTTGTTGAAAACATTGTTGAAACCAATAGAATTGTAGTTGAGGATCTGTGTGGCCTGGAAAACAATGTTGTTGTTGAGATAAACAATCTTGTTGATGTTGCTGTTGTTGCTGCAACATTTGTTGGAAAAACTCGTGTTGTTGTGGGAAGGTGAGCTTTTGCTGGAAATTATTTTGGTGTTGAAGTCTTTGCTGATGCTGAAGCCGAAAACTTTGTTGTTGCTGCTGCTGTTGTTGTTGCTGGTAATGTTGTTGGATGGGGGAGACAAACAAGAGGGACATTGGGTTGAAGGGGGGCAGGAAGGGTGGTGTGTAAGCCAGCATGCCTGAACAGTCTGAAATTGAAATTAAAAAAAATAATATTATTAACAATACAAAGACAATACAAAAAAGTAAAAAAATACAACTACAATACAATAAAAATACAGATATTATTATAACCCCCAAAAGTTTCAAAACCAAACGATTTTGTGATGAAATAATAAAAAAAATGGTTATTTTATAGTGAAGAACGAAATTGAATGGAAATTTTGAACAATAACGAAACAAAATATAACAATAAATGAACATTACCAACATTATTAGTGACATTAAAAAAATTAAAAAAATTCTAAAAATATGAAAAAACTTTAGCAAAATTTTGAATGTTGACGCAACGTTGACAAAATTATAAATGCAGATAATATTAACAAAAAAAGCTAACAAGAGACTCGAGGCAACAACGGCTAGCCGTGAATTACAAGCATTATTTGAAGAATTCGATATTTTGAGTCTCATTCATGTCTGAAGGCGAAATATTTTCGCAACAAGTTCCTAGTTATGCTCCTAAAGTTTGTTTTTGAACAAACATTAACACCCTCGAGTAGCAAAGCAATTAGCAACCATGCCAGTACGACACTAGAAGTGATTTCAAACAATGATTCCTTGAGTGTGGAGGAAGACTCAAGGCGGAATATGTGTTTAAGTATGTATTAAGCTATGAAATTATAAAATAATAACGAAAATTGAATTAAGCCAGTCTTACGACTTCTATTGCTACATATACCAACCATAATAATTTTACTACTAATACTACTACTACTACTACTACTACTACTACTACTACTACTACTACTACTACTACTACTACTACTACTACTACTACTACTACTACTACTACTACTACTACTACTACTACTACTACTACTACTACTACTACTACTACTACTACTACTACTACTACTACTACTACTACTACTACTACTACTACTACTACTACTACTACTACTACTACTACTACTACTACTACTACTACTACTACTACTACTACTACTACTACTACTACTACTACTACTACTACTACTACTACTACTACTACTACTACTACTACTACTACTACTACTACTACTACTACTACTACTACTACTACTACTACTACTACTACTACTACTACTACTACTACTACTACTACTACTACTACTACTACTACTACTACTACTACTACTACTACTACTACTACTACTACTACTACTACTACTACTACTACTACTACTACTACTACTACTACTACTACTACTACTACTACTACTACTACTACTACTACTACTACTACTACTACTACTACTAGTACTACTACTACTACTACTACTACTACTACTACTACTACTAATAATAATAATAATAAAACAATAGAAACCTTCATGAAGTAATAATGTCAGCAGCTTTATAAACATTAATAAACATTGCAAAGACAACAATGGAAGGTGTTGTGGAAAGGGTGGAGTGGATTCTTTTTCCGAAGAATCTGTCCATCTTCAAAGTGTCACCACTGCACTATACACCCGTCTAATCTTATCAAACCATTCGTGAACTCATCACACAGGCCTCCTTGTTTGAAAAGCTTGCAATTCTGAAGAGTTCATTCAAGGAGATGACCTCTTGAAGAATCCACTTGGAGAGATTACATCTTAAAGAATTCAGTTGAAGGCTTGACTTGGGTGGATGAAAACCCATGCATTTACGCCTTTTGAACCATCAAATGCTTAAAATTATCAATCAAGTAGATCTTTCGATTGATCGGATCTATCGATTGATCGTATCTTCCGATTGATCGGATCTTTCCATTAATCAAAGCTCCCGACAACTTTTTCTTACGAGAACTCTGTCTTACGATGAAATTGTCTCGTTAGACTCGTTTACCGATAAATCGAATTTCTGGGTCAGTGAAAGTTTAAAAATAAGTACCTTCAAACGCCTTTCACGTCTGGTGGAGTGGGTGTGTTGGGTGCAGGAGCGTTTTCGGCGGAGTGAGGGGGCTTCAGAGAAGGTGCCGTCGTTTAGTTGTAAAGATTTTTTCATAAATGTTTCATAACTTGCAGTTCAGACTTGTTTTTAATTAATGGCTGGAGGGTTGAAAGGTCGAGAGAGTTTGTGGCTTGCTTACTTGCTTGGCTGCACCATTTGACTTCAAAATATATTTAATTTAACGTTTTTCTCTCAAAATTTCAACTATTCTGCTGAAGTCGCAAGTCTTAGTAGTGGTAGTCTGCTTGGGAACAGCTTCAGCTGTCTTAGTGGCCTTACTTTATGTTAAGCCAGACTTTCTCATTTCGCTACTTCTCATTTTGCTTCTCAGTAATTTTATTAAGAGTTGCGCGTGTAGAGGCTTAAGTAAGTTCCTTGAAACATTTGCGCTTGAGTTACTTTGTGTTTGTGTGCTAATCCCAAAGTCATTTCGTGTTTCATTATATAAGTTGGTTTCCCTTTTGGACCTGTTAACATTAGTCATTCATAATTCTTTTTCTAAATCAAAGTCCCTGTGTCGCTCACACCAGTTTCATAATTTCACTTTTTAAATTACAGGCACGTTTGGACACAGAGACGTTGCTCTTGTCTTTGGAATTTTCTCTCAATAAGTGCAGCAAACAAGAAGTCAACCAACTAAGCCCGATTTGTGACATAAACTAACTCCCTCCAACTAGCCCCCACACCCCATTTACCAACCAGCCAATAAAACAAACTACCATCTAGAGCCCATACAAAAATACACAAACACAAAAAAAAAAAAATAAACACACGAACCACTGACGACAGCAGCTGACTGGCTCCTCACGAAGTCTCCTGAAGAGGTCCAAGTTTCCACTGCCTCCTTGCACTCGCCCCCGCCATCCATCCCATCGTTATTGTTATCGTTATTTGTATTATTGTTATTATTATTATTATTATTGTTGTTGTTACTGTCATTATTGTCGTTTTCTACGTTGTTGCTGTTGTTATTATTGTTTTTTAATGTTTCATTGTTTTTGTTATTGGCACCTTTATTATCATTTGAGGCGTTGTTATCACTGTCAGCCGAAGAAGTGATTGTCTTTTTATTTGCATTGAGCTCGCTGTTGCTGCTGATGTTGCTGTCTATGTTTTCTTTCATATTCTCCATGCTCGTGGCCACATTATTGACAACATCAAATTTGACGGTTTGAAGATGACTCGTGTTGTTGCCATTGTTGTATGAGTTGTCCGCGTTGAAGCTATTGCTGTTTTTCTTGTTGTTGTTGTTGTTTTTGTTGTTGTTGTTGTTGTTGTTGTTGTTGTTGTTGTTGTTGTTGTTGTTGTTGTTGTTGTCGTCGTTGTTTTTATCCATATTTTGTTTTTCCGAACATTTCAAAAGGGTGATAATAACGACATAAAGTTAATTAAACAAAATCAGAGGCTCGACTTTAATGTACCTTTAATAGAATTCTTCTCGGTAGCGCCCTATCACGGGGCTGCCATTAAGTGCTGAATGACGTATCACGGAGTCGCTTGATATTTTACAAGGAAGTTGATGATTTGTGATGAGGTGTGATAAGATGTTTGTTAAATTTTTTTCACTGAGGTAGTTGGTAAGGTCTTTGTAACAATAAGTGTTGTTCTTTGTGGTAATCTGCTGTTAGTTTTATCGCCTTCTTTGGGTCTTCACACAGCTCGTCCTGAAAAGAAGTAACTAATTAATATGAAACTAAAACATTCAAAAATGATTCTTTCTAGATGCACATGATGACTGCTTTGTGTGAGAGCCTAGGTTGGCTGGAGGGCTGACTACCAACACATGATAATTGACTGTATAATTGCTTTCGCCTTCACTTAATGGAGCTTATCACTCTTCAATTTTTCAAGTGAATAAAAACTGATTTTCGTTTTATCAAGTGCTCTCTATAATATTAATAATACATTGAAAAATGTCAATCATCATATTTTGTCTAATATTTTGCGACTGTCAGGACAAACTAAATAGGCAGTAGGGCTTAGGGAGGTCACGATAAAGAGGCTTAACGACAACAATCACCGAGGTCCTTCCATGTCAGCAGTCAAGGAAGCAGTACAATTACTGTGGATCAGTCTACAGTTCAACGCCACTTGCACGAACAAGCATAAGATCAAGAAGAACGACAGAGGCCTGAGATGAAAGGTTTTAAGAAAAATAATTCATTATTTCATAATAAAGCATCAACTTTTTTCGGATTGGCAACGTGAAAAGATGAGATAAGGTTCTTTGCGAAATTATTCCGCTATAAATTAAAGTAAGTTCGTTCAAAAAGCTCAGAAACATTAATCACATATCGCATATATCCACTTCTCAAAAGGTAAAGCTGTGTTGAATTTTTAATTAGTTCAAATAACTTATATATATATGACTCTGAGGGGCCTTACGCATTAGGAAAGCCACAATCTCACAGAGTGTGATGCTTAAGAGAGTATGATGCGGGGGGTCTAAACCTTTGCACGTAGCACATATGCGCTAATGAAGAAGGATCTCATTCAAAAAAGTAACGCCGGCCAAGTGCCGATGCATGGGGATCATGGTATGAGTGTTAGTGGTGAAAGAGGGCTGGTAATGATAAACAAAGCAAAGTATAGCATTAAGAAGATAGTGTGGGATGTATGACATAGAGGTGCTAGAAAGCTGAGATCTATATGGAACGCCTCAGTGCGTGCGTGCCCTATGCATACGCTTATAAAACACTGAACAAAAAAGCATTGATAGTGGAGAATATGACGAAAATTTTTGTGTAGCAGAGATCATGTACCATTATGAACAAGAGTTCATCTTTCTGAGCTTCGAGAAAGCAGAAAAAACAAATATATTGTTTTAAAAAAATTTTTTTGTTAATCTTATGGCCTTTAACTTGGTTTGTTATTCTTGATAATTACGATCAGCGCACTAGCCAACATTTCCACATTTTATGTTATATTGAAAAAGCGTTGCTGGAAAATGATTTTTGTGTACACGCTGATGCGTCTGAATATTCGAGAGTTGTTTTCACGTTTGCCATTTTCATTTTTTAAATCACAGTTGAGCAGAAATGAAAAATATCGGTACAAAAAAATAACTCTTTTTCGACGAAAAGTGAATAGTCGTTGATATTATTTAACATTTAATTGGAAGGCCAGTCTCGGCTTTCTTATATGTGAGCCACCATTTGATCATCTATGAAATTTTAATAAACATGGCTTGAATTACTAACGATTATGAATTCAAATGCACCACATTATTTTGCTTACTTGGGGCCATAGAACCTCCGAACCATACAGTGGATAGCGAATGTAGAAATGCCGGTGTAGAAATCTCTCCATTTAACATTTCGATTCTCAAGTGTTTATTCAAATAAGAAGCAAATATAAGATACAGCTTTGCATAATTTCAAATTAAAAATGACGACTTGCTTATTTTCTTTACAACTCTATTTTCGAAACCGCACGTATGCAATTGAATAAACATTGATTGAATCTTTCTTTTTGAAATATTTAAAAAGTAACATTTGATAGCGAATACTAACTGCACGCCTTGTATTTGCTGAGCAACACAATGAACTGTCATACAGGGTCGATACTGAAGCATCTTGTCCGCTGGAATATTTAACGTTCTGAGCGAACTTTTTGGATTTTTCTAAATAATATTAATTTGTTATAAATTTTCTGAAGTCTCTTGAAGCAACTTTTAACTTTTAATGTTTAGTTACTCCATGTGCTGTTATCTTTGTAATGAATCTCATGTTGATTCTGTGTCACTAGGAACTCCGTATAAACCATAAATCATGGGAGCTTTTGAAGAGACAACTTCATTAAACCTCTATATGCATTGTAACAGGAGCCTGACGGAAATTGATTTTCCAACGGATGAGAAAATTTGTTTTTGAAAAATGCTTTCCTAAAAGCTCTTTCGGTTGTGTTGCTATTTTTAGCACGATGTTTATAGATTATATTAAAATAAATAAAAGCGGGCTTTTTATAGAAAATTATAATGAAAATGAATTGTGTTTTGAATAATTAGAAAGCGGTTTCCCTTTACTCAAAGAGCCTTCCACGCACCCGCTCATTGAATTCACATTAAACCAATTCCTCATACACACGGGCGAGGTTGCTTTCAAATTAATAATGAGTCCATGAATGTTAATTTCAACTCAAGGAAGACTCGATACAATAAAGCAACGATACAGAAAAGATGGAAAAAGTGACAACCAATGCATGTTTACGGGGATTTTTAGACGGCCTTTGTGAACAAAGGCCTCTGAAAGTCTCTAGCAAAAGTCCGCAATAAAATTGCGAAATAAATTCGAAGGCACAAACACCAGAATCATTAAGGACGCTTCAAAAGCCTTTGAAGATGCATGCTGAATTTTTTTGAGTTTCATCAATTCAATTTTCTCATCATGGATAAACGCTTTAAATATTTTGGTCGAATCTTTAAATGGGATTTTCATCATTAGAAATATGATATTTCTTCAAAGCAGCATTTATTTTTAGAAAGCATTTTTATATTCAAAAAATATCTGAAAGCGAGTCAATGAATTAAACGAATTCCCCGAATGAACTTCTGTATCTTTTCATTGTAGATTTGTGGTTCGAATGTTCTTGGTCGAAGAACAAAATTAAAGCTTGAAAGGATATTTTCTATTTTTCAAACCAAAAATTTGTTCAAAGCTTCTTCAAAATATGATGTTTATTTCCTTTCACTCTTTTGAGCTTTAAGAACTTGACATAGACACGTTGAAGGCCAAAGGTGGTCTTACATTGACCAAGGGTGCTTGACACGTTGCAATTACAATGGCATAAGATCAGTACCTCAGTCACTGTGCTAAAAGCCTACTGAGATTTCAAAAATAATCGCTACAGCAAAACCGCCTGCAGACTTGCTCATGCCATTAAATGTCAATTGCTGAAAATTTCCACACAGGAATGACACAGGTATTATTTTAGTTCATATTGCCACATTAACATCAAAACATCAGTGATTTATTGGCGATATCTCTGCCATGCGAACAAAAGCCATTGAAAACAAAAAGCTCAGGATTTGTTAAAGGAATGTTCGCGATAATACAATTATTTATAAATCACCGTAACTTATTGCTAGTGACGTGATTTTTTAAAAATATGTAAAAAAAGACCAAGGTTTATTGCGCAGCGTTTATGTTCCTCAGGTTGATGTATCAAGCCAAATGGCAGGCTCTATTTATTCAGGATTATTGAAAAGGAAAATAAACGCCCACCGAGTGTATGCAGCAGCCATGGCCTCACTCCAAAATAAACTTTGAATTAACTCGATGTTTTCGATTTCAATTCGGTTGAAAAGCAAGTCACAAAAAATGTATTCCTTTTTTTATGTGATTGTAAGAAACGCTGAAACACTGAAACTATGATTGAACGTTAAACTTCGAACTTTTGTGTTATATCCTTCACAAAACGTTTCTGTGTTAAATTTAATCTTATAATGAAAGTTGAAACGGTCAACAAAATACCTTATAACAATTTTCAACCCATTCGAGAAATCCCTCACTTTCAAACGACCACAAATCTGATTTCGCGAAATAAACTATTATATTCCATTAGTTTTTCAGAATTATCAAAGCACGTAGCTTCCAGCTAAATGGCACCCCCAATTGCTTTTCACCTTCAATGTGTAGTTGCGAAATGCAAACAATATGTCAATACAATTGCGCTTTTTATACAGATGGTTAACAAATTTTACGCAAACGACGGAAAAAGAAAACTACCGAATCTATCTTACTCCTAGCGAGTCTGACCTTGTTTATATATATTAGCTGTAGCACCGCTGAGTGTTATATTTCTTAATTATCTCGTGTGTGTAAGTGTATGATGCGCACTCTATACCTACGGTTATGCCATATACCCACATACATTTGCCTGCCTACCATATATTGCTGGTTGTGTTCATGCCTTTGTGGTCTTTTCATCGAGCCTGTATAAGCCACCCATGCTTTATTTGTGGCTCTGTTTAGCTCTTATCATTAATTGCCGTCTCATTAGCAATATTGAGCACGTCATATTCCAGAGAGCCAATGCACCCACGAGTCGCTTTCTCCTGCAAGCCTCCATCAATGTGTCAGCAAGCCTGTCAGGCGAACATTCAGCGCATAACGCAAAAACATAATCTATGTGATTCTGCAGCTGATAGAGTCTTATATATTAAATGAGTGAATGTGTCGATTTTACTGATCTTGTTTAATGTAATAAATTCAAAAAAGCCGTCTGAAGGCTGGTCAACGAAAAATAAATAGTTTAAGTTCAATTTAATTAATTAAATTTCATGGCTAAATATTTTTTAAGTAACAAAGCAATTGATAAAATATGTTTGCGCTCCTAATCTAATCTCGTCCTTTCGCATAATACCTTCCAATGCTAATCAAAATGTTCAAAATAGGGACCGTCAATTTAAGATTAAAGTTACGGACGCAAATTTTACGAGTGGTTAAATGTGATACTCAAGCATTCAATATGTAAAGTATGCAACCAGCGAGTATATGGCATAGGAGCGTGGTTAACGCTATTTAACACTCCATTAATGAGTTCGTGGTTGTATGGCAACTATTGTCTGGAGAGTCATCGGCAAGGTTTTGCGCCGTTAAAAATTATAATTACATTTTTCTAAATATATAAAAATTTGAATCAGACATTTGGTTTAAAGCACAAATTAAAAATACAGTTTAGGCGATTTTATTTTTCAAATGCATAGAAAGTTCATGAATTCAATAAGTCACACCAAGTGCTAGTTGGATTCCATTCCATCCTTCTTAGTATTTCCCTTCGGGGCGCTTATCGACAGTTCATATTCTCCGCTATCACTCTTATTTTTTGAAAAAGCATAAAAATAGATTTATTTTCATTAACATCCTATAACATTAATTCATTTTTAGACTGAAAAATAAAAGAAAAGAAATTTTTTTTATTAGATTAGATTAGAATGATGAAAGGCAAGGAAAAGAGTTGTGTAAGGTTTTTCTAACCGAACTTCACGTGGGTATGGCCAATGGCTAAAAAAAGAAAAGAAAGGCATTTTTAGACCTATACAATATTCACCTTATTATAATATATTCATCTTACCAGAAAGAAACATTTTTGATTAGTTATTTGATGGGATTATACTTGATATTTTAAGTGATTATTCTCCGATTACTTAGATTCTCTAATAAATACTTTTTTACATTTCACTTAGGGTTTCATAAAAATACAGCTCTGATTCATTTGACAAATTATTTTTTTTATATGTTATATGTAACATTTTTTTTGAAACATGTCTGTACCTGTAGCACACTTGTTAGCGAGCTCCGCTGTAAGGGTCAGGGTTCATTTCCTAACTAAGCTCAAGTTTGAATTTTGAGAAACAGCAACTTTGGTGAAGAACATACACCTAACTGTGGCCTCGAAACTCTACGGGGTTAATGCCACTATAATAATATTCGTGTTTGAATTGTATTGTATTACTATAGCGGCTTAGTCATTTAGCAGCCCAGCAGCAAGTAAAACCCTTCCTCTGAGAGCTCTTTCAAACCATGGCTAAAATGCGCTTCACAAATTCAAATAATATTATATTCTAGTACGGGTGTAGAAAAGATGATATAAAAAAGTATGATTTGATCTAATCTTATCAAGAAATTTGTATCACGCCCTTTAGCACTGTGTTCAAAGCTTCTTCCATGGAAACGGTTTTACTCTCTGTGGGCCCATAGACACAAAAGTACATTTCTGAAGAATGCAATGAAGGAAGGTGAAGGAGTAGAATAATCAAAAAAAAAGAAAGATCGGGATGAAAATGCACCCAACCAACGGAGAAGTCACAAGTTGTTCTGTTTCGTCAGAAGCTTACAGCACTGGCCCGCTTGAGGAAAAAGGTGACCGAGTCTTCAGAGTTGTAAAATAATTAATTTTCGCAAAAAAATTTAGTCTCATGAAATTGGAACTTTTTAAGATTACTTGTCATTGAGGAATTAAAACAATTCTTTACCTTGGACTCCGATGATTTAGAAGCATCGTAAAAACGCTATATTTCTCGTCTCGTCCACACCCAGGCCATAAGACCATTGACATCATTAGGTTTGAAGTAAGCAAGAAAAGTGAATAATTTTCTCAAGTCAACGAGTTTTAAACTTATACCTAAAATTTTCACAATTCAGAAGACAGATTTTTGAAATATTAATAGTGAAAAAAATAATAGGACCTTAACCAATGATAAAAACATAAATACGTGGAAAAAAATTATGTTGGCGAAAATAATTCCGGGATGCTTTTAGCGAATGACGACGCCTAATTGTTCAGCCGCCAGAGCGACAATGTTGGCGTGGATCTCCTTCACCTCGTCCAACTCAATGGCCCTCTCCATGTGTTGATAGCAGATGGAGTAGCAGTGGCTGTTCCTGCCACTCTTGGCGTCCTGGTACGTGTCCACCAGACTGACCCTCTCGATCGTGTTGCCCCCCACCGACCTCACTAGGTCGTAAAAGTCGCTGGGCGAGTAGTGTTCTGGTATCCAGAACGAGATGTCGGTGGCCCTGCTCAAGTACTTGCTGATCGGCTGGTGGGCGGTTGCATAGAAAAAAGAATAATGATTAGTAAAAGGTTCCATGCAAAACCAATGGTAACTATCAATAGAAATTTCGTGTGAAACCTGCTTTTTTCATCGTTTTTGTCGATTTTGAAAATTGAATCATGAAATGCAACTCATAGGCAAATAAACGTGTTAGAAAAAACAGGCACTCATTGGAGCAGAGTGTACCTTATAAACAACTTTGCTTTCGGGATTATCGACTTTGAACTGGTCCAGAAACCTCCTGTCCTCGCTCCACAGCAGTCTGATGTCGGGGATGTGGTAGTTGATCATGGTCAGCCGATCCAGTCCCAAGCCAAAAGCCCATGCTATTTTTTCTGGAACTCCGGCTGAAGATGAGATTGTTGAAAACTTCAAGCGTTTATAATGTTAATATTCACAGGAAGATTGATGATGAGAACACATTAACATCATCAGAGCTTCACACAACCGTAGACCAATTGAAGAGTCATCATATTTTTATGGGATTATATACCAATTTTTCATATAAAGTTTCATTCAACTCAAATGAGAAACAGATAAAAAAAGTTTATTAGAATGGCTATTGAAAGCAGCAGCGTCACCCCTTCCCAAGAAACTCCGCCAACCCACCGTTCTTGAGTATGGCCTGCTCAAGCACTCCACACCCGAGCACCTCCATCCACTCCCCTTCATGGAAGACCTCAAGCTCCCACGAGGGGTGGGTGAAGGGGAAGTAACAAGTCACCCACCTGGTCTTCACTTCTGTCATGATGATGGTGGTGGTGCTTGAGTGCAATGGTAAGTGGTGCATGGATGATACTAATTTATTTGGATTTTTTGAAACATACACAAATGAATAACACGAAAGGCACAGTCACCTTTGCCAAAAAGCTTCTGAACCAGTCCAGTGAGGGTTTGTTTGAGGTCAAACTCTACCAGCTTAGCCCCATCCACTGTGTGGTCTTCTTGCTTGTCATCTGTGCGCTGACCTTCCTGGAAGATGTGCAGATCACTCGTGTCTTTAACCTTTTTGAAAAGCTGTGAGTTGTTTGAGGTAATGTGATGTGGGAGTGTTTTATTCAAAAGTGTATATCGATTTCATTTTTTATAAAAAAAACATTTATAAGATTTTGTTAATTACTATGTAAAATTGGGAATAAAAAAACATCTCAGAACTAAAAAATATATACCATTTCCTCACCTCCTCTTGAGAAAAGAGTCTTACACCATCAAGTTGAAAAAAAGCGGGGTAGTGTGAGGAATCAATCTGATCCCTCCGGTAAACATCTCCAACACTCAGAAAAGCATTGAAGCCCATACGAATCAACTCTTCATCGTGTGCTGTTATATGAGACCTCAGCAAATACCTATGGAGAGTGCAGTGTGAAAGCAGATAGAATTTGTCAAGATTTTAGAATTATTGAAGATTGAAAAAAGATCATTTTAATCAAAACTCATAGAAATTAGCCTACTCAGAATTTATGTAGTATGTATCACTGGGAGCTCTTCCAGGGTGGTCAAGTGGAAAGAGAAGACTGTCAAAGTTCTGTTGACAGGTTACTATGGGAGAAATATTATCAAAAATTGCAAATAATGGAGTTCCTGAAGGTTTTATAAAGTTATTGTAAAAGTAGTTCTGAATTCTTCGTCTGGTCAGATTTATTGGATGGCAATTTAGATTGTGGAACTGTTTGTTGAGACGGCTGGTGATACGAGGAGTGATGTTGGTACAATGGTCAACTCTGTATTTTCCACCTAACAGTTCTACTTCGGATGATTTGTTGTATTTAATATCTTGATTACTTGATTCTTTTTCGAATACAGAAAAAAATCTGGCTTTTAACAAATGGCTGTTTAAATTATGTATTCCTAAAAAACGAAAATTTAATATTTTTATCATTTTTCATAAATCACGCATTTACAATGATATGGTTGTGGAAAACCGCAAAGAAATTAACCATGCAATGAAATCTTTAAATAATGTCAAAGAGGTGAAAAGTTAATTTAAAGGTTAAACTCAACTTGAAAAGTATGTTTATTTTTGATTCATTTCTCCAATGCATAAAAAAATTTGAAAAATTTTTTTTTTTCAAAAACTTTTATGATTTTTCAATTCAGTGTTTTTAACCAAACAACGCAAATAAAAATATAACCAAATTTTAGAATTTATGAAAACCTCTGAAATATTGCTATCTATTTTCAATTGAAAGTCGTAATTTTGAAACATTTTATTAACTGGATCAAATCAAACTAAACATATAAATTCCCAAAAATGTCAAAATTAAATCATTCTAAATACTTTAATGACATCATAAAGGAAGCGCAAACGTTAAAAGTGGAGTGAATGATTCAATTATATTTGAATGGATACATCAAGGTCTCTTGTCGTTGAAGACTACACTACAGCGCACGCCTCATAAGCACGTCTCTCAGTCCACAAATGGATAATTCAAACGTTTGAAGATTGTGCTCAATTTATTACTTGTATTTTTAATTATTTATTTATTCTGCGTTTTTATGAAATAAAATCAAAACGTTGGATTGTGAATTTTGAAATGATTATAAAATTGAAAAGATGTGATAGAATTTCTCACCTTTAATGTGTTAATGGAAGAACAAAACAAGAGAAATCGTTGTTTTTGCTTCAAGATTAATAAAAAAATTAAGTTATGTGAGAGTGGGATTTTCGTTTAATTAAAAACTACTAGTCGGATAATAGCTTCGTTCGGATATCCTGATATTGTGTAAATGAAGTGGTAAACTTAAACTTTTCTTTCGAAAAGAAAAAAAATTGGCGGTAATGTCGGAAACGGAAAAGAAAATAAATTTGGAAAATGCAACAAACATCAGCAAACTTTCACAAAATGTCGAAAAACACCGATCTAGGAAAGTGAGTGGATTTTGTCAAATTGCCAAATATCTTTATTATGAAATTCAACACTTCTAGGTAGAAATCGAAACGTATACAAATACACATTATTGTTTTACTGGAAATACATATAAGAATATTTATTTGAAGAATATATAGTCTAAATAGTTTTAGTTAAACGAATTAAGCATCTGAAAGTGGAGATTCTTGGTGTTGGGAGTGATTTTTAAACTAGCCCTTGCCTTGACCACGCTGAAGTACTTGCTTTTAACGTGTAGTTTGTTTCACATAAGAATGATTTAGCATCTCTTTGTGAGTTTACTTCTAAACACTAAGAGGTATGTGTATAAGAATGGAAAGCTGCGTCCGTATTGATTTCCAATGCTGCTCTTCCCGCTGTTCTGCACGAATTCATTCATTTCGTACAAATTCATTCACTCATTCAGTGCAATAATGTAACCAGCATGTATACGCATTCACAAATGCACAAATGCACTCATGCATTTCCACCCATCCTCTCCTGAACTGCATGCAATACTTGTGCACACATTCACTGACACATTGTGCACAGCTGTTTCTTCACACACACCTCCATATAACCATTGCCGCCTTCATCTTTCATAATTGATTGCGCATCAGCCAAATCGTCCTTATTTTTGAATGAATGTTTAGAAATTTCGTATTTGCAAAACATCAAGACGCTTGCTTTTGATCATTATGAATGCACCACCATCACTCCTATCACCGTCATCACCACCGTCACATCTCAAATAATTATTTTACACGTTTCGTAACAAGGCATTTTTGAAACATGAGTGCTATGGATCATTGTGGACAGACCGCATTAGATTAGTTACACACTTCTCCACCTCTTCCTGCCCACTGCGCCAACACTCAGCTACATCACCCCGCCCGTGCACACATTTTACGATATCATCTGCTCTGTTGTGATTATACTCACGCTTCTGGCCCGTCCGAATGCTGCCGAGCGAAGAACATCGATTGGAGCTTAATTTCCATCAACTGCCCTTTGCTGTATTGTGAATAAATAAAATAGGAACGAAAGATTTTTAATAAAATGACTCTATTAGAAAAGTAACTTTGGAAACGAATTTAAACGAAGCATTGATGATACTATTAGTAGGAAATTATTAACACAAACAATGGTATCCAAACTGGCCGTGAAAGCGCTTGATGGTTGAGGACGCTTGCAAAAAGACCCACATTGTTTTCTCATTAGCGAAAGTCACTACTCAAACAATAAGAAATATCTTCACTTTGACATAGCATCTGTGCGTGTTTACAATGGAGACAAACTCAACCTAGAGGCTGTTTCAGCATCGCTCTTTCTTTCTTTTCTCAATGCAAGCCGGGTGCAAACGTAACGAGGAATGAAAAGATGGAAGAGACAAACACTGGGAAAAGTGGAAGACACATTTACATGCAAAACCTTATCTTTCCGCTTACTCTTGAATCGAACGTGGCTTTAATGCTCTCAGATTTTTAATTAAAACTCTCAATCATGGCCGCTTAAACACTCAGGCATGGCTGCTTCATACACTCCAAAGAAAGCTCCACGTGGCGACCCTTGTTCGACTTTTCTTCTTTGTCGTTGCCATCGTTACTGCTTTTCAATAAAAAAAAGATTGCTTTCTCAAGTCTAAACTGTTTTTTATTATTATGACAAAAGCACGTTGATAAGCGTTCACACAAGGACCAAAGAACTCAAAATTCACATTTTTTTTCCACAAGTACGACTGTTTTAAACCTTAGTTGATTTATTAAACGCAGCTCAAATTCAAATTTAGTCAAAATTTTTAAGAGGTAAATTTCAAAAGTTTAAATATAAATTTCGGCTT
This sequence comes from Branchellion lobata, assembly GCA_947562095.1. NCBI lineage: Eukaryota > Metazoa > Annelida > Clitellata > Hirudinida > Piscicolidae > Branchellion > Branchellion lobata. The sequence goes on from OX387248.1 coordinate 6,831,677, forward strand.
TGAAATCTCAAAAAAACGTTGTTAACACACTATCCCTGCAGTCAGACATCAGTGCGAACTTCTTGCGGGCAGCCAGGTCTGGGAACCTGGAGAAGGTACTGGAACACCTCCGGAACAATACCGACATCAACGTGTGCAATGCCGTGAGTATTACACACTTTGTTCTCAAAAACTATGAAATAAAATATTTATTTATAAACGGTATCTGCGTTGTGATCGGATGGATGAAGGATACACTAGTGCGGTGCTTTGAAGTGTTAGCTCACAACTTGAAGATTTGTAGGCGTGGAATGTTGTCTCTTGAAATGTCCAATCTGTGGTGTACAACACTCAAGAAGCTTATGACGACGGCCTGTTTCTCTGAGAAAACCTCTACACCAGAGTATATTGATTCATCAAAGCTCCCATCTTTCCAACATTTCAACTTTTTTTTACTGTTTGTCGGCTGGTCATACAAGTTATGAAATGTTTTGAGTTCATTGACTTGAGTGTCAAAATAATAGAAACTTTCACAACACTTCCATGTTTTCTGAGTGAGAAAATGATCTGAAGAGGTTGGAATTGGTGTTAGACAGGAAAATAAATTAGCAAAGAAACCAATTTCAATCTTCTTTCTGCTACAACGTTGGAATGGCCCCCACGCGAGTGATGGATTGAGGATGCATTATGAATACCATCAGTTGTCGTCAGAAGACTTTTGTCGACTCAAACAAATGAACACTTTGAAAAAAAAACTACGAAGCGGAACTTATCAACATATACGAATGAAGAATACATGTAATTATGGAAATGAGACGTGTTATTAAGCCATTTATTATCGAGTGTCATTGAAGATCAAATTTCCACAAAATGCGTTCACCCTCTTCATCAACATCCTTTTCAACATTCTTTTCGTCCCCACTATCTTTTTCATTATTTTTTTCCTTCTTCTTTTCTTTCTGTTCTTCTTCTTTTTACTTCCTTTTCCCCTTGTTCCTCCTTTCTTGCTCTTCTTCCTCTTACTCTTCCTCTTCTTGCTCCTTCTCTTCACAGAACGGCATGAATGCCTTGCACCTGGCAGCCAAGGAAGGGCATGCCGTCGTGATAGGAGAACTCCTCAAAAGAGGGGCAGTCATCGACTCTGTCACCAAGGTACAATCTCTGTTCCCTTCCACAGCCCTTGGCAACACAATACCAGTCTTTCACTGGTTTTTACAACCTTATAAGGGTTCTCAGTTAGTGTTCCACTTACAGAAAAATAATGATGGTACAATACATCTTCCCACAGAAAGGCAACACGGCCATCCACATCGCCTCCCTGGCTGGCAAGGTAGACGCTGTCGAAATGCTCATCAAAAACCATGCCAAGGTCAACATCCAGTCACAAGTGAGGAGGCATTTGTGTGTGTGTGTGTGTGTGTGTGTGTGTGTGTGTGTGTGTGTGTGTGTGTGTGTGTGTGAGTGTGTTTGTGTGTGTGTGTGTGTGTGTGTGTGTGTGTGTGTGTGTGTGCGTGCGTGTGTGTGTGTGTGTGTGTGTGTGTGTGTGTGTGTGTGTGTGTGTGTGTGTGTGTGTGTGTGTGTGTGTGTGTGTGTGTGTGTGTGTGTGCATGGGTTGGTGTGTGTGTGTGTGTGTGTGTGTGTGTGTGTGTGTGTGTGTGTGTGTGTGTGTGTGTGTGTGTGTGTGTGTGTGTGTGTGTGTGTGTGTGTGTGTGTGTGTGTGTGTGTGTGTGTGTGTGTGTGTGTGTGTGTGTGTGTGTGCATGGGTGTGTGTGTGTGTGTTTGTGTGGGAGGGTTTCATTTTGTGAGAGTATTGCCATATTTAGTGGAAAGCTTTCACAAACCTTGGCAACAAAACAAATCTTGAAGTGAAAAACTTCCACTTGATCAGAACGAATGCGCACGCATGTGTAAACTTTAGCTCATCTCAAAAATATAACTAATTCAACTTTGTCATGCAACAAGAAATAATTCCTCATGAATATTAATGACTCAATTTTTTTACTTCTTTTCTATCTCTTTATCTCTTCTTTTCTTTAATATCTCCTCTTTTTTTCACATTCTCAATTTCTGCCTTTTTTTTCTTTTTTTCAATCTTTTTGTTTTTTTAAATATTTTTCACCTCATCTTTGTTTTTTTAATTCTTTAATTTTTGTCTTTTATCATATCCATACCTATTTTTTTCATTTTTATTTTCACTTCTCTTCTATCTCTTCCTCTTCAACTATCTTTTCTTCTATCTCATCCTCCATTCAACTCTTCCTCCGACAGAACGGGTTTAGTCCCTTGTACATGGCAGCCCAGGAAAACCACCTGGGCATCGTAAAACTCCTGCTCAACAACCACGCCTGCCCCAGTCTTGCCACCGAGGTCTGCTCAAAGTGCCTCTTAAGTTGTTTTTTTCATTATTCCAACATTTTCCCTTATGTTCCAGTCGTTCGCCATCATTTTCATACTCAACTCCATCTATTCTCAACATAATACGTATTCGATTTCTTCATACCAATCATGTTTGTGACACTGAAAATGTTGTGACACTGAAAATGTTGTGACGCTAACAATGTTGTGACACTAAAGATTTTATGAAACTGACAATGTTGTGACAATGATAATGTTGTGACACTGACAATGTTGGAACACTGACAACGCTGTGACACTGACAATGTTGGAACACTGACAACCTTTGATCCACCAGGATGGTTTCACTCCGCTTGCAGTGGCTCTGCAACAGGGCCACGACAAGGTAATTGTGCTTACGGTCCTTTAAATCCAACTTTTGAATTTCAACAGTACCATCAAAATAACTTTCTACAACCAAAAATACCAACATTACTATCATAAAAAGAAGGATACTATTGTTGTGACCAACTGCCATGCTTGACACCGTACCAAATGATTAACTAATCCACACCATACCACACCACACCACACCACACCACACCACACCACACTACATCACACCACACCACACCACACCACACCAAACCACACCACACCACACCACACCACACCACACCACACCACACCACACCACACCATACCACACCATACCACACCACACCACACCACACCACACCACACCACACCACACCACACCACACCACACCACACCACACTACACCACACCACACCACACCACACCACACCACACCACACCACACCACACCACACCACACCACACCACACCACACCACACCACACCACACCACACCACACCACACCACACCACACCACACCACACCACACCACACCACACCACACCACACCACACCACACCATACCACACCACACCACACCACACTACACCACACCACACTACACCACACCACACCACACTACACCACACCACACCACACCACACCACACCACACCACACCACACCACACCACACCACACCACACCACACCACACCACACCACACCACACCACACAACAACACACCACACCACACCACACCCTACCACACCACACCATACCACACCACATCACACCACACTACACCCCACCACACCACACCACACCACACCATACCACACCACATCACACCACACTACACCTCACCACACCACACCACACCACACCACACCACACCACACCACACTACACCCCACCACATCACACCACACCACACCACACCACACCACACCACACCACACCACACCACACCACACCACACCACACCACACCACACCACACCACACCACACCACACCACACCACACCACACCACACCACACCACACCACACCACACCACACCACACCACACCACACCACACCAAACCACACCAAACCACACCAAACCACACCAAACCACACCACACCACACCACACCAGGTAGTGAGCACCCTGCTGGAACACGACAGCAGAGGCAAGGTTCACCTACCTGCCTTGCACATGGCCGCCAAGAAGGATGACGTCAAGGCCGCTGCCCTGCTGCTGCAAAACGAGAAGAACATGTCGGAGTACAAAGCGAACAAGGTGGCGTGCTTGGTGTTGGTGGCCTGTGTAACACTATGGTAGTTGTTATGCACTGTTGTTGGGACCTCATGATGGTAGTTCGCTCATTGATGATGGTGTGTTGCACTGTTTTTGTTATTGCCTTAGTGCTTTTAAATGGTATTTTAACGTTTTCAAATGTCGGCTGGGGAGATGCAAGGACTAAAGGACTAAGCTTTTTTACGGTTCGGGGAATGGATGGTGCGTAGAAAAACAGATTTGAATGATTGGTGGAACAGTTTTCTTCTTCTGTGACTATGAATAGTGGAACTAAAATTGGTGTGGTTCTGACTCCGAGGTCTTTGAACTCAGCTCGTGGTGTTTGTTATGGAGGAAGTTAACGCTGATGGTTTTAACTGTCATAATGAGCTTTGTGCAATGGAATTGCGGGAATTTTTAAATTATATTAATTGAAAATTTAATTTTAACTCAGCAGGCTAAGGACTTCGTTAACGACACGACAAAAGTTGGTTTATATTTTATTTCTCAATAAATTAAAAAAAATCGATTTAAACACATGTACCGTTAGTTGAAAAAGTTGGAAAAACAAAAATAGATAAATAAACTCAAAAAGTAAAAATTTGAAAGTGACTGAAAAGTGAATTTAACAACACCCAGCCCACATTCACTTCAATGGCGTTGTCCGTTCAAATGCAAATAACCACTTGGGCGAAGGCGTCAAATGACTGCTCACGGAGCCGTTTGAAATTAGCATATGTGCTTATCTGTTGCCCAAAGAGGCTCGCGAGAAACTTAAAGAATTTCTTGTAGCAAAATTCAAATTGCTTCAGAACCAATTTGTTGTTTAACATCTTTCGTCATTTCATGCGCATCTGTGTGGATAAAAATACAAATGAAAAATCAGCAGATAGTGTTAATACTGCACCACAATCATCATCGCAAACACCATCATATACTCTTTTATCTCAATTATCATGATCTTTTCCTTCTTTCATTCTTTTCTTTCTCCTTTTTTTCTATTTTTATCCTTTTCTTCTTCCTCTTTCTTTTATTTTTCAGTATAAACACCATTACCCCAGACTCTTCCAATCTCACCACCCCCAGAGCGGGTTCACTCCCTTGCACATAGCAGCCCACTATGGCAACGTCAACATAGCGCAGCTGCTGATCGACAAGAAGGCTGACGTGAACTACACCGCCAGGGTGCGTGTGATGTGGTGTGGAGTGGAGACGTGTGTGATGTGGTGTGGTGTGAAAAGGTGTGTGAATGTTTGTGAGTTGGGTGAGTGTTGGGTGACTGAGGTGTTGTTTGGTGTGTTGTGTAGAGTGTTGTGTGGAGTGTTGTGTGGAGTGTTTTGTGAGTGGCTCACACCCATGAAAAACTGGAAAATTGGTCTATTGAAGCGACTGAGGCATACATAATAACACTCAATACTCTGAACAACTCTAAAGTATTGAGTCTTTTTAAAAGTGCACTAATATTATAATTTACTTGAGTAAGAATTCTTGACGATGTATAAAAAGCGACACTTCAAATATAATGAGAACAAAAAATTGATACAGATCATCACCTTTGTTGAAAACTTTGTTTAAAAATAGATTCCTCAACTTTTCATTATTGTTATATCCATTATTCTTTCCATTAGTGTTGAAATTACTATATATTATTTTTATGACTAATTTTATAATTGCGATTCTGGGTACGACCTAAGAGGCACTCAAGCAGGCAGGCAAGCAAGATAATTAACACTCTTGAAATCCTCAAGAACTCCATAAGACCTCTGCACGTGGCAGCCAAGTGGGGGAGAAACAACATTGTGTGTGTTCTGCTCGACCACCAGGCTGACATCGAAGCCAAGACTAGGGTCAGTGGTGTTGCAGTAGTGTAGTGGAGGTTTTGTGTTCTTTTTGTAATGGTGTTGCAGTGGTGGTGTTGTAGTGGTGGTGATGTAGTGCTGTTGTTGTAGTAGTGGTGATGTAGTAGTGTTGTTTTGGTAGTGCTGTAGTGGTGTTGTAGTAGTCGTGTTGTAGTGATGGTGTTGTATTGGTGTTGTAGTGGTGGTGTTGTAGTGGTGATGTTTTAGTTTTTGAGTAGTTTTATGGAACATTTTTCATTTGCAAACCTCTTCTTTGTTTCCCAATGGTTAACTCTTCTGGAGCAACCTAGCTTGCAAACTGTGAGCTATAACAAATTGTACATTCATCCATTCATTCATGCGTAAGAATTAAAAGTTGTTGTTTCAGCGAGTGCTTAAGGGTGTTAAATTAAAAGTCACCATTTTTCGAACGAGGATATGCTGAAAATTAAAAAAAAATTGCACCTGAAAGTTGGGAAAAAATTATGAAAAAGAAAACGAATGAATGATGATGTAACGAACTCAAGAGCTTTGGTACTCCGCTTCAGGACGGCTTGACGCCTCTGCACTGTGCAGCCCGCAGTGGCAACAGTCACACTGTGGACCTCCTGCTGGAACGAGGAGCTCAGGTCTGTGTTTGTTTGTGTTGTATGTGTTTGCTTATGTTGTGTGTGTTTGTTTATGTTGTATGTGTTTGTTCGTGTTGTGTGTGTTTGTTTGTTGTAAGTGTTTGTTTATGTTGTATGTGTTTGTTTATGTTGTGTGTGTTTGTTTATGTTGTGTGTGTTTGTTTGTTGTATGTGTTTGTTTATGTTGTGTGTGTTTGTTTATGTTGTATGTGTTTGTTTATGTTGTGTGTGTTTGTTTATGTTGTGTGTGTTTGTTTATGTTGTATGTGTTTGTTTATGTTGTGTGTGTTTGTTTATGTTGTGTGTGTTTGTTTGTTGTATGTGTTTGTTTATGTTGTGTGTGTTTGTTTATGTTGTATGTGTTTTTTTTATGTTGTGTGTGTTTGTTTAGGTTGTGTGTGTTTGTTTATTGTATGTGTTTGTTTATGCTGTGTGTGTTTGTTTATGTTGTATGTGTTTTTTTGTTTGTGTTTTATGTGTTTTTTTGTTTGTGTTGTATGTGTTTGTTTGTTTGTGTTGTGTGTGTTTGTTTGTGTTGTGTCTGTTTGTTTGTGTTGTGTGTGTTTTTTGGTTTATTTGCTCATGTTTGGTTGTGTATATTTGTTTTTGTTTGTGTACGTGTGTGGTGTGTGAGTTTGCGTTTATATTTCTATACTTTTTTTCGATTATGTTGGACATTGTGGAATTATAAAACAAACGTTTTTCACGAAGAGTTTTACTTTACGACATTGTGAAAGCATGGGAGTGTGTGTCTATAGAGACTCGTGCACGACATTACTTTTGTACACGCTCATGTGAAAACTGTGTACACCAGGCTCGAAACGAAGTGTACACACCGGAAGACATAGACTAAATGGTGTATGAAATCTTGAAGCAGTAAATTAGCCTGAATCTTTTGGAATGGGTTAATTGGAAAAACCTTCAAATGAGGTTTTAATCATGCATTGCGATCATGAAAATGAAGTTATGATTATACCTTGGAGTTTTAAGGAAGATATACATGACCGGAAATACTTTAAACGTCTTCACGTGTTTTCATCATCACTTCAAAAGTATTTAATATTTTTAAAAATTTCAAAATTTTTTAACGGAGCATTGGTGCCTGCTAGTTTGGTGGACAAATGTTGTTGTTTTTAAAAAAGAAACGAACAAATGAACAACGAACACCCAAAGGCTTATGAAACTTCGGTTTTATTTATCTGTTGAAAAACCTTTACAAAAATCAAGACATGTCGTCTTGCAATACACATACGTGTAAAACCTTACAAGCACACGGACGCGCACAAACACACACACACACACACACACACACACACACACACACACACACACACACACACACACACACACACACACACACACACACACACACACACACACACACACACACACACACACACACACACACACACACACACACACACACACACACACACACACACACACACACACACACACACACACACACACACACACACACACACACACACACACACACACACACACACACACACACACACACACACACACACACACACACACACACACACACACACACACACACACACACACACACACACACACACACACAGGTGCTGTCAAAGACACAGAACGGTCTAGGAACACTGCATATGGCAGTGCAGGGAGACCACGTGGACTGCTCTCGGCTGCTGCTTTACCACAAGGCACCCATTGATGACGTCACCGTGGTAAATAGGGGGGAGGGGAAGGGGGTAGAGTGTGGGCACTGATGATGGGTTTTTAGCAATGGTGGGTTGGAAATAAACGTGGGTTGTCATGGGGCAAGTGTTTGTGCTCCAAAGTTTCTCAAAGTGGCCAAAACCATCTGAAGATCAAAATCACAGTTCAATTAACCTTCAAATCCTCAAACTCCATTAGCGACCGTGCATTAAAACCTTCTCTAAAGATAGACATTAAAACCCACCGGATGTCTTACTGCCTTTGAGCGTGCTTGGATGCAGGTAGGTCTGCGAGAGTGATTTTCTAAGACGTCGCAACTGCTTTGTTGCCAGCGACCTTCAAAGCTTCATAACAATGGAACAATTTGAATATGACTCACCCTGTGTTGTTCTCTGAGACAAAGCCCGTCTGGAATAATGCACGTTCATTAGTGTGTTGAGGTACCTTCCTTCATGCTTTGAGTGCCAACGTTGCCGTGATGGGATGTGGAAAGATATAAATAAATATAATTTTTAAAATCTTTCTGTTTTTTTCTGGTTCAAAAAATAAATTTTATTTGGTGCTAGAATTTTAAATTCCACATTAGGTTTGTTCATTTTGATTTAGTTTTTTGTTGTTGTAATGCTTTCTCCAAGTTTTTGCGACAAAGTATGACTTTTAAAGTATGTGGCCGAAACACGATTTGTCTGAGTATCACTCGAGAAAAAAAAAAATTTTAACGAAAAAATAAACATTTTGAAAAAGTAAATGAAATAAAAATGATTCAATTAACAAATGAATCATGAGATGAAATGAAAAAAACTAAAAAGATTTTTCGAAGGATTAATGAGTGAAGTTTTGGCAATGGGATTAGCGAAAAGTTGCAAAATTCATGGAATTGTGTGCACTCCCATGTATTACGGAATGAATTGATGAATTATTGAAATAAGCGCCAAAAGCAATCTTCTTTTCGCGCAGATAAATCCTCTCTCCCTCAAAGATCTCTTTGGCAAAATTTCAAAAGTTCTTTCAACAACTTTTTCAGAACTTTTTATTTCGAACCGAAAACAATTTTTCAATCGAAAAAACACCTAAAATTTCGATTATGATTTCCAAAATTAAAACCAACGCATAAAGTTTTAATCGTCAGCAATAACTTCCGAACACAACTAAGAACGTAATGAAGCCTTTTCAAATAATGCCCTTCGACAATTAAACACTGCCTTCCCATTGTTTGCGCAAGGTCACAAAGGTCCGAAGGTAAATCAATAAGTCTCTCCCTCCCCTCCGTGTTAATAAGCTAACGCATGGAACCACATTGAGCCCTCCACACAACTCTTTCCATATTTCATGCGCCTCCATGGTCGCATTTGGGCCATTGAGGAGCGTATATTTCCAAAGTGAATAAATTATTATTTTTGCTTCAAATAAACAATATTCACTACCATAAACCATGTAGAAATGAAATAAGTTGCTTCTTTCGAAGCATCACATAAAGCTTCATCGATGCTTTCTTTCTATCGTCATCAGTTTATCACTCTCATCGTCAGTTTATCAACTTTATCACCACCACTGCCTTATTATCTTATTTACGGTATTTTCAGCATTTTTATTGTTTAAGTAACACTATCATCCTGCCTCACCACCACAACACACTCCCACACAATACCATACCACCACATCACCACACCATACCACCACACCAAACTACACTAAACCACGCCATTACCACACCAAATCACACCACACCACACCACACCACACCACACCACACCACACCACACCACACCAAACACACCACACCACACCACACTACACCACCACCAGGACTACCTCACGCCACTGCATGTGGCGGCCCACTGCGGCAACGTCAAGACGGGCAAGTTACTTCTGGAGAGGAAGTGTGACGTCAACTCCAGAGCTCTTGTAAGTCTGCCACTGCATGTCTCATAAAACGAAACACATTTCGAGATTAAAATTAAAAGTTTTTTTCTGATTCAATTCCAGAAAAAAATCTCTAAGATTACACCGTAAAATACTTAAAACAATCTCATCCTTTTAACTTTTCTTCCCAAGAAGCAAAAACAAGATAAAGCCACTAAATTTAAAAAGAATTGCACTATTGGAAATAATAAAATAATAATAATAAATTTTTTTTTAATTAAAAAAAATAATAATAAACTGAAAAACACAAAAAAAATAATCTTCACCTCCCACACCAGAACGGCTTCACGCCTCTCCACATCGCCTGCAAGAAGAACCGCCTCAAAGTTGTGGAGATCCTGGTTCGTTATGGAGCCTGTATCGAGTCTACAACGGAGGTTTGAGTCTTGGACACGTGTTGTGGAGCTGGAGAGAATCACTGAATGTTTCGTTGTAAATATTGTGTATTTTTTCGTGGTAGGGTCAAAGAGCGTTTTGTTTTAGTGAAGGAAGTTGATGGAATCTCATTGTCGGTGTTTGCTCTAGAATTGTATGGAGCTTTCAACCCAAAATCGACTTTGTAGATTAATTTTAGACTTTCTAAAATTTGCAAAAATTCATGAAAGATTCAACTTTTCGATTTCTTTCTCCCACTCACTCCAAGCTATTTGGAGCAGCCTTGTAATACCAGACATATCGGTACTGAGACAATACTTGTTACAGCGTTTTTGAATTCTTTATACATAATTTTCCTCACGCTTTCAAGCTTATATGTACAGCCACTGTAATTCAAAAGCTTTCCACAAATAATATGAATGAATGTGACAACTCCCTTTGCAGCCTTCATTTTTGATATACTCACGATTGATTGGATATCCTTCACTGCTCCACCGCCGCTTGAAACGACGGCCTTACGCTCAACAGTCAGGTCTGACGTGTCTGCACGTGGTTTCCTTCATGGGCCACGCCAGCATCGTGTCCTACCTGCTTCAACACGGTGCCAATCCCAACACTGCCACTGTGAGGGGCGAGACACCACTGCACTTGGCGGCAAGGGCCAGCCACCCCGAAGTCGTCAAAATCCTCCTTCGAAACGCTGCCAACGTGGACGCCAGAGCCAAAGTTTGCAATGAAAATAGAAAATAAGTTTTTTTCGGTTTACGAGTACAATGAAATAAATCACAACGTAATAAATAAATTTGGCATCTTAAAAAAGTTACAAAATCAAGCCACTTGGACGACCACAGGAGGAACAGACACCGCTCCACATAGCGTCTCGCCTGGACAGCGCAGAGATTTCCAAAATCCTCATCCAGCATGGAGCCTCCATCAACGCCCTCATGCACGACAACTACACGCCTTTGCATTTGGCCGCCAAAGAAGGTCACATGGAGGTGGTGAAGCTGCTTCTGTCGCACGGAGCCCAACAAACAGCCACCCTAAAGGTGCCTCTCAATGTGGATCTAAGCTTGACGCCATTTGCTGCGCACTATTCGAATTGGCACCATTCAATATGGCACTTTTTAACTTGGCACCAGTTAAATTGGCACTTAGTTATTTGGTGCTAATATAGCTGCGTTTTCAGTAGATTATCTGTTTTCATAGATTAAAATAGTTGAAAAAAAGCCCCAAAATCTCATGCATCTTGTCTATAAAAGGAAGATTATGCAGAGAAGCTTTTGGAATCACTTCCACAACCACCTGCACCACAGCAATGCTTTAGTCCCTTGCACACGGCTTCGAAGTTCGGAAGGGTTGAGGTGATAAGGTCGTTGTTGGAGAAGGGCTCCGAAGTGGACGGACTGGCCAGAAACGGCTTGACACCACTGCACCTCAGCTCCTACTACGACCAGAATGAAGCCGTAGTGGCTCTGCTGGAGGCCCACGCAGACACCTCTTTGAGCGTCAAGGTTCGTCTCTGTGGCTTCCAAACTATCAACACACACGAGCCTTTCATCAACTCATCGTTCAAGTGTTTAGGCATTGTTTCATTAGTTCCCTTTGTAGTTTTGTTTATTAATTTCATTGTATTACAGGCTCGCAACAAATTTTTATTTTTTATTTTTTTGGTATCAACCAGAATGGCTTCACACCTCTGCACATAGCGGCCAGAAAAAACTTCATTGAAGTGACGGAATCACTGTTGAGAAGTGGATGCGTGATTGATGCTGTTTCGAAGGTATTGAAACAATAGAAAGTGAATCAAACAATACAATATTTTCCATACCATTTCAACTTTTGTCAAAAAGTCCGTTAACAGAATTGGGCGTAACAGCACATTTCAACAATTTTTTACACAGCTCAAATCTTTTTAACACTTCTAAACAGCTTTCAAGACATTTTAACACGCTAAACCCCTCACCAATCCACATATCGACACAATTCTACCTCTCAACACAGTTATACCCCTCAACCCACCTCACCACTCACCCACCACCAGAACGGCTACACAGCTCTGCACCTGGCAGCAATGTCAGGTCACACCGAGGTGGTTCAGAAGTTGCTTGAAAAGAACTCCAACGGAAACATGGAGGCCAGAAACTGCCTGACCCCTCTGCACCTTGCTGCCCAGGGAGACCACGTGGAAGTAGCTCGCTTCCTGTTGCTGCATGGCTGCAACCTGGAGTGCAAAACGAAGGTGGGTGTTGGAAAAGTTTTTGTTGAGTGGGTGTCGTTGTTGGAGGGTGTTGTTGTTGGAGGGTGTTGTTGGAGGGTGTTAGTGTTGTTGTTGGAGGGTGTTAGTGTTGTTGTTGGAGGGTGTTAGTGTTGTTATTGTTATTGTTGTTTTTCTATGTTAATCTGGGTTAGGAAAGACTTTTTTTGGTAGCGAGTGTTTTGGTGAATTATCAAACTCATAAATTCAAGGGATCAAGCATTTACAAAGTTCATACGGTTAAGTAATATTAAAGTCATCATATAGTTTTGATGAAAATCTTAAATGAGTGCTCTTATCTCTCTACACTGGTCGCCTTAATAAAAGATCAGTTTCCAAAATCTGCACTCTTATGTTTAAAATGAAAAATAATCACGTAACTACTCAGCTGACCTTTTTAAGTTGCCTCTTCGTGAGGGACTGAGAGTTCATTTTTTTAGGATACCATTTTCTCATACTTATGTTAAACCTGCGCTTTTCTACAGTGGCGTCCTTTATGGAACTCTCTTTTTCCCGATCTCACCTCTATTACTTCTCAATTTTTTTTTGTAAAGCTTTCAAAACTTTGTTGTTCAAACAGTTCGTAGAAGAGCGCTCTTGAACTATGTTTAATTAGCGCTATAAAAATGAGTTGATTGGATAAGATTAGATTAGAGTTATGGCCGTGAATAGCCAACCAAAAATGTGAAAATCGCTCAAAAAACTCACAAAAAAGAATTTTCTTTCACTCCCAGTTCAAAAGTCTGAAAGGTAAAATCTGCATTCATACTCAAACTTCAAATGTGAAAACTAAAAAAAACTGTTAGAAAACTTATAAAATTTGCAGCAAACCTAACACCTGATTACTTAAATTGGGTTCATTTTATTTTTTCAGAAAATTCAAAATCATTTCACTAGAAACTTGCCATTGTAATCACCATCAACGCACGAAAAATGCACAATAAAAATACTTTTTCGTTTCATATTCTCTGAAGAGGAAACCATGTATTTTGCAATACAATGTAATGCATGAGTTCCGATCAATTAGTTTTTTTTTCTTCTCTTTCATTCACTCATTCACTCATCTAGTCACTCACTCACTCAGCAACATATGGCTGTAGCCGAGAAAAATGATGTATTAAACCAATCCCAACGCATGTCTATAAAACACGCCAACAAATAACTTCCAAAATGTCGATGCCAAAATGACATAGGGCTTAATTATCATCAGTAAAAATTAAAAAAAGATGAAAACATCTCCATCTTTATTGCTTTCAACCTTCTCATTACGTAGCAAAGAATTGAAAATATTAACATAGAAACAAAACTCAGAGGCTTATTCCAAAGACCAACTCCAACAGCAAATTCTGCTCAATCATCTTTTTCTCATAAAAATGTACAGTATTTTTATCATCACTACAATTTTTATTTTTTTTGTCGTTATATTCATCACCATCACGATCGATTTCCTCCTCCTCTTTCTCTTCCTCCTTTTCTTTTTATTATTCATCTCCCTCATCTTTTTTTCTTCAATTCCTTTCTCTTTCCTCTCATCATCATCACCTCCATTGCAGCTGGGATACACACCACTGCTGCTTGCGTGCCACTATGGCAACTTGAACATGATCAGATATCTGCTTGACCAGTCGGCCTCCGTACACGCCACCACCAGGGTATGGCTTGTGCTTGCTTCGTTGTTGCTCATACGAACCTTTTCGAAGCTCCATACAGACTTTGTAATTTCATGCCAACTTTGTTGTAGTTTTATTAGGCTTTCATTTCACTTTCATTTAGGTTTTAATATAGTTGGATTTAGATTTCATTTAAGGTTTATGGTTTAACTAATTTAAATTCATTTATTTTTTATTTCATTTCGTTCCTTCGTTAACATTATTCAAATCAACCACATTCGGAATTCCATTTTCTAGTTAAATTTATTTTCATTAATAGTATGTTGCTTTTTTAGTTTTTTCCACTCTATCTTCATACCCTTCCAAGACGACTTGTTAACATTTCATTTATGAAGGCGTTACACAAGAACTTCTAGCCTGTCTTTTAAGCATAAAGTGACTTGAATCGATAGCGCACGAACACACAATAGGTTTTGCGGTATGCGCTAAAAATTTCTTAGTATTTATCTACCGCATTTTCTCATTCTTCAGCCAAGCGTGGTTTACTTTATGGCCAGCTTTAAGCTGGCTGACAATGCTGAAAAAATGAAAAAATTGTTTAATGGAAAAGCATTGGAGTCTCCATGCAAAATGGATATTAACTGCTGCAGCATTTTGCATGCTTAGCAACTCCGAGTTTAAACCCATTAGCTGCATGGATGCCTTTCACTTGTGCCACCTCCATCAGTTTTATATTTTTACGACAAGATTTTCGTTCATTTTCACTCACTCATTCGGTAATCTTCATAGCAAAACCTTCAGCTTTCCAATCATTTTTCAACCAATCACTACATTCCCAATTTCCTTTCAACCATCCAATCCCCTCCAATCCTTTTCCAACCACCCTCTACCACTGCAGTTTGGCTACACAGCACTGCACCAGGCTTCACAGCAGGGTCACATCGCAGTCGTCATGCTCCTTCTCAAACAAAACGCCTCCCCTAACGCCCTGTCACAAGTCTGTCACTTCAAAGAGCTCAACCTCAAAACTAACGAGTTTGATACTCAGACGGAATTTAATAACATGGTCTATTAGTTTTCAATCTTGCATGGTTAACAAAAACATATAAATCCATTTCACAGTCCGGACTAACACCACTGTCAATAGCCGAGAAGATGGGCTACATTTCGATTGTTGAAATGCTGAAAAAAGTGACCACCAAAAAGGCGGAGGAGGAACGGGATGAGGGGGATGGTGAAGGTTTGAGGATCCCTGGTAGAGAAAAGTGTCCTGTGCTGATGCCTGAAGCAATGCACGAATCGAACATCTCAGACTCCGACGAAGAAACAGGTTTTGATTGGATTATTTGAAATTCATTTACTTTATTTCTTTTTAAAAATAGATTTAATTAGAGATCAAAGAGTTTAATGGTGATTAAATTCAATGCTGAGGCATCCACGTTACCAGGCAACGAAGATTTGATGGACTTTTTCCGCTGTTTGGGTGCAGATTACAAACTGCAGGACGACTCAATCAGCGTTGCCAAAGTGGCCTTTGATTAGAATTATCAAAACTTGAAAGTTTAATATACTTTAATCTGATTGAATGTGTATAACCTTTTTCATAGCTTATTGAATAAAAGTTGTGTAAAATAAAAATGAAATTTATATACTAGAGCTAAATAACAAAAAAGTATGAATGAATGAATGTACAATTTGTTATAGCGCACAGTTTGCAAACAAACTTGCCTCAAAGACGCTTATAATTATAATTAAAAAAGACAAAAAGATTTGAACAATTGTCAATTCTTCCGTCAGGAAGAGAAGGAAATGTACGAGTCAACGACCACGCAACACACCACGGCGCCCAAGTATCCGTCTGAACAAGACGAGTTCATGTCGTTCAGTGGTTCCACCTCTTTTCATCCCACCCCCTCTCACGTAGGATCATCACTTTACCTTAACCCCACACCAGCATACCATACCACACAACACCACACCACACCACACCACACCACACCATACCACACCAAACCACACCACACCAAACCACACCACACCACACCACACCACACCACACCACACCACACCACACCATACGACACCGCAGAGCACCACACTAGCAGTCACGACAGCAGCTGCCAAGTCACGCATGTGCAACAGCCTTCCTCCAGGACACTCCATCTTGCCCATCAGACCCAGCCTTTCCGAAGCAGACTGCAATCTTTATGTTCCTCCCTCTGCCATGTACTACGCAGGTAAGTCCACCAGTTGAGTTTAATTTCAAAATTATTTCGGAATTAATTGAAAATAATTTTAGTTTGATTAGTTAAATTAAGTTATTTTGATTAACGACATTGTTTGAGCCTTTCGAATGTGTTATTTATTCATTAAAATCTCCAATCGACGCCTCCACCAGGCCAGCAAACATTCACAAGCGTCTCTGCTGACAACATCACCGCCGCCAAACACAAACTTACTGGGTTGGTGAACATAATATTATTAGCTGGAAAAAAATGGAAATATTTTCAAATAAAGACTTTAAGTTTTGAGAGGTTTTTATGATACATTTATCTATTTTCCTTGCACCACAGGTCTATGATGAAATGGAAAAGGTACTCAATCGATTTGAAGAAATCCATCAAACAATTCAACGCATAACTGTTTCAAAAGAATGCATAACATTTCAAAATCGTTTTTGAAATCATCTTTGAAATTAACTCTAAAAAAATCTTCAAAATCATCTTTAAACTCTTTTTTTTTTAATTTTTGAAATTTCTGCCTTTTTAAAAGATTATACTTGCTTCCAAACGACTCGACATCAGCACTAACACCACCACCACCCCCACTCAGTTTTCTGGTGAGTTTCATGATTGACGCCAGAGGAGGAGCTATGCAGGGTTCCAGGAGGTCAGGAGTGAGGCTCATCGTGCCTCCGAACAAGGCTTGCATGCCCACCAGGATCACCTGCAAACTGGTCAAAACAGGCGCCCTCTACTGTCCTCCCCCCCTCATGGAGGGAGAAGCTCTTGCCTCCAAGATCCTTCAAATGGGCCCTGTAGGAACCAAGTTTCTCGGGTGCAATGAATCACTTTATTTTATTGAATATTCTAACAGTTGAAATTTAAAATGTTGAAGATTATTAATTTCAATTTTTTATACATTTAACTTTTGAGTACATTTTTTATAATCTTAGACATTCTTCCAAAACTTTTGAAATTCGACTTTCTCTCGACAGTCCCGTGGTGATAGAGGTTCCTCACTTCGCTGCGTTGAGAGGGGGCGAGAGGGAGGTGGTGGTGCTGAGGTCGGACTCGGGAGACATTTGGAGGGAACACACCCTCCAGGCCACCGAAGAGGCCGTCCATGAGGCTCTCAATGGCTCTTTCAACGGTACTGTTCCTTTGTCACTGTTCCTTTGTTACTGTTTCTTTGTTACTGTTTTGAATTTATTTTAACGAATTAAATATAAAAAAATTTAATTGAAAAAAGGTGAATCTACTCATTCTATTTCATTGTTTATGTTGGAACTACTATATCGTTGAAACAGACATAGGAAGCATGGAGGAAATAGAAGCGAAGAAAGTTGTCAGAATTCTTACTACCGACTTTCCTCAGTACTTCGCTATAATCACACGGTTAAAGTGGTTTTGAAAATTGATTTCTGAAAAAAACATATTACTTTGTCTTAAAATTCATAAAAATTAATAAATAAAATTTTTTAAATTAACAACCATATCTTCAATGCTGATCACCACCTCCAACCATCAACAACCATCCAGTTGCAAGCAGGAGGCGTGCATAGTGGGTTCTGAAGGGGGCATTTTGTCATCTTCTGTGGTTCCTCAGGTGCAGGCAGTTTTTCCTCCTGGAGCTCTGCTCAAGAGCATCCGAGTGGGTCTGCAGGTAAGTGTGGGAGAACGAAACCTGACCGTCTTCTTAATAAGAAGCGTTTCACGTGGTGTTAGTTTCAAACACCTTGATTAACCATGAAGACTCAATGCGTTTAGAATGTTTTATACTTTTTAATTTCAAAATTTTTCTTAATATTAAAACCTTCTTTAAGCAAAAAAAAATACTAAAATTCATCTCTAGATTTTTCAAAACATAAAATCCCACAAATTTTCAAACCCACAACCTACAAAGCCCACATAACCCACACCCCACAAAGGTGCAGCCGGTGTACGCAGAGGTAGTGTGCAGGCTAGCGGGGTCAGGGGTGGCAGTGAGTCCCATAGTGACGCTAGAGCCTCGACGGAGAAAGTTCCACAGAGCCATCACTCTCACCATCCCCATGCCCTGCTGCCTCCCCAAGGCAGAGTCGTCAGAGCACCAGTGCAGTCCTGAGACGCCCAGTCTGCATCTGCTGTGCAGTATCACCGGTAAGAATCGTAAGTGTTCACTACTCGTTCCTTATCACTACCCCATCATACATTGCAACCATTATTAAGATTTCATTCATTGATAGCTAAGTATGAGTTGATTCATAAATGTTTCATTTAGTATTCATCGCTCCTTTCACTCATTTTGCGCAGTGCTTCAACTGATTAGTTAGCTTTGGAGTGCTTCAACTGATTAGTTACCTTTGGAGAGTTTTAAATCGATTTGATGCCGCTTTCAACCAAACATTAAACTTTAATTTCTACTAATTTGGGACCTGTTAGGACTTGGCTTTACTGTATATGACTAAATGTCAAAGACTATTTGATATATTCCAACTTTTGCATGCATATTGAAACGAAACTAAGTCGAAGCTAGAAAAATGTTAACACCAGTTTTTTCTGGTGATGTATACACACCAAGAAATTTAAAGTAGTTTTGTCGTAGACTACATCACACACTTTTCATACGTATCAAAAGTCCTACATTGGAGTTGCTTCAACATCAGCACCCTTCCACGCTTTCCTTCACACACAACCACCACAACACACCACACCACGCTACACCATTCTATAGCATACTACGCCATACCACACCATACCACACCACACCACATCAAACCACACCAACCTACTCCACCACTATTACCTTAGGAGGAACATCGCCTTCGCAGTGGGAAGACATCACAGGCACCACTCCACTCACGTTCATCGACAACACCATCACCTTCACCACTTCCGTTTCCGCTAGGTTTTCATGTTTTTTTTTTCAAAAATGTAC
Organism: Branchellion lobata; assembly: GCA_947562095.1. Taxonomy (NCBI): domain Eukaryota; kingdom Metazoa; phylum Annelida; class Clitellata; order Hirudinida; family Piscicolidae; genus Branchellion; species Branchellion lobata. The sequence goes on from OX387248.1 coordinate 6,851,100, forward strand.
ATATGTTTGTTTTTAGTATCATCAACTTTTTTATCCTTTTGAGAACGATGTGTGATAGTTCTTGAAAAAAAAATCGAAACAAAAGAATTTTAAATCGATCA
>OX387248.1:6856200-6891200 GCA_947562095.1 Branchellion lobata
TTATGGACCTTTAGGATATCTTTCAGCTCCTTCGAATGTACACGTGAAGTGCAGTGGTTATGGAAAATCAAAATTGTCTGCCATTCTATAGTTAAGAAACTTTCATAACATCGAATTTTTATTGTGTAGTGACAAAGTGTGGAATTTCTCATGACGTTTCCTTCTCTACTTAATCAGGTATACTCAGTTCGTGGTTGATCGATTACTGTTAATGTTGATGTCTGCCGTGTGGTGGAATCACGTTGATAACCGAGCCTTACGCTTCGTTTGTAACGCCGTAGGGTCAGCTGAGTAGTATTTTCAAACCCAACATTTCGTTGCATCACATCTACGTAAATAACTTAAAGAACAGGTATCTAAACAACCCTTACACAAATCGAAGCGATATTAATTTCATAAAAATATCAAAAATTTTATGCATTTCGGTTGATTTTTTATTCAGTTTGTCCCTTATTTTGGGTTGTTTTTCATATAGTGATATTTAACATAGGAACGCAGTTTTGCTGTCTATTTTGTACAAGCACATACTTGTTCCGCATCGAATGTTTTTTAAGTTCTTTTTTCTGTTAATTTGATCAGTATTTGTTAGATATAATATTTTCAATTGCCTTCCTAACTTACGCGTATGCTTAACCATTGGAGAGTCGTCAGTTAACACGTTACTTGTCTTGTTAATACACACAAATATGACTCTTTTACAACCTTTTCTTCTCGAATTGAAACGATTGTATATACGAAAACATTCTTTTTAATTTCGAGAGTTTGTCTCGCTTAGTGATGGTTAAACGCTTCAGCTGACACTCTATCATGCAACATTCCTTTTGTTGAAGATGCTTTTCGATATTCGTATGGTCTCGTCAACCCCAATCCACACTTTTCCTTTCAAACTTGCATTTTCTATTCAATACTCGAAGGCACCTAGACTTTCGGGTCATTTTCAATCTCACTGGGCGCTATTCAACTGTGAAATTATACTTCGATTTCTTATTGAGCATTGAAGCTTTTCAAGAAGCTGTAATTAATGATACAAGGTTAAGGAAATTGTCGGAGTTTGAATGGTATTCAATTGTTGTTGCTTTTCACACATTCACTCTGCAGTGTCCATTTAACAATTCATCATCTCAGCACCTTTTGTGATTAGATAATAGTCTTTTATGCCAATACTTAGTACCTTCAACACGAACTTAGAACTTTAAGTCATCCAATGGTTTGATAGAATTTGAAGTGCTTGAGGCCAATGGTGTCAAAGTTTTCAAATTTTCAAAATTTGATTGATGAGCAAGTGATAGAGTTGGATAACCTTCTTGAATTCCTGGGAGCTTGGTGCAGTGTTCAAACTAGGAGCAATCGTTTTCTTTCCGTGGCATGCTCAAACCTCCTTTCAGGCCCTAAGTTCTATGCTCTTCAAACCACAGCACTTTGTAACAGTCAAACGCTGGTTTTGTAATTGTTTGTAACACCAGGGTGTGGAGTCATTCTCACTTTGTGTTTCACGTGGCTTTTCTTTTTCAATTTCTGAAAACCGCCAAGTTAATTTACATTCATTTAGGCATCAATTTCCTCTTTATTGACGTTTCGGGCAAATTTTCCATTCAAATTCGCCACATATGAGCGTATATTTTTAGCGACATTGATTATATGTCTTCCTCAACATCCACCTCATGCTCATGTCTCAGCCAGTGAAACTCACCGCCAGGCACGCTATCATCTCATCGCATCTCCCATCAAATGCTCTCCAGCGCTTTGTTTTTAAAATAATTTAATTTTTTTAATTTCCGTCCAAGTTTTGATATTTAGTTTTTCAACCAAAACGAAAGTGTAACGGCTAATTTTTTGATGTGTTGATGCGTTTTTATGCTCAGTTTTTAGGTGGTAAATTCTTGACATTTCTTTCAACTATCAAACAATGATCTTCATGAACCTTAGCTTAAATAACTTTTTTAATCTTTTGAAGTTGATATGTAAATACTCATCTTAATTTTCAATGTTCCATTTACAAGCAGAAGCGCCTCAGACCTGTTTGTTCGTCAGGGCGCTCGGTAGTAATTAACAAAAGATGTATTTATCAGCCCATTTCTTGTTTTGCCTACTTTAATATTTAATGCATAAAAATCAAATCAATTAGTTTGTTTGGGTTTGGTTATTTTTGTTTGAGACATTTCCCGAAGTTAGTTATTATTAGTAAGAACACTTGATTTAAACTTTTAACAGTGTCTTGTTAAACGTATTTTGAAGCTACTATGTCGGTATGTTGTTTTGTGTTTCAATGCTTTTTCATTTCTTCGTTCATTATTTAAAAATCAACTCAAAGTGGTTTTTCTATTACCTAATAAAAAAATGAAAAAATACCATCAAATTTAAATCGCTTGCGATTCATCCGTTAAGCGCTTGGCAATGAACGCCTTGTTTTCAGGTGTTAGTCAGTTTAAATCATTCATCCGCACACACCTAGAATGGTGAGTGATTTTTTGTTTAGAATTTTATTTCAATATAAATTATGTTTTTTTTTCAGTTTCATTAGTTTACTCTTTTTTTATTAACATATTATTATTCCACGTTACAACAGGGAGCCAGAGAAAACGGTGAGAAAACAGCCCTTTAAATACATCTGCGTTCTTAAAGCACCAATAAAATTCTCAAAAATGATAAATTTTGAAAAATAAATTTCAAACTGAGCTTGGTAATTATCACTATATGTGTTTCAGTTTCAAAATAAAAATAGTTCAAACTGAAAACAAGTGTACGAATTAAAACAAAATGAAAGAACTCTCATTTCCATTCCAAATAAACATCTGTCTTCCCAAGACATCAAGGAGTGTTTCATGCTGTTTGACAAGGAGGGAGCTGGCCAGATTCCAAGTGAGGAGTTGGGAAGGGTAGTGAGGTCGCTGGGCCAGAACCCCACAGAAGCAGAGGTGGATGAGATGGTGAAGAATATGATAAGTAAGTTTGACGTATAGTTGTGTCTATGAAAGGTTAAAAAATTTCTTATAATAAGTTTTGAAAATTTTAATTTTTCAAATAATTTTGTTAAATACTTCACAAACGAAATGAATTGATTGAAGAAGAATAGGTAGTAAACTAAAACAGCATCGTTCACTTTTAACCATCCTCCAAGTCATTTTTTGATTTTCCACCCCAAAGAAAAAAATTCTTTCAACGTTAATGAATTGGGTTCAGTGATGTCTCGACTGAACAGCAACCCTCGCAACAAGGAAGAAGAAATCAGAGAGGCCTTCCGAGTGTTTGACAGGTACTTTGATCGCTTGTTTCAACAACAATAAAAACAGAAACAACCCTACTAACAAATAACGTATAAACAAACCAAATAACAACGCAGAGACAACAACGGCTGCATAGCAGCAGCAGAACTCCGTCACGTGATGACGAACATCGGTGAGAAGCTGTCTGAGAAGGAAGTGGATGAGATGCTCAGAGAAATGTCGGTGGATACAGAGGGCTTTGTGAGCTACGAAGGTACTGTATGGTTGAATGGGGGCGTGAAGTATGTGTGGCTGCTCAGTGGAAAAGCCGTAGTGCTTGTTGTTATTTGACTGGTCTTTACTTGATATTAAGGTAACCGATTGAATTTAACTAAGGTTCATCAGTTGGATAACTATCTGGAATAGTTGTAGTTATAGTCCAAAAGAATCTGTAACACATTTTGAAACACACGTCCACAAAACCCCTCCAGATGTCATCGGCCTCATGTGCGCTTAGGATCAAAATTTACCTATTTCATACCATTGTTTGATATTGTTTTATGTGCCTTCTCGTCATTGCGGTTTGCAGCGATGGCATGGAGCTGATATGTCGTTATTATTTTGTTGAATGGATTGTTGAATAGTTTTCGGAATCTTTTATTTGAAATCATTCCAAGGTTTTTTTTTTGATATTTTAATAAAATATTCAATGGCAGTGTTTTGCCGGTTGAAAGTGAGAATAATTTCAGAGGGTAGATTCGCAGAAGTCTTATAATTTCGGTACAACTCATGTCAAAAAATTTAGTTCATTTATTTCTGTTATCAATCTATGAAAACAAAAAATTTTTATAAAGTTTTTTTTAGTTTTATAAATTGAAAAAAATGACGTAAGTTTTTTTAAATTTTTGATTAAGGCAAGCTAATTTCTCTAAAATGCTGAGTGAAAACATAAAAGCTTGAAAGCTCAACAGAATTACACGATATTAATTTTTCCAAACAAATAATTTTCTTTTCAAATTTTTGAAATTGAAAAAATATATATTTAAACTTCATGTAGGTCGGTAGTCAAGCTGATAGCCTTGCGAGATAACGATTCGTTTATTCTAAATTTTTCTTCAAGGCAGAACATCAGAACAATGGTCATAAAAAAAGAGTAAATGTTCACAAAATACAAAATAGTGTCTAAAGCTTGCATCAAATAGAAAACTTGAGCATACAATTAAGACAACTGCAATCCTCTTAGAGCTTTTTGACGCATAACACAACAAACACAGCTTTGATTGTTGTCGAACAACATTCTCGACCATACAAATGGCTGGTTCGAATGCGTCAAAGAAGCAGCATCGATAAGAATTAAGTTCGAAGCAATAAAACGTCTAGAAACTTCGTTTCTTTCCTAATCCATCGCAGACTTAATGATTGCAATTGGAGGAATCAGGATTGACAGAAAGGTCAATATACCATGGTTGTTAAAGGCTTAGCTTCAGCTTTTTTATATATTGGTTGACCTCATTAGAAGGTATTGATTCGAAATGATTATCATTATGATTATCTATTGAAAAACTTCGTAGATTCTTGATTTATCACAACTACATAAAACCTTTCTTCAAATAAATTCCAAACTAATTTAAATATTCTTTCCAGCCACAAAAACATTAGGCATCATAATCATCAATCATCAATTTACATTCATAACGCATGAAATAGTTAGGAAATATGATAATGACGATGGCCATAGAAGGCGAAGTACAATGGAGCTTGCGTAACGACTGGTGGTCAGGATGCTGTTGCGCAACAGCCTGCGTAGCACTCAGGCCAGCTTCATTGTTGAAAGAGCCTTTCAAAATGTTTCCAAATTGTGCCCTGTTTACAACTCACCAAGGTTTATTTCGTTTTTATTTTTAAAACTATTTCATATTGATTTTTGATCATTTCCTATTGAAGATCAATTGTTTTTTGAGGTTGCTCTTGACTGGCTGCAATTATAATTGCTGGTGTCAAGCTTGCAATACAACTTTAACATCTATGTGCCATGGAGGTATATAAGGACCTGCATAAGATACTCTCTGCTTTGGTAACTTTAATATTAATTTTGTTTAACTTATTCAGCCATTAACTTATTTTTAGTTTAACTTATTCATGCTTAAAAGTATTTAAATTTATTGAAAAACAGCCAGTTTACAATTATTAATATTTAATAAAGTTATCAACTCACACTTCGACTGGTTGTTCAACCTTGATGCTGTGAATTGGAACAATGACCACCTTCAACAACAAGATGATGCCTCCAATGGGCGACAACTACCGCCTGGTAGAGAACTACTACCCTCCCTACAACTACGCTCATATGCCACAACCTCCTCTTCCCCTTCACCATGCCAGCCCTTTTGTCAACCAAACGTTTTCTCAAATGTCTTCTTTCAACCCACCGGCACAGCCTTCCCACCACAACGACGCCAACAACTTCCTACGCAATCGTGGTGTCTTCCACGCCGCTCCACAACAAGCCTTCCATCACGACAACAAACAACTCGATGATGTTCTCCACTTTTCCAAACCCTCCATACCCACACCTTCAAATCTACAACCACTCGTACCAACAAGAACCAAAAAGAAAATAGGCAAGCCAGTGCCTGAAGAGAAAAAGGATAAGTCGTACTGGGAGAAGAGGAACAAGAACAACACCTCAGCCAAGCGGTCGAGAGAAACAAGGAGGAACAGAAGTAGGCTGGTTGCTGATGAAATAGTGGTAAAAACAAACCAGTTAGAAATGCTAAAGAGGAAATTGTTGGTGGTGATGGAAGAGGAGAGAAGGTTAAGGATGATGTACACGGAAAGGGGTCTACAGTGTCCCTATTGAACGCACTGCGGTGATATTGAATTATTCTAATGAATCGGTGCCTTCATGTCTCTTTATTGCTTTATTTATTTCAAATTCCACTCCATTGTTTCTCTTATTTATTTCTCTTTTGGTTTATTTATTCTTGAACGTGTCTTCTGACTTGAACTATGATGAACCCATTGAATGACTGTTCAGTGGCTGCTGAGTGATCATGTGATGGTGAGAATTGTCCAATAAACTAATTAAAACCTTTTTGATGTATTGAATTTTCAAGCTAAAGTATTAAGACAGATGTAATTTCAAGTAGATTCAAGTCAAATGCATTGGGACTGAGATTAAGAAACACTTGAAAATGCACTGAAGTAAAACCGTGGAACCACTAATATAAAATATAATAATTTGAAAGGTTTATATGTTCATCTAACTACCGTGCAGATTGTTTGAAACTACAAACAATATGAAAGCCCTAACAATACCTAGAGGCGCAGAGAGACACTGCGTAAGAGGCGCATTAAATCAACCAGCTGCATAGACGCACAGACCACACGAACGCCCAACCAGACTAACATCTAAATGCAGACAATGAAATAAAAGTTGCAGCGTTGTAAAGAACGCTTGGCATTGTACACAGATGGCCTACACCATTCATCCTTCAATTATCGTCTGAGCGCACCAGCATGCATCTTCATCGACTGCCTGCGCAGACAAAGGCATCCGAGATGGCCCATGCTCTGCACGGCACGATGAGATCTTATGAGGTAAGAGAATTCTTATTCTTCTTCTGCATGTTCACGGAACCACGTCGAAGCTTTCAAAGGCGCATGATGTTGCCGTGAAAGAAGAGAAATGGCTACTTATCATACAATAAAAATAAGTATAATAGAAATAAAAAAATTATGGGAAAAAAAATTATAATCTCCAATTCTTTTGATGTTAAGTTCATTCAAATAACAACAACTCCAAACAAAACCAACTTAATCCAACTAAAAAGAATATTAGTCCTCCAATGAGTGCCTTATTTAATGCATAAGCATATAACCAGGTTGTCTGGATCGCTGAAAGAGAAGACGTTTTCAAATGTATATAAACCGTGGAACAAACTTTGAAGGCATATCGGTTCCAAAGTTGAAAAAGTAACTCAACTTTAAATTCGACTAAAAATACAAATAACTAAAACGCAGGTAAACTGAAGTTATTAAATTAAAATTAAAAAAAAGATTCACCAAGCATTGAGGTTTGGCCGGGTGAGAGCTTGAACAGGGAGGGTGGCAGGATCAATAGATCACTCCACCGAATCAAGCGAGACCCAAATTTACATCCACACAGTTACTAGACGTTGTACTTTGGTGAAAGGTTCATAAATGTTGATGTTTGATCTGTAGGGTGTTGTAAAAGCGTGATCGGTGGAGTGTCAAATGAACACTTTTTTAGGGTCGTTTACCCGCTCGAATCGCAGCCTGTTCATCCGTCACGGCAGGTAATTGTATCGCTTAGGAAGGCACTCTAGTGCAACTGAACATAAAAGGATAAAAACGCCAACAATTAACAGTTTCCTACTCCTGAATTGAAAATTCTCATCTTCCGCTCAGCCCTGCAGAGGTAAACCTCAATTTCTCACCAATTTTTGTTAAGTAATTGATAATTATAATTGTAACATTGACTTAATAAAAAAAGATTCGCCAAGCATTAAGAAGCGCATAAAAAATAAAATCTCTGGATTTAATTAAATTTGTTAACTGAAAATTCTTTAATATTCCAAAATGAAATCATATAAAAAATAAATGAATAATTCATATAAGGCGAAACAATTTATTTTTTGTTGAAGTTCGAAACAAATTAAAATAAATTAAAGAACCAGCATAAACTTATTTATCCAGGCTTTACGGAGTAGCTTTTCAAAACACCATCACAGTTTTATCACTGCGAGCTCTTTGAAGAAGAATACAAGGTTGGAAAATGGTGATTTGACATTTTTACGTTTTTCAGTTTCATTTTGCATTCTTAACTTCCAAAAATTGCAACTACATCCAAATTACAAGCAATTGAGAGTACGTCTGGAAGCCTTGATGCAATGAGGCAACTTAATTCTATTTCATTAGCGCCTCTTAATGATCTTATTGCATCTCCGACTTGACGTCGTAAACACTTTGTTCCAATCGTAGGTCTGCTATGCAAATAATTGACCGGCTGCGACTTATGATTAAATATTCATTCGGAAGAGCTACGGTAAAAAATTCTTGTATATTTTCAAAAAGTTTTGGAACATCTAAAAAAGTTTAAAAACTGAAAATTTGATTATTCCTTCAAACCACGTGATGCAGGTGTTCACAGAGGAGACCTGCTTCTTGGATGAGGGCACCAGCAAGCGCGCCATGGGCAAGCACCCTCCAATCACCGCATGTGAGATTTCCTCAACTCCTCCCGACACCCTTTTTTTAAATTCATTTTGTAAATTCCATTTTCAACTTTTTCAAAATATCAAACTAAATTTTATTTGTTAAAATATGGTTCATTTTTGAAAAAATTTCGAAAAAAAATTATTTTTTTCAAAAACTGACTCTCCACACCTATAATCACCTTGGATCTCTCTTAATGAAGCTCTAATGGAGCCATTGTCAACCAAAAAATCGTTTTCTTCCGATAATCGCTCAGCTGTGGAAATCAAATTGGAGGCCATGAGAGATACTGGAAGCTTGAATATTCTGGTCTTTTTTAAATGCCTAGCTAGCCATGCTCAGAAATTTAAAATAATTGTGATTTTTCATAGCTGTTGATCAGTTTTTTCCACTTCAATTTCGCAAATAAAACTTGAATAGGCAGAAAAAATTTCTAACATATTGTATCAAAAGGTTTCTCATAAAATCGTCAAGTGCCAGGCCGGCGTGTCTGTCTGAACGAAGGAACACAGCGAAACATCTTTTTCTCGAGTCTCATCTATTTTAGCTTAAAATTTTCGTTGATAATAATTCAAAACAAAATATTTAGTTTCTGAAAACGAAACATTTGAGGTTATATTCATTCTATGCGAGCTCGGGTGCCTTCCAATACCCTCAACACACATACAAGACTCTCTACGGACATAACTCTTGCGGCATAAGATACAGCGCTATGAGCAAGCGAACGCGTTCCCTCCATAACCCGCCTAATGGTCTCACCCCATTCTGCATGAATTGTGCCTGGCGATGATTTAGCTCACAAATGTGCATGACACATGAAATTTTAATGGCTTGATTGATGAGAGTCTGGTATGGCTTAATTCAACTCCATCCACTGAAACACTCAAAAGCGCCTTAGTCCACAATTGTTCAATCGTACTCATCAAAGTCTTCTTCAACTTCCTTCGCTGTTTTGTCTTCTTCTCCTGTTCTGAAAACTTTAACCGCACATGCATTAATTTTAAACTACATGAATGTATACACGAACAAAAACACGCAAACACGCACGTGCACACGTACAACCACACATGCAACACTGCGCTTTAGTGTGCCTCTCGACTGACTTGATTGATCGACTGATGACCCAACAAACAAAAGTCTACCAACAGTCTTCACACTTCTTCAAAAATCCCACCTTCCACTCTTACATCAATCTTTTCCATAAATCCAATTGATAATTGATAGAATACATTATATTAAAATACCCTGTAATGTAACCCACAAATTTATTATACAAATACAAGCGGGGATGTTGTTTCTTCCATGCAAGTGTCCCTTCAGCGTTCCTGGTTGCTGCTCGTGTGTTCCATTGTGTCTGCCAGTGAAGCGCATTGGCCGAGAGAAGCCATTATGAATTTCAATGGAGACTGTTATTCAATTCAAAAAATAATTTCAACTGAAAAGAATTGATTGAAAAAACGGTCCGCTATGATTGATGTTTGTAAACTTGACGAAGTTATGAAAAGGCACAGTATAGAAAAAAGAAGGTTTTGAAACCTAGGAAATTTGTGTTCAAGCTCGCGCCCTGGTGCGTGAAGAAGGGCTGTATGTAACAAAAACTACTCATTCAACGCCTTTCGAAACAAACGTTGATTCAAATGTTACTTACAATACACACGAACACACACACACACACACACACACACACACACACACACACACACACACACACACACACACACACACACACACACACACACACACACACACACACACACACACACACACACACACACACACACACACACACACACACACACACACACACACACACACACACACACACACACACACACACACACACACACACACACACACACACACACACACAAACGATGAATATAAATACATAGGTATATAAACTCACAAGAAAAATAATCAATAAAGTTTACGTGGAAGGCCGATTTGCACATTTGAAGTTATGAGCATCATAGACACAGGACTGGATCAATGGGGGACGGGAGGCAGGAACAATGAAAATCAATGACACGAGGCACGGGTGGAAGAAAACTGCATGACTCAAAAGCCGTGATGGATGAATGGTGCGCTAGCTGAGTGACTAAGGTGGATAAAGGGATTACTTGGTCTGATTAGAAAGTGGATAAGGAAATTGGATTATTAGAGATTGGATTACGAAATAGTTGTGGAGGCTTTCAGTGCTTTGAAAGCATTCCAAGAAGCATTTTTAGACTTATTCTAAAAACAAAAAAAATTTTCGTTTCAATATTGAAAAGCGCGCAATGTAGTCATTCTCACTCAGCCCCTGACTCTCAGGTGCTTCATAAAGCATAAGAGACGATCATACGTTGTGGCTCTAAAAAAAGCTGGCGAACTAAATGGATGTTTTTGTTTCAATCAATATAAACTTGTAAAAATAAAAATAAAATGAAAAATTCAAAATGAAAAGCGTAAAAATTGAAATGACAGGCAGAATAATGTATCAACTTCATGCTTGGGTATTCAGCCAACCTTGTATAATTATTTTTTGATCTCAAGCATGTCGGTCTGTGCTTTTGTATTTTTTGACCTCTGATTTGAAGTCTGTGGTTTGTTTCAGTTCTTTGGAGTTAAAGCAAAAACCATGATTTTTGCACACTGCACGCATTAAACATCAAGAAACATCTGAAGATATCAATTATTTGGAAAATATCTTTCTAGATCGTTTATAAATATAATTTAAAAAATCCAAAAGAAATTTCCGAATGATTTCTCGTGTGCTATTAGAACTAACCCCGATCCATCACGGGCCTCAGACCTCCACTCAAGCAACTTGATAAGCAATCCCAGAGTCTATTAGTTAGCACAGCGAAAACGGCTGTTTTGCTGCGAACTGTTGCAATTTTTTTATTGCTTTTCAAAACTTTTTTTTTAATTTTGAATCGTGTGTAATTACTGGTGTATAATTTGTTTGATCAGATAAGATAAAATTCGAGCTGCATTCATTCGCCAGACTTTCAGTCACTTCAAGCCAGCTGCAGTTGTACTTTTTAGTGAGAGTTTTTCCATATCCACCTTGACTCTTTCTTGTCAGTTTCCAACGTTCGTATCATTTCACCCACCACCAAGCAACTTAGTGTCTTGTTCACTACCTTGGCTACAGTACTATCCATCAGATTACTCACCATACAGCCTACTCTACCACCACCACCACCACCACCACCACCACCACCACCACCCAGAATCACCCAAAAGCACCTAAAACTCTCACCACCACTACCATCACCACTACTACCCCTACCACTGCTACCACAACCGCCACCATCACCACCACTACTACCACAACCACCAAATATTACCTACAACCACCTATAAGTACCACCAGAAATACCCACCACCACCACAACTACCCACCATCGCCCGCCGCTACCACTACAACTACTACCCACTACCGCCACCACAACCACCATCACCAACACCACTTGCACCACAACTACCACTACCACCACAAGTACCAGTACCACTCCAACTACCACCATTACCTTCCTCCCACCACTACCACAACCACCACAATCACCCATGCACGTCAACAGTAGCAGGAACTCTGATAAGAGTGGAGAACAACATGTGTGGCACCATGCTGGTGGTCATGTCGTGGCTCCTCATTATCCTCACACTGCCCGTCTCGCTGTGTCTTTGCCTTAAGGTGGGTGGAGAGATGCTACTGTATGTGGAATATGAATTTGTATGTAGAAAGGAACTTTGTGTGTGAGAAGTGGAATAAACATTGGATGAGTTATCAAAAAAAATGAAGTTTAATGAGTAAGGACAAACAAGTTGAATTGCAAAGAGAGAAAATAGACAAAAAATCAATAGAAAATGACTAATTAAAAAAACAAAAAAACAAAAACAAATACAAAATACAAAAACAAAATACAAAAACAAAAAAAAACGTGGAGTGAGGTGGCATGGATTGTTTGAGGGAACCTGAACAAAGGTGCCGACCGGCTAATGTTTATGAAGGGTGATGGATGAAAGTTGCTGAAATGGAAAAATGTACAGAAGGAATAACTTTCCGGCTAGTAAGTCTATGATTCATCCGTCTCCGAAAGAGGTACATCTTGAAGAGGTCTACAAACATTTGAAGGCATCAAAATCGTAGCTTAAATGTTTTTTCATGACTGGAGCCCTAACAGCTCTACGGCAAAGCCATTCGTGGAGGCATCAAATGAAAGGCATTTTTTACGTTTTTGGAAAGATTTTATAATTTAAAAAAGCTGGTGTGACTGGAACCGTTTGTCAAAGTTGTTTTGTTGTTTTTAAACAATGCGTTTGTTGAAAAAAAACTCTAAAGTTTGTGAAAAATAAATTTATTAGAAAAAAGTGTCAGACTTTTTAATAGCGGAATTTATTATAAAAACCAACAATTACACAATCGATATATCAATAAAACAATCAAGTAAAAAAGTTCGAATGAGTAAAATTAGAAATTTCAAATTCCAAACGAAAAAACAAAATTCGGAGCATTCGTTGATGAAGTTGACATTGAAATGAAAACTGAGGGTGCTTTTTGGTGTGCTGGATGTTTATTGAGGCTGCAAAGGCCTTATGAATTATTTAACGTCGCTAAGTTAGCCTTTTGAGTTTGTTCGCTTTGTTTATTTTCAGGGTTATTGGATGGTAGTAAATGCATGCATGGGAAATTTCTTTTTTTTTATTTAGATTTTCATACTAAGTTAATTTTCAGTGAGTTTAAAAGAAAATTGTCTGAATTTGCTTCAATGGAGTTTATAAAAATAAAGTTAAAATATAAAAAAAACCTTATCGGAAATAGCGGAATAAAAAAAAAGTCTCAGAAATTTGTCGTTTTACGTTTGTTTTGTTTTATCTTTACACTGAACAGACCAAAATGACAAAACAAATACTTCATTCTTTATACCATTCAAATCTCTCTTTCAAATTAGAAGAAAAAATTGCATCAAAAACTGAAAACTTGTTTTTTAATCTAAAAAAATCAATTTGAAACGATATGTATCATTTCGAACATTTACAACATCCACACCCCTAACGTCCCACAAGCTGCTGACGAGTAATATGCCGGCCTCTCACATGCGCATCACCACTGATTATGACGACCCCTCGTCTCTCTTCCCGACCATTAATTCTTCTTATGAAGGCCACTGCAGTCAACGAATGTTAATGCACTTCGCATGAGCAGATTCTCTTGCCAAGGCACTATTTCACAATCAAGTCGCCAAATATTAAGCAGTTTATCTCACTCTTTCATATTTACTAACGTGTCCTTTTTGCCTCGTGGAAGGTAGACTAGCAAGGAGTGTTGTTTATAGTGCGTGTTCATTGATTTATCACTCCGGCGATGTTGACTCAGAATTAGGACTGCTTCCAGGCCTCGTCTCCTTGCCACCTCTTTGAGTCTGTCTGGACTGCCCTGCAGTTGAACTAACATACTGCATTTTGACTTCAATTAAGAATAAACCATGTGACTCTTGCCAAAAGATTAATGCATGTGGGCGACCTTGTGGCGTGATTGAGAGAAGCTTCGTGAAAGTACGAAAGATAACTCCACCGAAGGTGTCGAGGCTTTCATAAACATTTCAAATTTTCAAAAAAGGTAAACAAGAACAATATTTCTATAAAAATTCATCTCTTCCCACGCACACCAACACAGACACCCTCCACTTCTGTGAAGCAAACAGCATTGCTACGCACAATTGCAAAATGCTGGATGATGAAGACGTTTTTGTTATTAGCTAAGACGCCCATTTCGCTAGATTTATCTGCCATAGTCGTAAGCAAAAATTGAATTATGTTAGTAGAGCAGAAGATTGTTTTATTGATAGTGAAGAGCAAAACTAGAAATATTTTTGTTTTTCATGTATAAAAACAGATTATTTGCTGTAAGGTCGGCCTGTAGATTCGTCAGCTTGTAAAGTGTAATGGTGTTTAATAGTACACTAACTTCTTTGTGTTGTAGAAAATGATGAAGTCACTTAAATACGGGAAATCTGCTCGGATCAATATGACTGAATCGATAGGACTTCCTGCAACAAACCTCTGAGACACTTCTCAAGCCTTTTTGAAGAAAACCTTCAATTTACAAAACTCATATGGTCGCTATCATGATTTAGTCTTTAGTAGTCCATAAAACATCTTTTGGAAAAATATTTTGTAGAATTTTATTGATATTTTTTGTCGTATGCTTCTACAAATTGAATCTTTTCTATTTTTGCTATTCAATATTTTCTAAAAGAAAAAAGCCACTCAAAACATAACGTAGCCTCCACACCATAAATCAAATCGCTTTGTACGTTAGAATAAGACCAGAGCTGAAGTATCTTTCGAAAGTTCAAATAATATAAATTTTTCAGAGTTAAATTTTATTATAGGTGTTTGGAGAAACATCAATAATTGAAAGCACGAAAATAAAATCGGGCATAAAAACAGCCTAGTCGTGAAAAACAACCTCACCCGTACACTGCATTCACTACCATAAAATGTTTATTAACTTCTGCCTTCTAATTTCATTAATTATTTGTTTTTTTTTTTAATTTTCATTTTGGTAGGTTAGACTTTTTCTAAAGAATGAATTTACTATCACCTTCTGGTCAACTTGAAATGAATTCGGTTTAAAATAATTTTTACTTCAAAGAAGCAAAACGCGATTTATACATTAATGATGAAACTGAAAAAATATTTTTCTACCTGTTCTTCTCAAAACCACATAACACCACTTTGAAACCACCTCAACACCACCTCAAAACCACCTCAACACCACTTCAACACTACCTCAACACCACCTCAACACCACCTCAACACCATCTCAACACCATCTCAACACCACATTAACACCACCTCAACACCATCTCAACACCACCTCAACACCATCTCAACACCATCTCGACACCACCTCAACACCACCTCAACACCACATCAACACCACTCAACAGGTGGTGCAAGAGTACGAAAGAGCAGTGATCTTCAGACTGGGCCGACTCTTACAGAATGGAGCCAAGGGACCAGGTTGCTTGCTTTAAAACCCCCTGGAAAACAAATAGATTGAAATCTCAAAACTAAAAATAAAACTATAATGACTTAATAATATTTTTTTAAATTAAAAAAAACAAATTTTCTACACTTTATAAAAAAGTGTATTTATATACTTCTCCCGCAGGCCTCTTCTTCGTCATCCCGTGCACAGACTCTTACACCAAAGTAGACCTTAGGACCGTGTCCTTCGACGTGCCCCCACAGGAGGTCCCAACGATGGAGCCTTACGACTCTTGAAAACAATTCCGGAAATAACTTTTTCGTTTTTTCTTTTTATTTCAGTCCCAACAACGATGATTTTGCCATCAAGATAATCGCTATTATTCACAATACAACATTCAATATAAGACTCATCTCCAATATCATCAATTTCAAATATCATCTCCACTATATATTTCTATGAAGGTAACTCAAGCTGGGGATTATTTCTTCGTATCAAATAGAGTTTAGTCATAAAGTATTGCTCGTTCTACGATAAACCGCTCAAATAAGGGGGAATTTTTGAATATAAAAACGAAAGTATAAAAATGGAAAATACAAACGCAACAAAGAGAAAGTCCACAAGCACACAAGCGCACCGAGGGACACACACAAACGCAGACATTAATGAAGGCAGGCAACCAGGGGCACACGCATGCATTGGCAACAGCTAACACCTCCGTAATTGCAGGCGGTACGGGTTAAAGCCCACGCAGCGCACATGCTAATGGCAGCTTTGGCGTCACGAAAGACAAAGAGCGACGTGTGAGTTGACGTCGTTTGTTACTTCTAATGCCTTTTTGACACCCAGAAACCATTTGCAGCTAACAATCTGCGTAAAAGACTTTATTCCTACCTGCTAAAATGGGGTTAATGAAACTTATGGAGGGTCTCTTTTGTGGACGCCACAACGACATCACTAAGTCACTTCCTGAGCCACCAATTCGTCGCCAGCTTCTCTTAAAACAACATGCACATCTGAAACTGTTCCTCAATGCTTTAAAACGGTTTTCGTGTTTCAACATTTTATTTTACACGCCGAGAGAATAAAACGTTCCTGATGAAAATTCCCATTGTCTTGCTATTTTTTGCATTGTTCGAAAACTTTCTTCACTGACTATAAGTCATTTGCCGTCATTTCCTACTAGCTACAAAAGACCTGTTAAATTCTTAATTGCTCAAAATGCTCCTATTACTCGATTAGAGCTTTCGAGAAGTTGAAAGTGTTCGGGAGAAAGAGGCCATAAATCCTGGCCAAGCAAAGCAGCACTAGTGGTTCTAGCAAAGAACTTGAGCATAATTCAGGCAACTGTAAAGCACAATTAGGCCTTAATATAATTACAAAGCGAGAATTAGAAACAAAAAATTTAGAATTCATTTGTGGTATATGCGCTTTGAAATAGCTTAGCGCCAGCCCAGTATGACAGTGGCATGGATCGAGTTTTCACTTCATTTTACCTTTGCTTTTGAGGTTAAGATGTAACTAAAGTTTCTTGTAAAAATTGAAACTTACCTTTCCAAGAGGCTCCTTATTTCGTTCTTCTGATATTAGTTAGGCAACCTTTTTAAAACATCGGAAATATATTTTCTCTCAAAATTTTCATTACATGACATTCCATAAGAACACACTGCAACCTCACAACCACAAACCTTCTTACCACAAACAACAAAAAACAAAACTCACTACACTCTCATCCCTCTTACCATCACTTCATTCGCAACCTTATACACCACCTTATACACCACCTTATACACCACCTTATACACCACCTTATACACCACCTTATACACCATCTTATACACCACCTTATGCACCACCTTATAAACCACCTTATACACCACCTTATACACCACCTTATACACCACCTTATACACCACCTTATACACCACCTTATACACCACCTTATACACCACCTTATACACCACCTTATACACCACCTTATACACCACCTTATACACCACCCTATACACCACCCTATACACCACCTTTTACACCACCCTATACACCCCCTTATACACCACCTCTTACACTACCTCATACACCACCTTATACACCACCTCATCCACAACACCATACCATCATCACAGATCCTCTCCAAGGACAGTGTCACAGTTGCGGTGGATGCAGTGGTATACTATAGAGTCTCTCACGCCTCCGTCTCGGTCACCAACGTCGAGGACGCCAACAGGTCGGATGAAAATCTAATATTAAAACTATTTCTATAAAAAATCACTTTTGTGATATCGAATAAATGCAAATCAATTTTTCGAAAGTGAACGACTGAAAAATAATGAAAAGTGAAACAAAAATATTTTTTTAAAAACTTTCACTTACCAAACTTTCAGATCTACACGTCTTTTAGCTCAAACAACACTTCGCAACGTGCTGGGCACCAAAAACCTCAGCGAGATCCTGTCTGACCGTGAAAACATAAGCCACTTCATGCAGGTAAGATGCGGGATTTTATGTTCCCCTTTTTGTAGTTGTCATTGTGTGCAGCTCGTTGAAGTGAAATATTCAATGGAAATTTTATTGGTCAGAAAACAGTTTAGAAATCGTCGATGGGGGTTTAATTTGGATAAAATGGACGAATCGATAGTTGCTCCAAAAGGTGGCAGCAAATTAGGATAAGTCTGGGTGGTCTGTCTGCGTCTGTGGTGTGTCTGTGGTGTGTCTGGGTGTGTCTGTGGTGTGTCTGTGGTGTGTCTGTGGTGTGTCTGTGGTGTGTCTGTGGTGTGTCTGTGGTGTGTCTGTGGTGTGTCTGTGGTGTGTCTGTGGTGTGTCTGTGGTGTGTCAGTGGTATGTCTGTGGTGTGTCTGTGGTGTGTCTGTGGTGTGTCTGTGTTGTGTCTGTGGTGCGTCTGTGGTGTGTCTGTGTGGTGTCTATGGTGCGTCTGTGGTGTGACTGTGGTATGGTGTATTGTGGTTCAGTGTGTGTATAGTGCATATGGTGTATTGTGGTTCAGTGTGTGTATAGTGCATATGGTGCAAAGTGGTGTTGTTTGGTGCATGTTGTGTAATGTTGTGTCTGGGTGTGGTGTGTGTAGTGTATGTGTCTGTGGCATGGCGTGGCGTGACCAAACGCCTGTGGTGTGTGTAAAGAGTGTATCACACGAATAGTGCATTTGGTGTTTTCAACGGACGAAGAAAGTGGATTCTGAGATTAAATAACTTTCAAACAAAGCGTGAGAGGAAATTTGAAACACTAAAACCTTTTGGGTAAATATTGATGAATCTTGCTTTGCTCCGTGCTACATTACAAAAAACAATTAACTTTTTGAAAAAAAGAAAAGAATGTTTCAAACGGAAATTTTGAAGAGATAACTCTTAATATTCCCACAATCTTCTCGTGATACTCCTTTAATACTCTTTTTATATTCTATCATTATCCCACCATTTTTCTCTCTATGTTCCACCAATTTTTCACCAATTTTCCACCAATCACCCATTACTGTTCCACTGCACAGGCCTGCCTGGATGAGGCCACAGAACCTTGGGGCGTCAAAGTGGAAAGGGTTGAAATGTTCGTTCGTTTGTTTCATCGTTTTGTGCTCGAATTTTGTTGTTGTTGTTGTTGTTGCTATGATTTGAATTATTTTATTTGTATTCAAGTTGTTGTCATTTTATTGTTCGTTTTTTAAATTAATTTTTTTTATTTTTTGTTATTGTCTTTTCGGATCGGGGCTTTTGTTTACGTTGTTCTCATTTGCTTCCAAATTGCCTTTTTCCAGCTTTTACAAATGTTTTGTTTTACAGATTTCAAAAGTTTTTTTTGACAAATTTTTTTTACAAAGATTCTTAATTATTTTAAATTATCATTCAAAAGATGTTAGCAAAAAAAAGCACTGGCATGTTTGTGTAGTTTTCGCTGTGTATTCGCACGTCCCCCACTCAAGCCATGTACTTTGACACCACGAGCAATAAAAAGATTGGCAAGCTGTCAGCAAAAGAAAAAAAAGTTTTGAATTAACAAACGATTAGTGAAGAGTCGTGGTAAAAAAAAATTGGAAAAGGTTCAAGCAGTTCAGAAGTCAAGTGGAAGGCCGTTTATATGGGAGTGTTTTGTATGCGCGTGTCGCTTTAATGTTACGTAATGGCTGAGGTGGTGCATGGGTGGTGTGGTGAAAAATAAAAAGTGACAGAAAAGGATTCTTTGCCAATATCACATTTGAGCTTAATCGAAAATATCAATGTTGTTGAATGTGCGAAGTTTATCGAATGAAAAATGATGGCCCGATAAAGAATGCAGTTCTGGCGAATAAAATGAGCAATCCACCCCATAGCTACAAATATTGTTTTTATACGTCTTTAAAAGCTCCAAGAAGCGCTTCCTATAAAACCTTTTTGCCCCAAACAGGCAGGAAATGACAAACAACTAACAAAACCGTTCGGAAAAAGACGAAAAATACAAATATCAAAACTCTTGGAAAACAAAAACACATAAAAAAGCCTTAAAAGAAACATTAAAGCAAAATTAGATTGAATGTTGAGAGAAACTGCGATGTTTCAATGCAAATGGAATGGAAGCAAAATATGCAAGAGCAGGAATAATTACACGGTGTTTCTTACATAATGGCCACTCTATGAATTTGACTTTTTGATACATTATTACATAAGGTCAATAGACCAAAACAGTAATTTCGTGACTTCATAGTGCAAAAACAAAAAACAACAATTCGTAGTGGCCATTCATCATTAAGATACAATCGTCAGTGAACCACACGCTCTGTCCAAAAAGTTACCCATTTTTCTAAATTGAAAAACTTTAAACTTAATTCCACTTTTGACCAAAACCTGAAACAAAATTCAAAAAGGTTTGAGAAGCAATATAGAAGGAGATGCTCCCGGGGACCTTGCTCAATCTGATTGCATACGCCGCATGACTCAGTGCTCCAAGAGACCTCAATCTCACATCAAACTGCAAAAAACCTTTCATAATTTCAGACAATATTCATAAAAAATTGCGTTTGAAATTTTTTGTTTTCATGAAGTTTTGTTGTTCAATTTCAAAATAAAATGTCAGAAACTTTCAAGATCGAGTCGAATTCAACGACAACTTTCACTTAAACCCGATTCTGCTTCAAACTCAACTTTTGAATTAGTTTGTTATAATTAAATTTAATTAAAAATATTATTGAAAAATTTTAATAAGAGTAAAGAGCGTTAAATTACCGCTTAATTATTGCCATCACGGCCTTCGACAATGCAACCTTCCAAGTATTTGCGTATAAATTAATTTTTGGAGCGGACATTTTATTTGTTTATTTAATTTTGTTTCATAATTAGAAGAATAAAATTTTTCTTTTTTTCGAGAATTTTGTATTTCTCCATCCACCTTGTTTTGCCCCATTTATTTACCAAGTTATTGCACTAAATCTCCTTTTAAACATTCATAAACTCATTTCATTGGTTCGTTTGCTCACCCATCAATCAACCATCAATCTATTAACTCATCCATTATTCATTTTTTTCATTCATTTATTTGTTTATTCAATTGTCAATCCATGTATCCATCCAATTACCATCATCAATCCATTCTTCTATTCCCTTGCTCATTCATTCATCCAATCACTTATTCATTCATCCAATCACCTCTTCTCTCAAGCACTTATTCATTCATCCAATCACCCCTTCTCTCGATCACTTATTCATTCATCCAATCACACATTCTCTCATTCACTTATTCATTCATCCAATCACACATTCTCTCATTCACTTATTCATTCATCCAATCACACATTCTTGCATTAGAAAAGACGTGCGCTTGCCAGTGCAGCTGCAGCGAGCAATGGCGGCAGAGGCCGAGGCAACCAGGGAGGCAAGAGCCAAGGTACATGTTTTTCAAAAATATTTCAGAATAATTCAGATTATTTCAAAAAATGTTGTTTCATCTATTCCAAATCTTACATCAAGTTTGGGCGGATATTAAAACACAAAATATTACAAACATGCAAAACACACACTCTTAAAATTCTAATTTTTGAGTTTTAGTTATCTTTTTTCGATTCCAAATTCATTCCCATAATAGAGTTGCAAGGAGTTTTCCATAGGCTAGATGATACATCAATGCAAATAAGAACAAGGTGGTTGGGTGCATGCTCATTCCGTGAGATGCATCGACATTAAATTTTTGGAACGCTCTTACAATTTTTGTCGTCTGATCTTTATAAAGACTGTATAACACAAAGATATCGAATGAAGAAAAAACAAAGATTAATACTCTACTTCACGCAAAACAAATAAATGCTTTTGATGAAAAAACGTCAAAAATATCCAATTATTTTTTCCACTATTGAGCAATTTCGCTTAACAATAAAACACCGACTTTTTTTATGATTTTTGTCATATTTTCCCCTCCATCCATTCGGCCCTGGAATTCTCATATTCACAACGACAATTGTTGCACGATCTCAAACAAGCGATAAAAGAGAAGATAAACCCTACCTCCACTTTAAAGCTGAAACTCGCTGCAGCATGTTAACTGTCTCGAGCACATACCTTGCACTTCATGCTTTTCCACTTTATATTTGATGAGCACGCAACCCTCAAGGTGATAGCAGCGGAAGGGGAACAGAAGGCTGCGAGAGCCCTCAAAGACGCGGCAGATGTCATTTCGACCTCCCACTCGGCCTTGCAACTGAGGTATCTGATCCTTGCGAGCCATCGCTTTGTCGAAATAAATGTTGAATTTTAAATGGAATATATGCCGGTGCACCTGCGCTGCTTGCATGCTTCGGCATCCAAAAACACCACTGCTGCGATTCTTATCCAAATTAAACGAACATTTCATAGGTACTTACAGACACTTGGACAAATAGCGTCTGAAAAAAATTCCACAATCATCTTCCCAATGCCGGTGGAGCTTGTGGCGCCTTTCAACAGTACGTCTGCTGTGTTCACAACCAAATCTTGCTTCGGCATTCGTATTATTTGAATATTAAAACAAAACTGTTCATTCTACTTTTTCTTTTGTTTTTTTATTGTTATCTCAAGAGTTTTTAATTTTATAGATCTTTCGTATTTTTGTTCGTTTTATTGGTTCGTTTGCATTCAGGAATAGCATTTATACGATACTAAAGATCTTAGTTCTAACCGAAGTTGCGAAAACAAAAGAAAAAATCAAAACAAGAGTAGCAAAAAAACTTTTTATGTTTTGACGTCAATCAAAAACTCGTTACTATCATTCCAAAAGGTCCGTGAGAATCAAGTTTGCGTATTGAAGAATATAGTTTTTTTCAATACGTTGGAAATGTTGAATTCTTTGACGAGGTTTTTCAAAACATCATTAAAAACTTCAATTTGAAATTCACCAGAGAGGCGTGGAACAAGTGTATGTTGATGAATTTTTTCATTTCTAAAAGATGAATAAATTTCAAACTTTTATTTTTTGCCCTCTTAGGCTCCCTCCACCGCTGCCTTGTGTTTTAAATGGTTTTCAAGGGCTTAAAGTTTATATGTTCGCGATTGCTGGATACAATGTATGAAGTTAATTTAAAAGTTTCGATGAGTTTTTATTTGTTTTTTTGTATTTTCTTATGTTTTTTTGTTCGTGTGTTTTGTTTGTTTGTTTGTTTGTTTGTGTTTTTGTTTGTTTGTTTGTTTGTTTGTTTGTTTGTTTGTTTGTTTGTTTGTTTGTTTGTTTGTTTGTTTGTTTGTTTGTTTGTTTGTTTGTTTGTTTGTTTGTTTGTTTGTTTGTTTGTTTGTTTGTTTGTTTGTTTGTTTGTTTGTTTGTTTGTTTGTTTGTTTGTTTGTTTGTTTGTTTGTTTGTTGGTTTGTGTTTCTGAGTAAGTAGCTGAGCTGTTTAATATTCATTTTTAATGAATCTTTCGATTGTTTATGCCTTTGTTTCACCATATTTTTGCCATTCAAAAAACCCTCGTTTTGAAGCCTCCAGCTAAAAAACTTCCTGGATTTTTGCGTTCTCATCTCTTCTTCTTTCCTGCTTTCACCGATCATTGAAATTCCCTTATTTACATACTACTTCAATAAATTAAATAACTTCATAAGTTCCATTACATTTTCATACTTTTTTTCCATAATAATTTTTATATCGAATCTGTCAGACGCTAGAAATGTTATAGGGAAAAAATAATCAAAATGAGAAAAAATCCAAATTAACAAAAAATCTAATGTTACATAAAATGTTAGCTGAAAATTAAAAGCAATGTTGCCTATAGAATCAAATGAATGAACTTTATAAATTTATAATTTGATCGTGGCTTATAGGCACATCAAATGACTATTGAGGAATGATTCATACTTCGACTCTTTCGACCAAAAGCGTCTTTCTGCCGTGACAAACAACCTTCACTCTTTCTAGACAATTCCGCCTTTAAACTGTTCGACGGCTTTAGTGTGCTTTGATTACTCCAGCGTTTTCTAGTTTGCTTTTCTTCCTGATTAAGTCTACATTTAATCAACGAGGCTGTATAAATTCTCTCACGTGTTCAGAACATGCCACATTTGACTGCAACCTCTTTGCGCTGTTCTATTGAAGGCATCAATCATTTTTTACATTGTCTTTTTAATGTTTAAAATAGAAAAAAACATGAGAGGCTCAAGAAAGGCAACGGATCAAATTAAGCTGCTGCGTCGTGATGGACCTACCTCTGCCTATTCTCATTTTTATTGAAGCCATTAAACATCTTTATGCTAAGTCAGCTTTCTCCTGACGGGACTTTCTCATTTAGAATTCCCTTCCATTCCATCTTATGCCTCGACTTATTTTATAAGGTTTCACAAATTCTTTCCAAACATTTTTGTTTACTCACTTCGGAATAAAGCGTTAGAGACATCGTTGTCAAAGTTATTGGACTGGCCGTCGCCGTGTTTTTATGCAATCTTGAACGTTTAATATTTATGATTTTATGCATTGGCACATTTAATATCAACATTTTTTCAACCCGCAGAAGAAAACATCGAAAAAAAAACGAGCACTGCCCCACCGAAGCCTCCACCTCTCGTGCCCGCCACAACCATCCAGACCCCTTGCAACGACAAAAACACTGACATTAAAAACAAGCTAGGATTCGGTCACTTGGACTTCAATTTTGGCAGCTTGTTTTTGTGATGTTGAAGGGTTGATGGTGAAATCTTTTTAAATCTTTCCGTCTTCATTTTTTAACTCTGTTTTTGTCAACCGAAATTTATTGTGTCAAAAAATATTATTGGTCACTTAAGATACAAACATTATAACAAATTTTCAAACATGAAATTTAAAAAAAAATTTATCGTCAAAAGTCGAATGTGAGTAATAGTATTACTTAAACCTATCGTCATGGTCTCTTATCACCACTCCGGCATTCCGTGAATGATGTGCATCGTTTGAAAGACATTAAATCTACAAGAGGTGTCTTTTATGATTCAAAGGAGAAAGACCTTTTTACCCTGTTTAATCTCTTCTTCACGTACATTCCTAACTTTCAGACCGGCCAACAGTATTAATGGCGAGTGTGTTTGGTGAAACTCTTTCTCTTATATTTCTCTCTTTTATCGCTGTGCCGTAAACAAGCACCAGAATCAACTATTAAGAAAGTAGTTAAAGGAACGTATAGTCAAATCTCCTCCTTAATGATTCTCGTCCAAAAGTTGGAAAACGATTTTGAAATCGTTCCGAATCTTAATTAACTTTTATTGAAAACTCTCAACATAGAAGCTTGTCGAAGTTCTCTGGATAATTCAGTCACATTCAATCTGTAAATACCTGTCAAGCATTCCCTTCTATTTTTCTCATAAATCGCATACCCCTTTCGATATATCATGGTCATTATTTTCAAACCTGATTCTATGTTATATCAATAAACATATTAAAACGTTTAGTGCGGAAATTATTTTTATTTTTTATTTTATATTATGTTAAATTGCAACAAAAACATTGACAACTTTTTATTTGACAAAATTATTATAAACGCGTACATAACAACCCTATGTGCTAGTTTAAGGTAACGATTTTTTGATACACAACTGCGTTGGATACCTTGGCTTAGAAAGGTATAACAGAAAAACGACACAGAAAATATTTAAAATTTAATTGAAGACAAATGGTTTGAAGTGGAGCGGACCTTCACCACCTAAAGTGGGCATAGGCCCTGTTGGCCTCACACAGCCTGTGCAGCTCTTCTTTCTTTCTCACACTTTTCCCCTGAGTGGTAATCATCATCACCCTTAGCACACGAATAAACCACATTAGTTTCGTCTTCGTCCTCATTCTTTACCATCATTCTCAACACAACTTTCATTATTTGCAATAAAAGTCTTCAATTAAGATATGAGATCCATCAATGCTCAAGACCCACACCCACCTCATTGTTGGCTGCATCAATGATTTCATTGGCAAGTTTGTCCCATATCCGTTCGTCATCGCTCTTCTCATTAGATGACTGAATGATCCAGCGCATTGAGAACATGTTCTGTGTAGAAGGCATCATTGGCACAGGCACCTGTGTACAACAGGTAGTTAAGGGGTGGTGAACTGGAGCCAAAAATTATTCGAAGGAAAAAACTTTTGAATTGGTGAAAAGAAATAATATAATTTTGAATGTTCTATTTTATATTCTTCATACACAAAAATTTTGCAGAAGTTACACCTGGTACTGTACCCCTCCTCTTTTGATTTTTTCAATGTTCAGCAGGGGTTTGCAGTTTTCCAAAGCTTTGTGAAACAACTTCAGAGGATCAGTCTCAATCAGTTCCTTTTCAAATTTTGACTCTGTGTTGTTGTAGTGCTCTATCTGCCTCAACTTTATGTTTTCGAAAGCCTGTGTGAATTTTTGGAAAAAATTTGAATATAATAAATATGGGAAAATGAAAATTATGAATTGAACTCCTACATTGTAATGATAACTACCTTGAAAACAATGAACCTGCTTAGATCCTTGTTTCCCATTCTCAACAATGTGTTGATAAACTTACTGGATCACCATTGGGGTAGTAGGACAATTAAAATAATAGGATGATAAAAGAATGTGAGCAATTGAAAATGTTTCAAGATTCGTTCATTAAAAAGATGGCCATTACTTGACGGCGGGGTCGTAAATGGCAAAGGATGTCTGTTCATTCTTGGCTGCCTTGATAGGTTGATAATTCCTTGCATCTGTCTCAGGTATGGGTTCAGCTACGTCTTCTTTGCGAAATGTTGGTTCGAGAAATCTTTTACTGTATTTGCTAAATCTTTTTTGAACCTTGCTGTCAATTTGTTGATTATTTGAGTAAACGAAAAATTAGTCTCATGCCACTTTCAGCGTTTTTCTAAATATTTTTTAAACACTTACCAAAAATTGAAACCATGAGAAAGTAAACTATCGCCACCAATGACAAGCGGTTTGCAAAAAGAAGCCATGTAGAATAAATTGTTAGATAGATAGGTTAGGATGGAGATCTGACGTCTGAAAAGTAAACCTCAAGGTTGGAATAACAAGTGAAAGCATTTAATACTTTATTAAACACTTGTAACTATGCTTACATTTGTATAAAAAAAACATTTGATAGAAAAATATTTTAAAACAGCCATTGATAATATCGAGGTGTAAAAAATAAGTTCAAAGAAATTGAAAATAGGTATCACAGAACGTAAAATAACAGCCACTCAGAAATAATAAAACATTGAAGTAGCAGAAAAGAAAAATTTCAACCAAATAGTAAAAATACAAAATATGCAGTGAAAATTGAATAAAAGTAATATTCAACGAAGCGAATAACAACCAATGCAACAACGATGCAACATGAGCAGACATTTGAAAGATTGTGATTGAATGCAGAATAACAAATATGCCACAAAAATATAGCCACATTGACTAGAAAAAGATGTGCAATGAGATGTGGAATGCATAAGATTGCGCAGTAAATGTGATAGCAACTAACGGACGATGAAACAACACATAATGTTCTCTTCAATACCACCTCCTGCTAAAACTTGATATCAACATCCCCACTCATGCTTCACATCATACACCACATGAAAACGACTTTGAAGCATTCAGCAGAAATGGTAGGAACAGCGCGGAACTCAATACAGCTGCAGCCTCCTCTTCATGTCGTTCCTCCGCCACTCGGGCAGTTCGTAATACCTGCTCCTGTCCATGCGGAACAGGCGCTCAAACTCACCTTCCGCCAGGTGCTTCTGTCATGGTAGTGGGTCGGCGCAAGCTTTATTGTCAAATAGATAACATACATCAGTCAAACTAAATTCAAATATAGTACGTTGATTGTGTATTAATAAAAAAGAAAACTTGGAAAGAGTAATGAGTGAAAGATAGAAGGTTTTTGAAACGAATTTAGAAAAGAAAGCAATGGCTTAGAACCTCTATGGTATCTCGTTCAACGCCGAAGGGCAGCTTGAAGTTTGACAGCTTGAGTTCTTCGTACGAGTACACCTATATTGTGAATTCAAGCAACTGTTACGTTATGCTTTGGATTTCTGTCTAAACAAGTTGACATTTTTTTTAAGAATTAAAAAAAATAATTTGAATAATTTTTTTATAAAAACTTTTTGAATGAAAATAAATACTTTCGGTGGTACAGTTTGTTTGAAAAAGTCAGCCAGCTCGGAGGTCAAATGACAGCCCCCGTATATGCGCAATGCAGGATTCACTTTCAATTTCTGTTATGTGTGTTTTTGGTCAGATGTTCAAGTTTTGTAATGAAAAGTAATAAACAGAACTTATGAAAATTTCGAAAAATTAGGCAGAAATACCTTGAGGCCAGTAATATTATCTCTTTCGACCTCATCGTCGGCGTTGTCCTCCTCTTCGTCACCCTCACACTCGTCCGAGGACTTTTCTTTATTCTCAACGTCTTTAAAATATATATGTGTTTGGATTACATTTTTATCCGGTTTACAATGTAGTAGTAAAAACTAAAATTAAATTAAAGTTAAATCGCACATACCCCCTTTTTCTAGCACATCTTTACAATCATCCACAACCAGCTTCACTTTTAAACGCCCATCTGGTAACCTTGCCAACTTCACGGCTTCCTTGTTATTCATCCCAACCACCACCTCATCAACACCCCCGCCTCTTTTCGTTATCAAACGGCCATTTGCCCTCCCATCCTTGTCGTCAAAGTCCCTGTCTGGAGGGTGAGTAACATTGTTGGTTGCATCTTAAATAGAAGTTATTTAAAATATATTATTTTATAATTATTAATAGCAAACCAACGGTGTGTCTGTTGTAAATTATTTAATAAGTTAAATTAACATAAAACAAAAAATAATCAACAAGCAATGCCTCAAAGTTGAATCATTAATAGTCGAAAACTTCTTTTACAACTCACCCATGGTGCTCAGATAGATGCTTGATTCTAAAAAATAAAAAAACGAATAATTTTTTTAAAATTAGAAAATTGAAAATAAACATTTACTATGAAAGTGGTTCATCAGTTTATCAGTCAGAAGGTGGTTTGCGGTTTATGAGTATGTAGCGATCTAGCATTTTATCATAAAAGGAAAGTTCGGCGGTTTACGAGTATGAAGTCACCTTTCTTGGGCAGTCTGACAAAGTCCCTGAGCACCTGGCTGTAGCTGAAGTTCACTGCGGTGAGGTAGCACTAATCAAAGCATTTTGATAATCGATTAGGCCAAATACATGATGCAAGCCATTGAACAAGCATACAAAAAAACAAATGAAATTTGATAAAAAAAGTGAAATATTACTTTGAAAATAAATTTCAGAAATGTCATTCAATAAAAGTGAAAAAACTCTACTCAGCGCAAAAACTATAATGAACATCTGAAAGTGATTGCTATTGGACACGAAAACAATAATATAAATCGTTATCATCATCATCTTCTCCTTTTTCTCCTCATCATCAACAGCCCACCACCTGGTCTGTGGTAGTGCTTGGGTGATGGCTCAGAGGCGTTGATGGAGACGGCCCTCCTAATTGGTCGCTCATCATGCCACAGGTAGGAGTGCTTGTAAAAGTAGCCATAGTTGGGCGGAGTGTCCTTGACGGCAGGCTTGCTTGTGGCGGTCTGTGGTGGTGGCGTTGGTTGTGTTGGTGGTCTGTGGTAGTGGTGGTGGTCAATGAAGTGGGTGACTTAATGGAAAAAGTTGATTGAAATTTTTTTAAAGTATTGAAGAAGAAGTAAAGAAAAAAACGGGCTTATTACTTCTTGTGTGGCTTCACAGCCTCCTGAATAAGTGTATGAATCATGATAGTAACACAAGTCATAGCAATTATACTTTAACATTGAAAGTACGTTGAATCTTTGAAATGCATGCATTGACAAGCTGTCGAACCCAAAGTGGGATTTTCGGTGGTTGCACCTTCTGCTGGCTCGTCACCCTCAAAGCAGTGTGAACACAGGTGTTCCTCACCAACTACTGTCACTCGGTTGCCTTCCTCAAACAACCTCCTTAAGGGCAATGTCATCAAAGATAAAGCAAGTTATGAATCAGATAACCTTGCAACGTCACAAATTAAATTTATTAAGATGACTGATTTTTAGCATCATCATCATCATCATCATCATCATCATCATCATCATCATCGTCATCATCATCATCATCATCATCATTATCATCATCATCATTATAAACAACTAGTGACTCGAGTTTTATCACACACATATGCCAACAAATCATGAGCACATGCAAGACACGAGAAGCAGCTGGCAACAGAACCCGGGACCTGCACAGAGAGCAGGCAAAGCACTCCTTGTGGAAGACGGACTGCAGGGCGACCAACACTTCACCCTCCACTGCCTCTCCACACTCTCGACAGTGCTTCTTGAACAACCTGTGCATATATGGACATGCTGATAAAGTAGATCATTGTAATGATAAGTATTAAGAGACTATATTGAATATTAAATATGATTTGTGAGGTGTCAATGGGCGCTTATCAAAAAGTAATTGAAGAGCAAGCCGCAGTTGAATGTCCCCAGTGGAACTTATGGTTTGTTATTTTTAATTTCAACCTCATGTAGTCAGCTTCACAGTACAGCTTTCCTGCTTCATCCTCGTAAAAACCTTCCAGCTTTAGACACACACTGCATTCTGAGTAAATAAAGCATCTTGAGTTTCAAGTTAATAAGGTACACAATAAAGTGCTTTGAAAAATTAGGCAAGCAACTGAGTGCAGAAGTTCTAGTAATGTGATAATACTTTCAACTTCTTAATCTCTTGAAGAGTCATTGAAAAGACCATTTTGATTGCTAAAATAATGACACTTCTTCAAAGCATGGAGCTCACTTGAGCACTTGAAGCATGAAAGATGGAAGTAATTCTTCTTGTGCTTCACAATCTTCTCCTTGCAGCTCTTCCCACATTGCAGACAGTGCATTTTCACTGAATTGAGAAAAAATGTACTAGGCCCATGACACTGCTAATCAAATTATTCTAGAAAACTGAAAAATATTTTTGAATGAATTTTCCAAAAAATGCCACTATAAAAATGGGTAAGAAAATTATCATGAATACTTTTGGTAATTTGTCATTATTTTGATAAAATTTCGAAAATTAATTGAAAATTAAATTGGTTCAAATGCATATGAAAAAAGTATCAATAACAGAGGTTCGATCATTGGCGAAATCGAGTTTTAAATAGAAAATAGAGGCATTCTTGCATTTTCATGAATTATCAATTTTCTATTTTTTTATTTTGATTAATTTTTGTTTCATTTCACTAATTTTGCAAAAAATGTCATATCATCCAATCAAGATTTTTTAAAATAGCAAAACAGAAATGCAAAAAAAGAATTATCTTAATTGATATCAAACTAAATAATGTATAGACCCTTTTAATAAAAAAATATTTTGAGAGATATGTAAATAAAAAACCTCTAAAATCCAAATCATAATACAAAATGAGATTTATGGTTAAGAGCTTACTTACCCATAATGCCGCAATGAAAAAAAATTTAAAAGCCGGGAGGCTACCAAACATTGACAAGAATTGGGGGCATATATTAAAGACCAAAGAACTATAATATTACTTAAATATCTATACAACAGTAATTTATGTAAGTTAAAGTGAAAGTAAAAGTAAGTTGAAGTAGTTAAGTTGAAATAAAGCCTCAATATTTTCATTATTAATCAATATAATTAAATTGACTCAATTTACCATTGAGCAGTTGCGTTTAGATGATTTGAGTTGGTTGAGTGGCATGCAGAATATTTTCGGATCAGTAATGTTATTCGATCAGTAAAATTATCCAGGTGAGTAGTTAATTTGTTTTCCTACCAGTAAAGTATACAAATGAAATGAAATACAAAAAATAAATCATTTACTTTTATTGTCGACGTTTTTTTGTTTGGATGGATACTTTTATA
Organism: Branchellion lobata; assembly: GCA_947562095.1. Lineage (NCBI taxonomy): Eukaryota > Metazoa > Annelida > Clitellata > Hirudinida > Piscicolidae > Branchellion > Branchellion lobata. Next base: position 6,887,939 of record OX387248.1, read on the forward strand.
AACTATGAATTCTGGTCGAAAAAAAGGTTTTCATTTTTTTTCAGTTTAATTGTATTACATAACATTTGGAGAATTTATTTTTAAATCTGTGTTTCTCCAAATTTCGTTAATTTTATAAATCCTGGTTTACAAACATATAATTTATTGAAGGTTTCGGATTATTGAAACTAGAGTAATAAACACATTAATTATCTACTGAATGTTTTCCACAATTCAATCAACTTCAGTTGGACAAGTATCCTTCAGAGATGATGTTAAGAATCCTGAAGAAAAATATATCCACTCTTCAGTTGAAGATAAATCGGCTTTTGTGCCTATAGGCTATCTAAAAACGAACAGTCATTATAGAATTGAAATCAAACTCAAAGGAGTTGAAAACCAAAATTGGAAGTTGTCTAAAGGAGTCAAAGATGTTCAATTAATAAGCCTTTCTCCAATAAAGGAAGGTTAACCGATTTTTTATCATAATTTGTATAGATTACTCAAGCTTTCAATACAATAGTTTTTTTGTTTTTTTTTTTAAATAATGTAAACCATAGTGATGATAAATTTCAGAAAAGCTTCATCTGATCATACTCACGATTAAAACGAATAAAGAAGGAAATTTTTTGAAAACGATAAACTTCGAATCTGATTCTCCGAATCATTTCTCTTTGAAAATGAGTGCTAAAATAATAGGTTTTTGTTCATTTTTTGATAATTTTTATTGAAATACATGTAAAAAAAACATATAAAACAATTTTGAGCAAGTTTACTCTAAAACGTTTACCATTTTGAGTGAAAGTTTCCAAGGAAAAGAACAACGTATCTTTGTCCATATAGAATATGGAATTCTATGTAATTAAAAATTGTAAAATTGCAACAATTTCTGTAATCCGTTTTTTATCATATATCATATTTATTTATTTCCAAAGAAACTTTCACTTAATGAATAAATAAGAATAGTAATAATAGTTATTTCCTATATACAATTCAATAATGATAAAATAACTAATAAAATTATTTGTTGCATTATTATATATTAAAAATTCAATAAAAATGAATTGAGTAAATTTATTGAATGAAGGATTGGAGGCTGAGAAGTTCATGTTGAAGCGAGGAGTTCACATATTGGAAAATTTTGATTCGAAATAATTATTTATTTGAATTTTTAGTGTGTTGTATCATCAAAATGAAAAAATAATAAAGTTCAGTTTAAAAAAGAAGTTAACTAGGCATATGCAAAAAATGTTCGTACGAGCTATTTATATGGATATCAGTTTTGGTAGTTTTTAACTTGGAATATAATTTTAGTTTTGATTATTTTGAAAATTATTAGATCATCTTAGTTTTCATGATTATGACGATTCTTACATATAAGATTCTCTCCGCTTTAAAATAATAAACTGTGTTATTATTCATTGATATTATTATATACATGTTGTCTTAGTTTGTGGGACTTGATTTTGCTGATCTAGCTCACTCTAATCTAATTTTATTTAGTCGAATTGATCTGCTTTTGAACAATCAGCGCTATGCAAATACTTCAATTAGAATAGATTGGACTAATGAAAAAAAAATTGTATAGCGCACTATTCAACATAAACTTTTTTTTAATGTTGAAAGCTTTATGTGAAACAAAGTGAAAAAGTAAGAGTGAAAAAAATGGCTTTATTTTCATTCAGTGCCGTACGATACTTCTACATAGAATCCTAAATCAAACTCGCTGATATACACTCAACAATTTGGTGGTTCTTTGGATAAAAAACTCAAAAATGGCGACGCTGGCCAAAGTGTTGATTCCTTTAAATTCTACATTAAGTAACAAAGCACCTGTAATATGGTAACTTTCTTTTTTCAAATATTTCAAATTGTGTTCATGAAATCAAAAATTTCATTTTTAATTCCCCAATATTAAAACCAAGGTCATTTACTGAACGATTTTTCACTGAGTGAAATGTTCAAACTACTGATACTTTTAAGCTGAAAAACTATAAAAAAATTTACAGTACAAATCAAACGAGGAATATGGCCACGTTGAAAGCCAGTAGGTGTTTTGACATGCACCAACACACTTTTTAGTCTACGAATAAATTGTAGTATTTTTATCTAATCAAAATCTCCAACAGTTTCAATGCGTCTTAAGGCAGTTAAGAACATCCAAAAGATTACCAAATCAATGAAGATGGTGTCAGCTGCAAAGTATGCCAAGGCAGAGAGGGAACTGAAGCCAGCCAGGGCTTATGGGGCTAGTGCCCAAGGTGTGCATCATGCTTTTAATACTTCTAGAATTTTTCGAGTTCAATCAAAAAAATTATTCAAATTTATTTCTACCTTCAGCTTTCTACAGCAAGGCAGAAGTGGAACAAGATGAAAAGAAGCCAAACCACCTGGTGATTGCAATGACTTCCGATAGGGGCTTGTGCGGTTCAGTCCATTCAAACATTGTCAGGACTATCAAAGCTGATTTGCCCAACAAACCTGAAGGAACCAATGTTAAGTTCATTGCCATTGGAGACAAGTCTAGAGCTATTCTTGGAAGGTTAGAATTATTCAAAAATTTCATTTCAGGTTTGTATAAGAAAAGAGTTCTACTACAAAAATTTAAAAAAAACTACTACCAATAATGTTATTAATAATAGTGATACATTACTCTCTTTGCAGGTTCTTCCAAGATGATGTGCTGATGCACTTTTGTGACATTGGCAAAAAGCCACCAGTATTCAATGATGCCTCAAAAGTGGCTCTTGAAATTCTCAACCTCGGCTATCAGTTTGATCATGGAGTCCTCTACTACAACGTCTTCAAGTTGGCTTTTAACTGCTTTTTAAAGTTTCTTTGTACTGCACTTACACATTTGCTCAGCACTGACTTTTAATTTGTTTTCTTCTCCATTGAATGGTCACTCCCTCTAGGTCAGTGGTGGCTTACAACACCAAGGACATGCATATTGTGAATGCAGATGTTTTTGGACAGGCCAAGAAGTTGAACTTGTATGACAGTCTTGATGAAGAGGTGCTCAGGTGTTACAGAGAGTTTTCGACTGCCTCCATGATCTACTTTGCCATGAAGGAATCAGCCTGCTCAGAACAGAGCCAGAGAATGACTGCCATGGACAATGCCACCAAGAACGCTGGTTCGTTTTTTATGATGATTACAAACGGAAAATTTACGCTACACGCAAAGCACTCTTATAATAATTAAATCACTCACGTAATCACTTGTACTTTTTGAATAGTTTCTTACATAACTTAAGAAAAAGTCAAGAAACAAATTTAAGGAA